>JAODKF010000068.1:21085086-21102142 GCA_026779585.1 Mormyrus proboscirostris
ATGGGCGGATGCGGTTTGTCAAAATCAGACCCGTGCAGGACTCTGCTGCCGGGTGCAGCAATAATCATATAAACAATTTTCATATAAATCATATAAATAATGAATTATTTATTCATTACGTAATTTTTGCCGTCGAGGAGCGGAAATTTCTGCGGTAGGGCGGTATAATGAAAATCTATCCCGTTGGCCAAATTTATATCGTATACCGTTTATACTGCCCAGTACTACTCTCCACACCACTTTCCATGTTCGGACGGCACTCGTCTTTCACACAGCACTTGATGAAAATATCCTCATGAATGTCTCACGTACTTCCACCAGATTTTTCATCTGGATCTCTACAGGGTCAGTGTTCATGGTCAGGCTGCTATAGCCAAACCTTTGGTCGCTCGGACCAATGCCAAGTGGTTTCAGTGGTGCCACCAGTGCAAATCTTGGGCTGTGGACAATGGGTAACGTGTTGTTCTCAGATGAGTCCACCTTCACTGTCTTTCTCACGTGTGGGGAAGCCCCAAGGAGGTTTACCACCCAGACTGTGATGGTTTGAGCTGCAGTGTGATGCAGTGCCCACTGCATGTTCTAGATGGGCATGTTATTCTGGAGAACGGTGTTCACCCAGTAGTTCAAACATTGTGCACATGTCTAAAACCTGGAGTTTCGGTTTTTATTGTCAAACTTTCTCCAGGTTTCTGTCCAGCTGCAGGTCTTTGTGTTTTTCTGAGTCGCTGAGCACATCTGCTGTGCAGCCTGAATCTGACCCACTTTCTCTTTCCACCAGGCTGACCCCTGTCAGGGTGACCTGAGCACTCTGGCCAACGTGGTGACATCGCTCGCCCACTTGAACAAGGCGAGGGAGATGACGGACTGCAGCGTCGACCTATCGGGGATGGAGACGCTGAGTAACGGCGACGGGTCCATAGCGGAGATTCCGTCGGAGGAGCAGAATACGAGCGACATCACGCGGTACGGATTTGGTGTGTCTGCATCGACAGAAAAATGCGGCTGCTGCATTTCTGGTGGCGTTGGTGCCTTGCCGACGCAGCGTGCTAGCATGTCACCTCGCCCGCTTTTGACCCGCAGAGCGTTCGACACACTAGCCAAGGCGCTAAACCCTGCCGAGAGCGCCTCCGGCGAGGCTATGGAGGCCAGCATGCGCCTGGTGTCAGGTGACCAGTCGGGCGGCATCGTGGAGCTGGAGGGGCCGCTGCTCTGCGAAAGCCACGTGCCCTTTAAGGTGAGCGCGTTTGCCGGCGCTAGCCGACACCCAGCCCTGGCTTCGTCATGGTGGAGGTTGATCCTGGATCGGCGGGCTAAGCTCACACGGCCTCCTCTGCATTTCTGCCTGCAGCTGATGATGCCTTTGCCCATGCCAGAGTATCTCAACGTGAACTACATCTGCGAGTCGGCCTCTCGCCTGCTCTTCCTGTCTATGCATTGGGCTCGCTCCATACCTGCTTTCCAGGCCCTGGGGTGAGTTTCTCCTTCCTTTCTCCCATATCATCGCTTGCGCTCTTGCCCAGTTTCCCACTCATGCTCATATGTGATCATGTCTCCCGGCATCTTTTTCAGAACTTCCCATCCTGGAGGTTTTCTCTTGGTCAAAGTACTTTGAATGTTAAAGATGTGGGACGGAACCTTGAGTTTGTTGAGCCCGAAACGCAAAATTACCCATTGATCTGTCTTCCTGCCTCATACTTAATACAGGGTCATGGGAAACCTTTTTTTTTTTTTATTTATTTTTTTTTAAATCACTTAAAGAGCATCTTTGCTAAATTAAGGTTGTGCTTTCAAAGTCTACGTTGCGCCCAGAGTCTCTCCGTCTTTAATTTATTTTTTTCTTTCAGAAGCATAATTAATGTCTTATGGAAACGGGACGCTGGCAGTGTGAACTCGCAACCCTCTTCCTTGTTTCCCTAAGGCAGAGTTCTGTTTCAAGTTGTGTGAACCCTTTGTGATGCAGCCAAACACCCACAAATCCTCTTGCTTTTAATTCAGGGACAGAACTACTCTCCCAGTTAAAGTATCGTGTGAATTTTTGGTCTGATTCACATCGCATCTTGTCTGCACACGATAGGAAATTTCCCATGAAGGGGGGGGGGGTAGAGGGGAAATTTTATGTCTGCTTTTAGCGAAGGTGCATCGTCCTGTTGCCTGCCAACTGTTTTAAATTGCCCCTCCCCCCCACCTGTCCCCCAGGCAAGAGAGCAACATCAGCCTGATGAAGGCGTGCTGGAACGAGCTGTTTGCCCTCGGGATGGCACAGTGCTCCCATGTCATGAACGTGGCCACCATCTTGGCCGCCATCATCAACCACTTACAGAGCAGCCTGCAGGAAGGTTAGGCAAAGGGGTCGTCTGTAGCTTCACAGGACAGAAATCCCTCTTAGGGGGACGGATTTAAGAGTGCGAAATGTCACCTTTAAGATTTCGCTAGCACCTTTGAGTAACTGTTCTGTAATTTATAGCCTTTATAAAAACACACAAAAGCCTCAGACTATTATTTTTTTTTTAAGAATCTATATTCTGTACCTAGCAAGATTCTTTATATTTAGTTATTTTGTTACGTGCTGTCCTTCCTACATAATGGTCCATAGTACAGAGGCCTGTCACCTGTAAAGCTGAGCGTGTGGCTGGTGTCAGGCTCACCCAGCATGCTAATGACGCTGAACACACCTCCCCAGAAAAGCTCTCTGCAGAACGAGTGAAGCTGGTGATGGAGCACATTTGGAGGATGCAGGAGTTCTGCAACAGCATGTCCAAGCTGTCCCTCGACGCATACGAGTACGCCTACCTCAAAGCCATCGTCCTCTTCAGCCCTGGTGAGGGATGGTCTTTTTGGGTGAAAAAAATTGGATAATATATCCAGAAAATTAGATCGGGCATAATGTCTAGCAACCTTTGTCTTCAACGTAGCTGATTCCTTGTTGTGTGAATTTTGGTCCCGATACTGGGCAGCTCAGAACTTAAAGGGGTGTTTGAAGGCGACTCGATTTCACTCATGCAGAGCATGGCTTGTGGTTTCGCTTCTTCTCCAGATCATCCTGGCATCGACAACACCCTGCAGATCCAGAGGTTCCAGGAGAAGGCCTACATGGAGCTGCAGGATTACGTTGCCCAGATGTATCCTGAGGACACCTACCGGTGAGGGTCCCATGTGTTGCTGGTGTGTCACTGCCCTACTTCGGGCAGTTTCGGGGTATATCTGAGGTCTGCTGTTGGGCAAACCCCACTCACTGTATGGGGCAGTGTAGTGATGATGGTTCGGAGTGGGGCTGTATTGATACCCCCTGGCTGACTCCCACCTGTTCCCCGCTGCCTCCTTCCCAGCCTCTCTAAGCTTCTGCTCCGACTCCCTGCGTTGCGGCTGATGAGCGGTGCCATCACAGAGGAGCTATTCTTTGCCGGCCTTATCGGCAACGTGCAGATCGACAGCATCATTCCCTACATCCTCAAGATGGAGTCCACTGACTACAATAGCCAGGGGGTCACCGCCGTTATCCAGTAACCACGGAGCTGCTGTACCACTGGGGTGCCTCAGGAGGGGCACAGGAAACACATCTCCACTTCGCGATGTGTCCAAGCAGCGCAGTGGGCCGTAGCTTGTATGAAATTGGCACCTCCCTGTTGTCTTTTGGGGGGAGACTGACCTCCGAGCGAGTTCGCTTTTGTAAAGGCTGCAGGTAGGGACATGGACTCAGACACCGAAGGCTACCAGCTCAGGTGCAAAGAGGAGGAGGTCCCAGAGGTGGCGCTCTTGAGCAAGATGTATTGCTCCAGTAAAAAAGTTCCTGATTTGTAAGGGGTTAAATATTAAAAAGTCACTATGGGGGAAAAAAACTGTCAGTTAAGCAACTATAAAATTGTGATAGTCTTTTGTTAGTCCCCTGAGGATTTTATTTTTTTTTGTCCGTCCTGTGTGACTGAATCATGTGAACAACATTCAGTTTATTTTTTGAGACAATTTCCCAGTGTACTCCCCCTCTACCACTCCCTTCCAAGACTTTCTACTTTGTATAGAAACGATAGAAATTATGACCTTATTTCTAATAATTTATCCTGTCTTTGGACAATAATGCTCATGCTGCAACTCCCTCTGCTTGTACACGGACCCGAAGCTCTATGTACTGTGTGTATATATAAATATGTATATAAAATAAACTATGAAGGACCAGAACAGGTCGCTCATTTGTGGTCTTTCATGGCCGGTCAGTGGTCTCGCCATAAATGCCAGCTGCAGTTAATATAGGCATTACTAATACCTTACTCTCTTTGGCATATCTCTTTAAAACAAACTAATGTTTGTTCAAAAGAAGAACGAATATACGCAGGTCAAATCTGAATACATATTGTTTCTCTGATTTTCAATCATTGCTTAAGACAAAACTGGTAAAAAGTTAGAGGTATACAAAAGTACATAAGTCAAATACAATTATGTATTAAGATCATTAAGACATGCACGATGTATTTTTTCATAAGCGTTAGACAATCGGAAATGATTGCTGTTCGACAGCACAGTATTTTTTGCGAAGGAATTGTACTGTAATCGTCGTAGGAACGAATATTTAATGGAACGCTGCTGTGTCGCTGGTTTCCGCGCCGGAATTTCGGTGTTACTCTGGGTTGCGCTTCCGCCTGAAGATGGCGGAGTATGTTCAAGTGTTTCGCAGGGCTTTGGGCCAGTTGGGGGGTCACGGAGGGATTCGCGGTCTCCTTCTTCAGTTATTTAGGTGAGTAGTTTATGACACTGAGTTTTGGTCCTGGTGAAAATCTGTGCTTGTTTATGATTCAGAATATCATAGTTGATTGACCTCGTATGTGACCTCTGCCTCAAGAGGTCTTGTTGATTCGAATTATTTGTGCATTTTTTAATACTATTATTCTGCTCTTTATCTAGCAGACTAATTAGCATGTTTAAATATGCTTTTTTAGTGAGCGTAAAATACTATTTAATGGAGCATTGAATGGATAGGCCATCGTTTCGTATCTATATTCGCAGCTAGCCTAGTAGCCTAGTTGTTTTTTTTTCCCAATTCATTGTCATTCATGCACTGTTTAAATAACATGACATTGTACTTTTTCTCCAGAGTAAATGATCTCAAAACGGGAGCATTGATTGGTGTTGACAAATATGGAAACAAGTACTACGAAGATAAGCGTTACTTCTTCGGTAAGACTTGTTTTTTTGTAAGTTAATTATCTTGTCTACCATAAGGCAACTTAATACATTCTTTTACTGAATATGAGGTTTCTTCCTAAAGTAAACTGTACTCTTACTTTATACGTCTCAGGTCGCCACCGATGGGTCATTTACACGCTGGAAATGAACGGAAAGCGTACCGTGTGGGAAGTCGACGGCAGTATGGTGCCGCCTGAGTGGTAAGCGTGGTGCACTTGTGTATGTCATGCTGCTGAAACACAATTAAAGAAATAGTACTAAATGTTTTTTTTTAACTATTAGTCGCTCTGCTTTTCTGGGCTGTAGTCCTCCTATACAATGTCTTCCATTACTCATATTTTGAATGCGCATTTGTGTTTAACTTCTTACCTAAATAGAGTGGTGGCTCTGAGGCAATCTGTGCCAGTAATTGGAAGGCTGCCGGTTCAAATCCCATGAATGCCAGGGGTGATCCCTTGAGGAAGGCCTTTAACCTGCAGTTGCTTCACCTTGGGTATGATGTAACTCTACATCCAGCCCTGGAAGCAGGTCTTCCAAGTTACAGGGAAAATTTGGGGGTTGCTGACAGGACTGACGCGGTTACTTTATCACACAAAATGTCCTCCGTTGGCAGTCCAGGTTCGATACCAGTCAAGGATCATTTGAGAAACTGTAGAGCTGTGCTTTCTGTCCTTTGGGTGCTTATGGGGCTGTGGAAAGCCTGGAGCGAATGTCTCTATGCTTGGAGTGTGTTGCATCACTAGCAACCCGCAATAGAGAAAAGAGGGTGTCTGACAGCTCTGTGCTTTAATTGTTAACACCCTTAATGGCTATGCAGGATGTAACCAGGCATACTAGTGTGGTGGTACTGTGATCTGTGTCCTTGATGTTTCATGGCTTCTGCCTGCTGGATACTGTGACAGTTGCGGAGAGACACGAAGTCCTCCTCTCACCCAGTCAGTACTGTGGAACTTCACCGTGATGAGTTCTGTGTTTGGGGCGTCCCCTGCAGGCACCGCTGGCTTCACTGCATGACAGAGGATCCACCCACCACCCACCCCCCGGTGCCCCGGAAGTTCATAGCAGAGACCCACAAGTTCAACCTGAGCGGCACGTCTGATCAGTACGTCCCTTACTCCACCACGCGGAAGAAGATCCACGAGTGGGTGCCCCCAAAGGCTAGCTCTGCGTAACCGGAGCTGACCTGAGCCACCATGACTCTCTTTATGGAAGTTTCTGTAAATTATGATTCTTGCCTCTATACCTACTTCAAATAATAAAACGGTAAATGTGCACTGCTCGTGGAAGTGTTTGCTAATAGGGAAGAGCTCTGGTGTGGTGTGACAGTGTCCAAGGGGAAACTTTCAGTGTGTGTTTTCTTCCTGCCACTGAAAAAAAATTTTAAATGGTCTTTTCAAAGGTATGTTTTACAGATACCTTTTAAATTCAAAGTTAAATCTGAGACCTTACTAATAATTTTCTCTAATTTTAGACGTTTATGGAAGTTCAGGTCTGTATCAGAGCTGATTCAGGTCTATCGGGGCCCTTCATTCTTGTGCATCATTTATGGCCAAAGCCATGTGACCTTGGTGGGCTTATTCGTCTGAGGGCTCTGCATTAGTATGGGGTGTTTCACACATGTGTTCGCTGACTCTGTTGATTTTGATGTGATCTCTCAGGCCAGCAATCCCTCCGGAAGCACCTCAAACGGATCACTCGACATTATGTAAGAGGTGGATTTAATTTGTTTTCGATGAGTCGGAAGGGTTTTGTGTTTCAAATCCTTTTCATTATCTGATTGGCTGTGTTATAAGATTTTTTTAAATGAATTTAAGGGAGACTACGGTGTGTCCTTTTCTATAAGAGAATGTAGCGGCGATATGGATCATATATCGGCAGGTATTTCCAGGTGTTTTATACTATGAAGCGTCTGCAGTCGTGACCCTTGAAATTTGTGCCAGTGTATCGTACTGTCCTTCCACTAGAGGGCACCATTAACCTGAATTATTAACGGTAAAAAGAACGATCTTCCTACACTGATTGACAGTTTGGATTCATAGCGCAGATCCATCCGGAACCTTCTTAAGCATTTGACGTAGAAAGCGGTGTGTGTTAATGGCAGTTGAATAATGTGTTGCGTGGGTATGTTGAACTTGGAATATATTAAAGAATTCATGAATATAAATATTAATATGCATTTCAAGATTCGTATTAATAAACGCTTCTTTGTTAGGCAACAAATCCAGCTCTAACAGAGCTAAAGAATGTGCTTCCGAACTGTAAACGCCTTCTCGGTGCATAAATCCGTTTGAGTGCTTTACACTGTCAATTTTCCAATCCAGTTTTTAGCAGTTTTCTTCCCATATTTTAACTTCTGCTTGATAGTTTAGAATGTGCCCCACTCGCTTTATTTGACTGGATTTGAGGAGGCACCCTGGCTGGGGAGGCGTTGACTGCTTAAATGTGAAATTCACCCTCCAGGTAACGGTGTTTATGTGGGTGTAAGCGCCACTGACTTTCCTGGTACTCTGTCTGGAGGGCTAATAAATAATTCATGTAAACGGCAACAGTACGCATTTATCACAGTGCTGTGATTGCAGGACGGGGGGGTTTCATGTGAAGTTTGGGACAGAAGCGCAGCGTGACGGAGGCCATCAGCCCTGAACTTTGGCTGTTTTTAAAGGGCCGCTGCAATAATGGCGGAATAAAAAGGGTAAATATCGCCAAAAAACCCTACATTTGGTGACATATAAAGCGATGATTAGCAAGTACGCACTTTTTTGTTGTTATTGCTATTTTATTTCCATCCAGCCACTGCTGCTTTACAGGAAAAAATATAGTGAGGTAAAAAAATAAACAGGAATTCCCCTATCACAGACGACATATATAGATATGTACATATAGCTTATCTACAGCGCACCCCACCCAAGACGAAGTGGAATTGGTACTGGCTGCCAACGTATGTATTACTATTTTAATAGTAACTAAGTAAACATGGCAGCAATGACTTGATGAAATGATTTAAAGTTAGGCTACGCCCTTGTTTTATTAACGTAGAAATAACGTAGATTGCCTTCATTTCGGTAAAATGAAACTTTGTTGATTCGTCGCGACAGGAAGTGCGTTAAACAGGCATTTTAACATTTGATCACCGGAGGCGGTTTAATTAATTACGGGGTCATTTAAACGCTTAGAATCTGTGGTCAAAATCTGACAGAAATATAAAAACCACAATGAACAATGCTGACAAGTAAGAAGGCAGTTGCCTCGATTGGCATAAAGTATATCCATCTCAATCCCTTTTTCTTTTTTAGGGCGAGGGGTCATCTTATGTGCAGAAAAGCCAGGCCTGTGTGCATGTTGTTTTTTCATCATCCAGCCTGGCAATTGATTATTATTTTTCTCCTTCTAATCCGACGAAGTTCTGCGATAAATATGCCTACAAACCGGCCGGTTCCGGACATGACTGTGCAGGTTAGCCGACACCAAGTGGCATGTACTTCATGTCGAGGTGTTTGATGATCTTAATGACCGTAATGTTGCTTTATTTTCTGGGAAAGAATTTGGCAAATAATCCTAATAAATCTATTGATAATGGTTTTCATTAGGCTACATTACGTAACGGCTGTATTGAGTGTATATAGCCTAAATTAGGACCAATTCTAAGATTTATAAATCTCAAATTTGTTTTGTTTGTTCGTATTTATATATCCATTTGTCATTTTTATGCTGACAATCCTAGAGCTGCTAAAGGGTCTTTAGTTGTCTTTAAAAACAATGACAACATACATCTATTCTGTTCTGTTCTACTGCAACATAATGATGTTTTTTCTGTATACAATACAATACTATACAATTTCCAAAGTAAATTCTATTTTCACATCTAAACCTTTTTACTTTGTTAACGTTCTTGTTTCCTGTCGAGCTTGGCAGTGCAACAGCAGGATAGAAAATCAAACATTTACAACTATTACACTCACACTCGGTTATTAGAAGGTGTGTGCTGGCGCTGGCCCCCAAACCCGGTGACGACATGAGGGACACGCAGCGTTAAGATAAACGTGGACACACTAGACCTCGGCTGGTCTCCTATCTGGGGTCTGCAGGTTAGTTCCCCGTAAGACTTGGCTCCCGCCCCGCAGAGGGAGTCCGAAGGGAGGCGCGCACTGCCGCCCGCTTACACCGTCAGGTGCCTCCGCAACTCTCTTCTGCAATATCTGTCTTTCGCTTCCTCTTGGGGGAATGCGCTCCCATACGGAGCTGAAGGGTGCATCTTCAACGGGAATATCTGAATATTTCCAGGTATATTTCGCAGGTAGATCACGCCCGTTCCCCGCCCAGATAACACCCAGTGACTTGACCTGACTTGTTCTTCTGGTCCGGTTATTTTTGTGCCGCCGTGGTACTACCAAGGGCGCCTGGAAGGGAGGGTTTTCTCCGCGATGAGGGACAGGCTGTTTCCTTAGTCTCTGCCGGGAAACATGCACAGCGAGCGGCGGCTGTAAACTCGCCATGTGCTGCGACTTGTGAGGGAGGAAGAGGAGCGGAGATGAAGAAAAACTCGAGCGCAATCCCGCTGATCCAAGTCACCGAGGTACGTTTGCTCGCAAATGCCAGCTAAACACCAGAAACCCACGTTTGTCACCATATTATTCTTCTGATTTATTGTCGTTATTCTACTGTTGTACAGTTTACAATTTTAAAACCATGAATTTGCCAGTACATTTTCAGAACGATGATATACGTGCGATCACCTTAAATCTGCGTTTCTTTGTCAGGTCTGGCTTATGTGAGTACATGAAGTTTAAGTACCCATTTAGCAGAGTTATTCAAAGCAATCCAACTCTTGGTGTCGCATAAAGATTCAGTGGCTTGTACCGTATTGATGCCGCTCATGCATGAAATGCGATGCTTTTTGTGTAAATTAGAGGGGCTGTTTGGATGGGATTGCTGTGTAATTCAGGGGATAATGTGCTTTCTGCCGTGGCTTGTGTGTTTGGGGCTTTGCCCGGCAGCTTCCAGTTTTTCGTCGGTTGCGCTCTTATCTTGTTTCGTGTGACATTTAGATACGTTACTGCTGCGTCAGTGTCTCGGTGAAGCTCGTTTGCGAATCCCCGTTTGTGGGATTCAAGTTCAGTGCCATTAAAACTCCATTAAAGCTTCGAGGGCAGGTGTGGGGGGGGGGGTGACTACCGAATTTGTTCACTATTTTTTGCCAGTTTACGAATATTTCACGGCTTTTCTATAATGATGGAGTGAAGCAGGAAGGGAGCTTTAGCGATTTAACGCATTTGTCTGCTTTTGGGAAGAATGTCCGACGACCCCTTTACCTGCTTCACTGTTGACTGCTTTGAGACTGAATGGCTCTTCTGGGATTTATTGTTTCAGCGTTGCGTAAGATTTCTTTTCCCCCTGAGCCAGCTTTGTTAAGTCTTACCTTTTGTATTTGTAACCAAGACTAGATTTAATAGCGATGATTAAAGTGCATTTGAAAACCTTTTAAAGACGAAACAACGAAACTCAGCTAAGTTTCGGTGACTCGGTAATACTGCTCATTTACGGAGAGCGATTCCGATGCGCTCAGCACTTATTTACGGATTTCCCAAAAGTGCCTGTTTGACCGAGAAGTCGATCTAAACTTAAGTTCCTCACTGTTAGCAGAAGCATTTTCCTTACGCGGATGCTCGCCTGACTGGCTGGATTTCAGGTGATCCTGACAATCCTCCGGGGTCACGGTGTTTCGCGTTTTATCACATTTTTGAAATAGGTTGGGCGTTTAGTCATGGTGCTGTTACTTAAGAATACACTACTTTTACCGGTGGTGGATTGGGGCTGATGACAAGACATGTTTCCTCACTCTTTTCTGGAGGTGTTCTGTGACCTGACAACACAGGATGAAGCCCTATGGGCTGTGTGGTGAAATTGCACCAAACTCGCTCCCCCCTTTAGCCTATTGCCGTTATAATAATAAATAATATCAGCAACAGCAAAGAGGGTACAAGTTCAAGATTAGTTGGCCGATCTCTGCTGCCATAGAGCTGATGAAGTACACTGGCATCCAATCAATGTCTTCAGAGACCCTCGAGGGTACCATGGCAACGGGTCCCACTTGGTCACTCCTGTGTTGTGTTGTGCTGCACAGGCACAGCATCCAAATAGGATTTGTCTGATAATTCAAGTCAGCTGCTGGCAACAGCCCCCCCACCTGGCATAGGGATGACTCTGCCGTTATTCCGTTACAGATCGGAGCCCAGCCGCTCTCCTCACAACGATAACCCCCCCACACTCCCCGCCTGGTTGCCGACTCTCACGCATCTGGCGACACTCACGCTTTCAGACTCTTGCGCTCACATAAGGAAACTTACAGCAAATCTATATTATTCCGTTATAAACCTAAAATTAGCTACATCAGAAGCATTGGGGGCAATTTTGCAAACAATACAGACTGTTTACAAGGTAATAAACCTGTCACATACATGTAATTGCGTGTGTGTGCAGACTTATCTCAAATTGAAAATCTCACGCCACCCAGCTGACCAAAGCTGGCAGCCCTGCCTATCTGTCAGAGACACTGAACACCCATCGACGTGCACTCCTGTCAGCACCGCGCGGATGACGTTAAAGCTCATTTAATGTTTTTGTAATAGCCCAGACGGGTGGGGGGGGGGGGAGTTCTATCTTCGCCTCTGGATCTCCGCTTTCATTTTAATGTTATCAGTGTATATGTTCTTGCTGTAATAGTAACACTTCCTTAGAATGCTGAACCATAAATATGCACCTGAATTTCTTGATTCCATGGCAATGCATTGCCGTCAATCTTGAAAAATAGACTACAATATTCCTGCTGAGTGTCCTTGTTATAGTGATGTTGAAGGACAAGTCGTTTTACTGTGACTGCCTCTGCAGTTTTTCTTCCTTATAAAATAGTTCCCCTGACCTTTGCTTTGCTCTGCTTTAAAATCACGATGCCTTTGCCAGGTGATCAGTGACCGATCGTACGCTGTTTGTCTGATGTCTGTCATCTGAGGTTTCGCAACCCTCCAATGACGAGCAGTTTGCCTCCTGCTGTTTTCGTGAGTTCAGTGGTCTGGCAGAAGCCCAAGACTGTAAACATGCCCAGCACGCCCCAAGACCGCCGTCAGCGCCTTTTCTAGGAACACCGATTCCTTCAACAACCTTTTCTGGTTGATCCAGTCAGTTTCTGTTTACAACTTCATTTCTCTTGGTCCTTACAGGAAAAGCTTGTGGACATGTACTGTCCCATTGTAACTCATCGCTTTGTTTAGAAAGGTTAGCAGTTAGCAAGGGTGGGATTTCACAACTCCTGATTCTTTGAACGCAGGTTGTTGCCGGGGGGGGGGATTTCCATAAATAGTGTATTTTGAGGCCATGCCTCTTTTTTTGTTTTATCCGCTGACATTCTTGTATGCTTTTGAAACAGAATAAAGAATAATGGAAATTGCTAAACTTACTAAACCCGATCCATTGGGAAAGCCCTGGTGGATCGGCAGGCTCCTCGCCTGCGCCGTATAACCCTTAATCCGCGGGTTTCACTTCCGGTCAGCCATGAGGGTAAACCATAGCTTACTGTCCATCGCGAGCTCGCGGAAAGCTGGATGTTGTTCATAGAAGTGCAAGGTTACATCATAATCGTTCCATTCGAGGAGCATAAACATGCTGCATGCTGGTTGGAGATGCTTCTCTGCAAATCAAGAAAACCGCAACACCCACACCTAAATGCACACGTGCAACACCTCGGGCATGAATCAAAGCCGTCTCCCCACAGGTGTCGGGTTACGCCATCCTGGAGGGTAAACGTCGCATGTTTATATGAACACACACTTTATTTTCGCTGTCGTTGCCTCATCATGAATTTGTGTAGGTCACTTTGTATCTTATCTGTAGGTATAGACTTGCAGTCGAATTTCAGATTAACGTTTGGGCCTGTTTCCTTACCATTACTGTTAATGTATCAGCATAGACATCGAGAAGAGCCCAGAGAGGTGCACATTCACCGCTCGCTCACCTCATTTGTTTATTTTGTCCTCCCTAGTGGAGCACAAATAGATCTAGGGCTCTGCTTGTGCTCCTTGTCCAGTAGAATGATTGTCTAAATTTTTCCTCATCACTCTGCAGTTTGGTCCTGCTGCGGGTCAGCCTGTGCGTCCTGAAACTCACTGGTTTGTAATTGAGGTGATCCCACATGCCACAGATTTTAGGTTGAGGTTTTTTGTTTTTGTCCCGCAGAGCTGCCCCCCCCCCCCACAGACTTCCTAAAGACAAACAGGTGACCATGCATACACAAAACAGGCGAGTCACAAAGCAGTGTGACTCATTGTGGACCGGGAGTCCAGATCACAGGGCAGCGATAAAGCGTAGTTGTACTCATGGACGTCACGAGACGGGCCAAGAGATGGATGAACCCTGGGACTTCTGCATTCGTCATTTAAATACCGCGCAGTCTTGCTGCAGTTGTGTCTTTTCTTGTAACCGAGTGCTACAGGGATACTGGGATACACAGCAGCCACGTTATGTATTTAATTCTGCCCTGGGGATTTTCAGGGTTTATACTACCTACCTACACCATAATAATTTTACTGCTCAAGGGGCTGTTCTTCTCAGACTTTGATGCTTTTTAAAGCTTGCAGGTCTGAAATTGGCCAAACTGAAGAGCAAGATGGCCAACATTGATCTCCGTAAGATCCTAAGGCTTTGATGGCTCTGGCAGTAGTTTAATCCTGCATGCGAAGCGGAATCTCGCATTCCTGTCGAGTAACAGATTGCATCGTGGTTGTCACTTTTGTGGTGTCTCCTCCGTGACGCGATGCTGAAAGGGTGCCGCCTGAGGCCGGGAGTCTGGGTATGTAGCGGCGATTCTTTTAAATTCAGCTGCAGAGAGAGAGATTTGCAGGGTTTGTGAGCCTCAGGCATGACAGGACTGGGAGGTATGTGTCTGTGAGACTGAGCTCTTGAAAAAGTATCTGCCACCCAAGAGTAAACCTAAAGGCAGACGCTTTAAGAGTGACACCTGCAGAATAAGAATCAGGACCTGCAGATCCCTCGCAGTCTCCCAAATTTGATTGAAGGGACACTTTTCTTACGCAGCTGCAGCAGGCGAAGGGATGTAGACGTCAGTGTGAACTTTTGCTGCTTCGATGTCACGCGTCAATCAGCATTTCTCCGGATCCGCTGGTAACGAACACCTGTGAGCCGGCCCGGTTCGGTCCTGTCGGACCGTCGGGGGCCGAATCTCTGTAGTTGCTGCCCTCGTTGAGCCGGTCCTCTGATGCGTGCAGTCGCAGTGATTGCCTGGCCTTTGCAGGGTTGCCTTGGCAACACATGGTTGAAGAAGGAGATGAAAGTCAAGCGAGGGAGTCCATTTTATTTTTTTTATTAGTTTATTTATCTCTTTTTTTGTTAAAAAAAAAAATTTGTCTTCTTTATGGATGCATGTAAAGGTCCTCCAGCCAGCCAGCATTTAGAGACCGTTCTGCAGAAATGGCGCCGCGCACCAGCATCTGACGCCATCGCAGTCTACGGACTGGGTGTCCCGGCGGGCTGGTGGGACGCGGTCGCCGTCGAGGGCCCCCGTTCCCTGATGCGTTTTCCCTTGCGAATGACCGTAGCCACGATACAGGGAGCATGTCCGGCTTCTTGCTCAGAGCTGGTAAACGTGCATCTTTCTGTAATTGATGCTCGCGTTTACCGAACAGGAGAAATCTGTACAGGTGGCGTAAAAGCTGAGAGCTCCTGATGTCTGTATGGTCTCTCCTTCTGGTCATCAGTCCCCGATTCCTTTTGTAGGTCCTTTCATGTGGGAATAACTGAATGGTAATGGATGTTAATGTTTGTTTGTAGTGATAAAATTAAATGCTTATAAAGCCCCCGCCTGCCTAATTGTTCACTTATCCTCATATCTATTTTATATCTGCTACTAAGATGCAGAGATCCATGCTTGGGCCCGCAGGAGCGGATGGCTAAGTGTGCTGGCGTTAACACCCCCTCCCCCTCCAGTGAGGGTTCTGCACTGGAACATTCTCACCCGCCTGAATCCTTTATTCCTGTCAGATTCACTGTGGTGGCCCATCGGTGGGGGGTGTGAAACGAGTCCCATCTTTCACATGGCGGCACAGCCCCCCCCCCCTCCCCCCCAGCATGACATCAGCATCCTGAGTCCTGAGCTTGGGTGCTGTCAGTCATTGTTGCCATGGCGCACAGACAAGAAAGGGGAGGCAGGCCAGTGTGTGGTGATCTGTCACAGGAGGTCACCCCTCCCAGTAGTGGAAAGGAGGCTTAGTGTGGCTTTGTGGGGGGGGGGGCTGGCTGGTTCGTATCCCTCCGTACGACAAATTAGCCGTCGCACCACCTGAGGGCACTAAGTCCCAAGCCCCCGCTGGGTGAGTCCACCTTGGGCCCAGTTGGTGGGATCCTTATAGACAGGCGGCTCAGTTTCACCCTGCAGTTCCTCCCTAAATGGCGTCTTCCACCCTTTCAAGCTACAGCTGGGATGGACAACCTGCTCTGCCTAGCGGTCATGTTTCTTGGAAGCTTTGATCTTAATTCCGTTTTTTCTTTTAAAATCTGTGTTTCACCATATTCTCTGCTCCCTTCTGTCTTTTGGAGGCCTTGAGATGTCGACCCCCCCCCCGAATATCCCCTCACCGTCATCACAACGCGTCTCGCAACGTGTTAGACAGCTTCCCTGGTTCCCGTAGCGCCCCGTAACTGCAGATACGGTGTCGCCATCGGCATTTGCAGGCTGGGTCACGCGTCTAGATGGACCAGCCGGGGTTCAGCTTTAGGTAACCTGTCCAGAACGCGCCAGAGCCCTGCTTTCCAGAGCCTGGCGAGGCCGCTGTAGGCGGAGCTTCGTCTGGGGTCACACCTCATGTATTATTTATCCCCCCCCCTGGGGTCTCTGGGTTGCCCTCGGCGGGAGCCGCTGAATCATTGATGCCGAAGGCAGCGTGACTTCGCTGACGGGTCGGGGAAGCTTGTGCTCTGTTTGCAGGAGCAGAGCGGCATTCGGACCTTTATTAACGACCGCTGCTTTTTGTTTTCCCCCTGGACTGCAGTAATTTTATCACCTCTCATGTTTTTTCTCGCTGTCCAATTACGGCCGAGCACGGAGGCCAAATGGTTTCAAAGAAAAAGCAGATATGTTACGGTGAATGGATGTGTCGTGACCTCAGACTATTTTTAGGGTCATTTACTGGCGGGGAAATCAGGCACATTCAGACGGCCGCAGATACAGAGGATGTTATGTAAAAGGGCCCCACCTGTTCCCTGGCGGAGCTGGAGGTCCAATTAGTGCTCTGGGCATCATTTGCCTCTCAGCCAGAACACGGGCTAGATCGATTTTCAGATTTCGGTTCTGAAAAGGACAAATGAGCTGGATTTCTGAATACAACAGGAAAGGGTCTTTTTTGTTTTTCCTTTGTTTCTTTTATGATGCCTGAGCTCTTTGTTCCATTGGACCGGATGCTTTTCTGAATGTTTCGTGAGGCGTTGCAAGGACACCCAGACGCCCAATTGACGAAATGTCCATCTTCATATTTTTGGGGTGGAATCACCCCCCTCCCCCCCTTTGGGGTTCCTGGGCACTGACAAGCAGTCAAAATCAGACCAGAATCAACAGCGACACAAAAATAACAGACAGAGAGACCCCCCCTCCCCGCCACTGTCCCCTCTCCCTCTTTCCTGTTTTTTCTTCCGCTGTGAAATGTGCATGTGCTGAGTGGAGAGGCTGCACTGGGGCGTCAGGGACCTCAGGGTAAGCGTGTGCTTTGGTCCTTGGGGTGATACAGGCCCTTGGGACGTGGTCTGGGAAAACCCAGACCGCAGAGCTCGCATACTGCAAACCCTCTACCAAAGCCTCCCCCCCTCCCCAGTGAGTGTGACC
>JAODKF010000068.1:21106770-21134622 GCA_026779585.1 Mormyrus proboscirostris
GCCCCCCCCCCCCCCCCCCGCACCAGTCAGCAGAATTCCGATGAAGTATCGGCGTGTCATCTGCCGGACATTGGCACAGGGGGATTCGGGTGCCGGCCAAGCAGCTTCGGGATAAAGAACTTAATTAAAAGTTTGGGATCATGGAAGATCCCAAACCAAATAGTTTTTTCCTTTTTGCTCCTGTGGAATCGCGTGGTGGACATGCTACATATCTGCATGAGATGTTTTAATAAGAATAGTCTTTATTGTCAACAAATAAAGGCGAATGGGGAAGAAACACACAGCCTTAATTTCAGGGTGCCGGGTTTTGGAAAGATTACCTGGCTAAATCGATATTTGCATTAATGAAACGATGTTGCCGTTACTCTCTTGTTCTCCGTGGTGTGAGTTCAGGCTGCTGACCTGACGATATTGCTAAAAAAAAAAACAAAAAAAAACAAAAACAGGCTTTAACTGCTTTTGCTGTAACCTGAGCATGAAGCACAATGGAGACGGCTGTTTGCTGCAGACTGGCTCGCCGTGTGTGTGCCTGTGTGTGTGTGTCTGTGTGTGTCTGTGTGTGTGTGCGTGCATGAGTGTGTGCGTGTCATGTGACTTTGGCCCCAGCACCAAGGGCATCACAGAACAAGGGGCATTTTCCTGCCTTGCCTGGAGTTTGTCTGATGCTGTGTTCTCATGCAAACTAATGTAACTCTATCGCTGATATTATGCGGGCGGCTGGGAACAGAAGCTGCGTTTCAGAATGACACCACTGTGCCCCCTCCCCTCCCCTCCCCTCCCCGCCATTTCCCACCTATACTTTGACACTTCCTTGAATTTATCAGCGCACAATTTCACAGTTAGTCCAGATGCTGCTGTGATCGTCATTTTTCCCCTCGCCGGCTAATTAGCATACCTGCCAAGTTACAGCCAGGAAAACTGGCCGTTTTAGTGACCGTATCCAAACCCCGGGGTATGTGAGGCCGTGGTCCCTTTTTAGTTCTGGATCGCCGACTCAACATCGTATCGAGGCTCTTCTGCAGGGACGCCAAACCTGCCTGACAGCATGGCGGTTCTTTGACGGTTTGTTTTTTTTCTGTCAGTTACCCTGTCAGTCATCAGAAAACGCGTCACTCGCTGACATTTCCTTGGAAATGTTTCCAGATGAGATTTGTACACCATCTTTAGACTACAAACTCTGCGAAGTCTACTAAATTAAGACGGCTGATGTGAAGTGACTTACCGTCAGCTGACCTGACACATTAGCTGACGTGACACATCACTTGGCCTGACTGCAGACTCGGATAGGGCGTTTCTGTGCTCACAAAGCCCTGGGTTGGAGCAGAAGATACTGTAAAAGGGCAACCGGCAGCATCCGTTCGGCCAGACGACGGACCCTCGCTGTAATATGGGTTCGTGGTAAGGACGGCGTATGGTTACACCTAAGATATCGGAGACCCTCCAAGCACACGGCGGGAAACTCAGACCCAAATCAAGTTCTCCTCTTACAGGAAAATGGAGGTTTTACACTTCCTCTTTGAGTCAAGGCCCAGGCCAACTGACACTACTTATTCATGTAATAAATTACTCTGGAGCCACGATAGGCATCGTCTCAAAGACAGAAAGAGCCAGGGACTGATCTGCCTCCGGCAGTGAGTGATGCGGCTGCTGATACAGCTGTTAAACTATTAATAGGCTTGGTGCAAGTTACAATTCAAACAATGCATCAAAGTTATTGGATTTCCAAGCGAGATCTTTAAAATTTAACAGTGCAATGAAATATTTTTTTAAAATATTGATGTTGTGTCTTGCTCTAGTGTTATGAAGTGATGGGCATTGATTGCTCTTGACAGATCTGTTTGACATGTAGGTCACTGTGTGTGAATCAGGAGAGCTTTTTAATCGCGTGTGGAGGACGGTGGCTTGTGGGGTTAGGGTCCCCGACTGGGCATATGAGAGCTGACCCTGTTTGTGGGCGAGTGTGTTTGCAAATTCTTTCTGTGCTTGCTTGGATCTCCTCTGCTGCTCCAAAGACCCGCTGTAGATGATTTGATGTCCGAGTATCACAGGTGACCATAATAATCAAGGCAGATTTAACTGATTAACAAATGCCTGTAGTAGGGAGATGATGACCAATACATCTGATGTTTTATTGTTTCTGGATCAACGCTGCAAACCGTTACTCACTAAGTCTTCTGGCTCCGGGTCACGCAACATGTAACACAGACTTTAACCACTTTTGTACTTTATCAGAGATGGACATTTCAGGTCCAGAAAGTAAAAATCCAAACCAGATTTTTGTTTCAACCAACTAGTTGCGTACTCTGTGACTGTGACTGTTTATGTTCAATTGGTTGGTTAAAAGAAAATCCTGGTTGGGATTTTTACTTTCTGGACCTGAAATGTCCACCTCTGTACTTCATTATTGCCACATTAGTTTCAGGGTTACTGCTCAGAACAAGTGCAGTGCTGGGGGGGCAGAGAGAGACTGAGAAGGACATGTCCTTTGGAGGATGGGTGAGCCGCAGGTGAAATTCCTTTGTGATTCACGGTAATTACTTTCAGGAACACGAGCCCTAGTTAAACGACTGTCTTGTTGCACAGGATGAGAGAGAGTCATTATTAAATGACAGGTGATCGTGTCATTAACCACCAGGCTTACTGGTACTGGTTACGAGAGGCCACACTCATATTTACTAGTAAATTCATGACCATTATTTGTTATTGTACAGAGCGTAAATGTTAAACTTTGTAGAATTCCCCAAAATCCCCTGGAAACAAAGGTTATGTAACCTACAGCAACTACATAAAGGAATAAATCCCAAATGATTTCCCTGTATTATTGTTAAGGTGCGGACATTCCACTTCCTCAGAAGATAATAGTCATGTTTTACAGAAAACGTTTCAGGTAGCCCTGGTAATCACCATATACAAGTGTTGTCAAAATATGTTGTATGTTATCACAACACATACATGTATGCAGTGCCTTGGGACAACTCGGTTGTGAATGGCGCTATATGAAAAGAAATAGAATTGAATTGAATGTAGTGCCTGAAACGCAAGAAAACGTGTGGCTTTCGGTTAAAGTTGCTGTTTTGCTTTATCCGGTAAGAGCTGGGGTTTAATGTCAGACTCCAGGGTGGGATCTGGACAAACCAGTTGGGTGAACTTTCTAGGAAAATTGCCTGTCAGATTCTTTTCGGCTGACGTGCAGTAAAGGGTGAGCGCGATGCGGGTAGGGCGGGGGCAAGATGGCCTGCTTATATATAAAAAACGATTCTGTTGCAAAACATAAATGACATGAAAACTCCTTAGTTTACTGAGTGTTCCGTATATCCGTGTACCTCTCCCAGGTAACAGTATCGTTGCCGGTGTCCGGTGCTTTTGCACCGCGGCGGAGCGCAGGAAGGGTTAAGCGCTCCTCCCCAGCCCTCTGTAGGCAGGGTTTACTCGCACGTCGTGCCTCTCGGAGCCGGAGGGAGGGCGGCTGGCGTTCAGAGGCTCGGTCCGTGTGGAGATGAGCCGGGCTGCGGGACTATGCCCAGCACCGGAGGCGCCGCGGATGAAAGTTTCGACGCGGGGAGACTGAGTCGTAACAGCGGGGGCGAAATGGTAACCGTCCGGGCAGAAACTCTCCGCTTGCTGACAGCTATAGTTACTGAGATTAAAATTCAGTTCCTTCCTTTCCACGCCGTTTCTGCACGACTGCGCGTATATTTGCATAACTGCGAGTATGTTCTAGTCATGACTGCTGCTTTATAGGGTTGTTTAACTCATTGCTAGTTTTGCTGGTTATGTTTTTTTGAGTTTCTTGTAGTTTTAGAAAAACTAACGAAATCGATTAGAATCACAATACGATTTCGTAACGCTGAATGTGGGTATGCGTATTAACGTATTTATTTCCATACATTTGCAAATAGGCGTGAATAATTTTGTCCCAATTTTATGATCGCGGTGGTTTTATTATAAGGGAGTCGCTCTTGGCAGCCTAATTTTCATTTCAGCTGGCGATTTTCTCAGTCTCTCTTCAGATATTACAATTGCAGTACTTATAAGACATCCATTCCCTTAATGTCACAGTCTGTCTGCAGCCTTTTAACGCTGGTTATGCAAGCAAAAAGTGTGTCAGCTCTTGTTGAGTCACCCGATACCGTGTGCGCTCATAGGGAGAGCCGATCTGTTTTTCAAAGAAAGAAAGAAAGCACCCACCGTATCCACATTTGATTGTTATTTTAATGATGGCTAGGGAGAAGTTTTAATCTCCTTCCTCTGCGTGTCAGTCCATCTAGACTAGATCTTTTAGTGCTTCTATAAGTGTTGCAGATATTTTCCAGTCCCACAGTTTCACGTTCATTGTTTTATTTCAGTATGACTATAGCTATTGTTTGTGTGCCTTAACTGATGTGCGGTGAAACGTCAAAGGCAGCAGCCCTTGTCGGCATCATCTCGGATACTTAGCCGGAGGAGGTGAAAGGACGGAGAAAGCGCGTCTTTTTTGAGCAACTTGTTTCACTTCCTTAAAAAAAATGTTACCGACCTCTTGGTCACGGCGGTATTAAAACACTGAGCACTGTTTGTACTTTTATCTGGCTGTGCATGAAGCTTTATTCCATTGTTTCGGCGTTTCCTCCCCGGGCTGAGCAGTAGCCCTCAGTTCGGCGATTTAAGGCGCGCTGCACTTTCTGAAAACGCGCTTATTAAAATGGATGTTTTCGGGACCCCGGGCTTCTGTGGGCCCCGAGGTGATGAAAAAAATCCGCAGGAGTTTTGGTTAATTATTGTTCTTAATTTGCGCCTTTGGGGGCTGACCAACCATGCGTTTGTAAGCCTCAAGTTACATGCTTTACTCTCTCTCGCTCTGTCTGTGTGTGTGTATGGAGGGGGCTCAGTCTTTTATCTGTTCAGCCATTTATGTGTCTTTGGTCAAGTCTTTTTTTTCTTCTTCATACAAAGCATGTCCAGAAAGACGGATGTTGAGATATCTTTGCTCTAAATACTACAGCTTTGTGTTTTACCATGAAACAATGCAGAGAGATATTGTGTCAGGGCTCTGCCATCCCTTAAATGGGGTGCAGTGCGCAGCCTCGCAGTCAGACCACGTGCCGTTTTCACACTTGCTCCTGACTGTGTAAAACATAACCCTTAGGGGGACGGTGGTGCTTCACAAGTTGAGCTCTTAGCAGTTAGCTTTAGCCCCCTTGGCGGGGGGGGATGAGGCTGATCTCGAGAGTGCTAGAGCCAGCTTGGTGACCATGCCATCTTACTGAAACTGGGAATCGATTGGATGTCACCTGCCTGGATCTGTGGCAAGTCCTCTTGTAAATGACCATAACTGTTAAAGACAAATAGTGCATAAATAACAGCCCCATTTTGGGTCTATTGGGGTTTCTCTGTTTTTTGGCTAATCGTATTGAACATATTGCAAATAGGTCGGGGGGGGGGGGTGTTTGGGGTTTGGAGTCCATCCCAGGCAACACAGGGTAACTTATCTGGGATAGCAGTCCATCACTGGGCACAAACACGTAGAGGGAGGGTGAATGGTTGGATGGATACTGGAAACGCGAATGCCCAGTGTACAGATTATTAAGCACAGTCAGTTAAAATACACTGAAATGTGACATCTGTCGCAGACTACAGATTACCGCAATCTGTTTTGCGTGTTGTGGCTGTCAGCCTCGTGGTCTGAACCCCCCTGCAGCCTGTTATTTACTGCCCACCACCGGTGGTGCTTGTAAATAAATAAAACCCCCCTCTTAGACCACAAACGATCCCTCTGCCCATGTCCTGGAATCAGACGGTATTTTCCGAGAGTTGAGTCACAATAGCCTCCTTTTGTGCGTGCCGTCGTCTCGCCAAACTGGTTCTGTTGTGGTTCAGGGTCAGAACTCGGGGGACCTTCCTGAAGGTTGTGCCCCCCAGCGGGCCCTGTCAATAAGGTGCGGCCCCTTTTGTCGACAGGTTAGGCCCGTGGTGGCCATTTACAGACGGTGTCATTGCGCTCTTCTGTTGTCATGGCGACCCAAGAAATCCTGCACCCATTCAATTTTGCATGAATGATGCTTTTGTCTGGGGCGGGGGGCTCACTTACACACGACCGAGTTTTCCGCGTCGCTGTTCGCCAGGCTCGTCGTCAGTCTGGCTGTTTTGCAGGGTAGAATCTTCACTACCACATCCTGTGTCTCAATGTCACGTTATCACCGACCATCTCCCTTAAGCTGCCCAGATCCTGAACCGTGTGAGACTTAGCTGAGGTAGAAGCCACACGACCACAGTGATGTTCATCAGGCGTAAATGTTGTCAGAAACCTTTGTAGAGGGGGGGTCCACTTCCTCGCTGCGTGGCTTTTGTTCTTCTGACAGTGACGCCGTGTTGATCACAACAGCTCAGCCCGTGCTATCTCGGAGGTTGGACTAATGGTGTGTGACGTGCTGTGCGTACTGCTTCCATCTGGTCGAGCGCCACTCGAACGGACATTCTCGTTGACTTTCTTTTTTTGTCGTCTCCTGGCTCTGCGAAATTTGCTTGTCTTGTCCGCACAACGAGCTGGGGATTCTGGACCGAACCGGCGAATTCCAGCTGAACACCATTGTCTGGTCTGGATCAGAATCCATAAGACGCAACATGGCTATGCTCAAGAAGCTTTGATTTGAATTAGTTTGAAATATAGGCATGTCCCAGTGTGCTTTCACCCATAACAGAATTTTACAGAAGTTGATTTTCTTTTTCTTTTTAACCAGTTCGTCTCGATTGTCATCTTGTCTTTTCTTTATACTGCTCCCAGTAAACACAGCCTGGTCCCTGACTGGGGCAGTAATGAGGCCCGTTTAGTCCCAACAAACCAGGAATCGTTGTGAATTCTTGTAAAATTATCAAGGAGGAAGTTTGAGACGCCGAGAAGTCTGTTTTTGTTTTCGATTTAGCCTCTAATTAATAACTGGTGAGTGATTGTCCTCCTTTTGACCCCTCGTAGAGTACAGATGTGTGCCGGTTTGCCAGTGGCATGTGCGGGATCTTGTCATGTGATTTTGGGGGGTGAGAATGAGAGCAGTCAGCGGGGGAGGGGGGGGGGGTAGCACTGTTCCAGACCCCTGGGGATTATAGTGAGATCTTCTGCGAAATGCGGAGTCTGACTGATGCTGATTCTCTCTCTTTCTTTATCTTTCTCTCTCACACACACACATGCACGCAAACACACACGGACCCATGTAGTTCACATATTCATATCTTTACAGGGACTCTCCCTTCATTTCTATGTATGTAACTTGCCTGCCTTGTTAGATGTGTTTTTGTAACGTGTCCTTGAGTGTATGAAAGGCACCATATAAATAAAACGTATTATTATTATTATTATTATTATTATTATTATTATTATTATTAATCTCGAGAATGACAACCTTAACCCTACCCAGGCCTAACCTTAACCATAAGTAACCAAAGTACAATACTGTAGAGGGATTATGTCACAGTTCTTATCTGTCACATGTACAGTTTGGTAGAGACATCCACAGAGTGAAGTGCTTGCAGTGAGGCTCTAATGGTCGATCACACATACAACTTACACACGTAGCACAGAGATAAGAGGAAATAACTCCCCCCTGCCCTTTATTCTTTAATGTGTAAAATAAAATAAGATGAAGGGGTACAGTGGTCAGCACTGTTGCCTCACACCACTGTCTCAACCATGGCTCCATGTATGTGGAATAAGCCAGGAATAAATAAAATCAGATCTTGTAAAAATAATGAGGAAGACCAGCTAGCAGCGTGGATTACTAGATGAGGCACAGGGACCGTCACGAATGTGTAAATTTATCTGACACCTGCAACAACGAAACTCTAGGTTCAGATCTATATTAAAATAAATGTTGGCAGCGTGCTGTACTGTAAGGCGAGTGGACCGCTATCTGAAGCAGGAAACGAGACGGGTGAGATGCACCAGCTGCGGTTAATGTAGTCATGCAGTGGGCAATTGCAGATGAACCCTGCAGATGACCTGCACTGGAAGCGCTCAGGGTAATGCTATTAGCCGTACGGAGCGAGGTAGCGACCCGGCGCTCTCTCCGCACACGGCTGGTCTGATTTGCTGCTGCGGTCCACAAAACAGCAGCTTGCACTTGCTAATTCACCTAATTTATTGCCGCCCCTTAAATGCCAATCCATGCTAATAACCCAGTTGCTATTAATATCGGTTGCATCACATGGGTGCCGAAGCTGTTTTACGCCACCACGGGATTATGGGTCGCCTCTAAGACTAATGTTTTCGCCGGCGTGTCGCTGCTTGGTCCCTGCAGCCGGAAATGCCAAAATCTCAGAAGGCTTCAGGTCTTCTGCTTGACGGGCTGCATATTGCTAATCTCTCGTTTGGTTTTGGGGTTTAACGAACTGTTCGGCGAGTCGAAATTCCCGGTGCTAACGTTAGGAAGCCTTTAATCTTTCCTTTTAGGAAACAAGAGTATTAGAACAGAGATTTCATTTCATTCTGCCTTTTTGTCGGAGTCTCTCATCCACTTGGCATCTTGCCTCAAGGTGAATAGCTGACTGGTGTTTTATGTGCCAACATATGGACCCGATGGTTCTGGAAACAGGGTGATGAGTCATGGAGCGGCTCTGAAGCTAGAACACAGGTCAGGTGGTTAAGACCAACCAATCACAGAGTTTGACTGAATGGCGGTGATCCACAGTAATTGAGGTTAACCATGTTTAGAATTTGACATGTTGTAATTTAGGGTTTGGGACTAATATCCTTTAATGGGCTAATGGTTTGACGCAAATGAGGCTTGATGTATGAGTTGCAGTGATGTCTTCCTGTGTCTGACCCCGTGACAGTTCTGCATCCTAGCTTTCAGTGAGCGAGTGCTTTTCATCCGCACGTGGAGCTGCACAGGATCAGCCTGGAATTTCCTGCTCGAAATGGCCTGGAAGTGAGCACTGCCTGGCACGGCCGGGTTAGACGCGGCAGACGGAGAGGAGAATACGACAGGAGCTGCGCTGACTGCTGTTTGAGACAGTCACACGTTCGCCAGCGATGGGGACTTGCTCAAGGTGGCACCGGGGATATGATAAATCTTGCTGGCCGTGGGATTAAAGCCGACAACCTTCTGGGCATGGGTACAGATCCCTAACCCACTTAGTCAGACACAAACTGAGTTAACTGAGTAAAAGCTGAGCTCTGCGTTCTTTCCGCTGTACTGCAGCCTTAAGGAGGGATTAGCATGAGCGTTCGACGGCGACAGGCAGTCACTCCTTAATACCCGTCAAGCTAGCAGCATTAGCGTGAGAATTAGCTGCCCGCTGTGGGTACGACTCCACCGATAAGAGGGTTCGTCTGTCTTCCCCTCTCCATGAGATTCGCTCATCTCCAACTTCGCCAGCCGGTTTCCGTAAAGCCTGACCCTTCTGGGGAGGATGTGATGTTAACAAACTCGCCGAATGACTTCAGGAGGGACATTGTCCACCATTAGCATCATGCGGCCCCCTTGCCAGTCCTCCTCTCTTCCCCGCTGTTCTTTTTCAGAGCTGCTTCCTCTCCAGGCGTTGCCGTCGTCACCTGAGCCGTCACCCTGAAGGGCGCCGGTAGAAAGGGGCCGGACTAGTTTTCGTCCATCTCTGCGCATCATAATTAGCGTTTCATTTCATGCTCCCGGTAATCACCCTCCCCTGCTCCCGTTCGGCCAGATGGTGGCCAAGGGTGGCAGCAGTGACCGTGCGGGAGAGCTCTGGGCTCAGCATGCCATCGCTGTCCCGCTCAGGTAAAACGCAGCCAGCGTGAGGCAATATGGAGCGATGTGGATAATCAGCTGAGGAGCATATGGCTGAATTGAGGAATGGGTTTTAAATGCCACTTATGAGTTCAGTCGCATGTAAACACATGGATGGGGTCCACGGCCACAGCAGCAGCCGTGAGGTACGCCGTGTTATTACGCTCGCTCCAGTTCTGAAGTGTTTTATCTCTCGAGTCGTTCTCGGCCGGGTGTAATTGGCATCTGCGAGGTGTGCTGTGACCTTTGCTTTCCCCGCATGTTGTATATTTTCATTCGTGGGAAAGGGGGGGCTGTTTCTGCTCTCAGACAGCGGTGCTAGCGACGCGATGGCCGCCTCTCGCTGGGATATCGACCCACAAACCGGCACCCCGGCATTTCCCTGGTGTGACTGTGATGCAGATGGACAATTTAGAGGGTAATTAAACACCCAACACACATGCCTGTATTTTTCACAGTTTTCGTTATTAGAATACAATCCTGTTTTAGCATCCAAACTCTCGCTAATTTATCTGTCGCTCTCTATTTTCACCTGGGTTGGCATCTTGCCCATCTTCCATGCGTCGGCTGCCTCTCCAAGACTTTGGATTGTTCTTCCTGGACACTCATCGGTGCAGCACCGTGTATCCGACTCCATCCTCGGATCTCGGCGTAGAAGTTCCAGCGCATGTGGAGCTCAGCTTCTCACGCCATCATCTCTTCCATTAATGCTCGTTTGCGCTCCTGCAAATGTTGATGAACGTTTTAGACATTAGTGAGTGTGCGTAGGTCAGAGTGTGAAATATCCTGGGGTGTCATCTGCATAAAAGGAGAGCAGGTGGCTGATTTGGAGTTGATTTAGACATGATTCTCATAGCCGGACAGTTTGGGGGCGCGTTCTCCTCTTGCCGCGCTAGGACCTTGCACTGAAACCGTTGGGGAAGCGTCTAGTTCACATGTTCGGTGTACCTTGCGCTCCCTCCCCTGCTCTCCCGTCCTCTAGAGGGAGCCCACGCGCTCCCGCCTCGTGTCTTTCTGTGGGTGCGGCGTAGGAGGACGCACGGCTTAAGCATGTGCGGGCGTGTGCACGCTGAAAACTCATCTGTCAATTAGGTGCAAACAAGCTGTCGTGGGCTCCCAGGGTTAATGCGGAGATCGGGTCTGTCATGGAGAGTTTGGACAGGAAGTGAGGTTTTTTTTTTTTTTCCCCCCTCGACATTGTTGCTCTCCCCTGCTGCCGTGGGGGACAATTCTGCTGCCTCACGAAGGAATGTGGAGCCTCACTGACTACATTCCCGTGGGACGCATGTTCCCAGACAGGCCAGTCCAAGCCGGTCCACATGAGTGACGATATGCTTTGCAATGCAGAAGCATGCAGAGATCTTACTGTTCATGCTCTGTGTTTGCTATGCAGGAAATTCCTTTCCTGCTGACAGTCTGCAGATACTGTTGCCTCCTTGTGTGACTGTACATCCCGTCTTTTTTTGGCTCTGTGTTGGGCCTCATGCATCACTTTGCTCTTGTCACATGGTTTTTCCCCCCCCCTTTTATGGCTGAAGACTGTGTTTGTTTTCATTTGAAAAAGAGACTGAATACCAAATTTACGTCTCGCTCCCTGGTCACGAGATTCTGCATGTTTTTTTTTTTTTTTTGTCAGCTTACGTTATTGATACCTAACCAGCTAAGTCTTTGCTTTTCGCATGATCTTTGGCTATGTAGTATTTTAGTTTCAGGAACATCATCGGTGTTGCATAATGGTACTTTTTTCCCCTTATCCTGCTGTTTGTGCACTGGCATGAAGGATTAAGCTTTGTCCCTAATTTCTCGTCGAGAGATGACTGGGCTGAGCAGCGACTCTGACGCAGCGGCCGGACGCCTGTGGGTGAGACCTCGCCCCTCCACCCTTGTTTCAGTGCGGTTTTCTCTAAGCATGGCGGCTTGGGAGGGGGGCGGCAGTGGAGAGAGAGATGGAATGTGAGAGTGTGCAAGAATAAACTTGCAGAGAAAACACTGTCAGGGTAATTGTTTCTGCCCAGCTGAGAATTAAGGGGTCCTGTCCAACCTATATGAGGTGGCTCCAGGGGCGGGGCTGTGTGTGCGTGAGTATAAATGAGATTACAGAGAGGACCGGCGGGCAGATTTATCTCCTCTGTCCGTCACCAAGGCTCTGTTTGTCTGACTGTAACATAAGCCATGCAGGTTCTGAATGGACGCCTCATTCAGTTGTAGTTGGGCAGATTAGTGGTACCCTAAAAGTGTCCTCAGTTGCAGCTGGAGTTGATTACAGAATGGGAATCTTTTCAGAGCTGGGTAGACTGGTTTGGGGTGGTTGGTTAGGAGACATAAAAGTGGGGCTGATTTGGGGGGGTAAAGTGTGAGGTAGGGTCGGTAATATGAGGAAAGGAATGCAGCAAGTCAAGCTTGTCCAACCGCGACACCTGATTAGGGTCAAATAATATCCGTAATAAAAGGTCCATGTACACGATCCAGGCTCCAGGTAATATTTCCTTCCACTGTTCTGCTTTAAGACACCAGACCAGTAGGATATGGTGTAATTCTCAGGCCTTTTAATGAGAATCTGATTATGCCACACATTTTAATTTCCTGGTGAAAAAAATGTTCTGTTGTGTAGTGTGGTGGTGGCTTGAGAGGGACAAGCTGGCCTTTGTGTACCCGTCTGGAACGTAGTGAACCGGCAGTCTTTCTGGGCTCAATGAGGCGTGTTTTCCATGGGAAGGCAGAGCTTCAGTACAATGGGAGGGGCTATGGAATACACAGCCAATCATGTGAACACGCCCTCAAACAAACACGCACACACATGTTCATGTTTGTTTCAGTGGGACTTTCCGCTGACTCCCTGGCCTCTTTTGAACAAAACAAACAACTGAAACAGGCAAAGTTTGTTTGTTTGTTAGTTTAGTTAGTTTTTAGTTTTGTTTGAAGTTTGTCTCATCTGAGTACAGATCCCCGCGTAGATGTGCGATGTTCTCGTCCCCGTTTCCGTGGTCAGGTGCCACCCGGGACCGGACCGGACCGGATCTGCATGCTGCCTTTCAAAGTGGCACTGTCAACTCATTTGAGTCTGGTGCTAATTACTTCATGGCTGCAGCCCGGCCCACGCGTCGACTGCTGGGCAGGAGCCCAGGAGGGAGGGGGGCGGAGAGGCTGGCGTCAGGATAGTCAGATGGTGCCGAAACTCAGGGTGAATTAAATGTGAATGACATTAAATGTGGTTATAAGGTAGGGCCAGAAAAATATGGAGATGAAGTGTGTTTTGGCATCAGAAAGAGCTCTACGGAGACCACAGGTGGAGTTTAAGTATCTTTCAGAATCACAAGGAGGTCAGCTAAGATAACAAAATGAATTGTGTGGTTTTAGGGCCATGGGGAACACAGGCAGCTCAGATGGCGTTGGAGAGAATGACGAGGGCATGGTGCTTTGGTTCCTTGGAGTTAGACAGCTGGAAGCAAGAGAGAGTGTAAACGAATGAGGGAGAGTGAAGCCAGTTCCTGGAGCCAAGTGTGGAAGGGGACAGGGCTGGGGTTCCCCTACGGCCCGACCCCCCTCCGCCCTCCCCAAAACACCACTTTCAGAGGAAATTTAGTCTCAGGGCAGATTCGCTGCCGTTAATTTCACCTAAACGAGTCGCCGACTCGCCACAGTGCTGCTGAATGGCCTCTGTTACTGGAGACTGATGAACAGGTGTGAGACTCACCCAGTGTGGACCAGCACGGGACCTTGGGAGGCGTATACTCCCCGGGGAGGACTCAAGGCCTGTTGACATTCTGGGTATTTCCAGCTCCAAAAAAACAAAAAACTAACTGTCATTTTACTTATACTGATGAAGGTATCAGTGGAGATGAGTAGAAACTCTCCAAATGTGTGTTGGCTGTAGTATGAATAGGCCTCAGGCTAGCCTGTGCCACCCTTCAACTTAACCCCTCCCTGGGAACTACGTAGGGGGGGGGGGAGCACCCTGGGCTGCCTGCTTAACAGCCTTAACTGCTGACATTTGTGTTTGACGCTTCTCTCCAAATTGACATAAACCTGAGCCAGATATTACATCACAGGCATACACAGCTATGCAGGATCTTCCAAGGTGTAAGAGCAGCTACCCCGCAGGGATCGGGAACAAAGGCGAGTTCACATCAGGCCAAGAGCTAGACGATGTTATGAAACATCATGAAAAGGTACCAGGAGAGCTGCTCAAATCGGACCCGTCTCACCAGCGGTATTGGAGGTGTCCGCGGAAACCGACCTTGGCACAGGGACGTGTTCTGCGCGTGACCCGCTTGGATGCTGCCTTGCCCCTGGTCGGCTCCGTCTGCTTTGCAAACAGGCGGTGATGTTCTTGGCCATCGTCCAACCAAACAATGAAGGCTATTTTTCAGCATAAACAGGAAAAGAAGAATTCAGGTTGTCCATCTGTGACCTGTTCATGTTCGTTGCCAAACAGAGATCTAAGTTTTCCTTCCTTGGGAATGGCACGCGGTTGCTGCAGAATGTGACTGGATAGTCATCTGGCTGCAGCCTGCAGCCCATACCGCGTGTGACATGTAACGCTGCTTCTTCAGAGTTATGTGCTGTAACCGTGAAAGAGTTTGGCTTGTCATTCGAGCGTCTTCAATTCTATCTCATGGTGGAGATCTCCTGGCTGTTTTGTTTCCCCCAGCTGTGCTGCCCGTCACACTCTTATTTGCAAAAAGTGTATCCAGATCAGATTATGAAGATTCACGCACGCCGGTGATGCCGTGACATCATTGCTCTACGAGGTGTGATGTCACACTCTGTTGCTTGGTTACAGAGACGTGCAGTCATGGGTACTTGATACACACACACACACACACACACACACACACATGCACAGTGACTCCTCACTCCACCGTCCCCAAATCCTGCTCCCTTTAGCTCCCCTGGCTTCCACTCCAGGCTAGGCTAACCCGCCCTCTCAAAATTAACGACGAAAATTAATAAACTGCCACCACACATAACAGTCTTAATTTAGCAAGCATATGCTTCTCCTTACTGCACAAATGGCCTTTAATTGTTATTTTTTTACATCTCTGCGTTGCCCCTGGTCAACGGCGTCGGCGATTAATTAGGTCCTATTAGCAGAGCGAGTAGATATTATTATTATTATTATTATTATTATTATTTTTTAGATTTAAAATAGATGGATGGTGGAATACTTACACAGCTTGAGTTATGACTCTTGACCTATCTAACTTAGTTGGTTCCCCTGAGCCCAGAATGTAGAGTGTTCCATCTCTCTGGCTCGGTGGCTGTGTGTGGTATGTGTGGGTCGGCCCGTCACGGTTCACTTGCTGGCTGTGTTTTTCCCCCGTTCTATTCTCTCTGTCTAGAACAACCCCCCCCCACCCCTGACACCTACCCCTGAGCATCACAGCTGTGGGGTCGTGAATTCAGCACGAATGCACGGCCGGGCACCCACATTCGCACACATTCACATTCACCACCAACTTTTGAAACCTTTCGTCAAACCGTCTGCAGTCGCCGTCTCTCTCCAGTCCAACACCAGTCCAGTATCAGGCACTGGAACCCCTTCCCAACCCAGTGTACATCCACCCCCCAGATGGCTTCTCACTTACCTCTTCGATAACAGTCTTCTCGGCCGACCTTGCAGATGTTTCGCTTTCTCTGCAGAGCAGCGACTGTGAGTTTGCAGCGGAGAACACTGCGGTCATGGCAACGTCTTTACAGTGAAGAGCTTTTCAGGTGTTTATTGTGCGTTTCAGCTTCTGTGGCCTGGATAGTGGCTCCTTAGACTGTTCTGTCACCATCAGGCAGCGTTTCTGAGTGATTTTTTTGGGTATTTTATGCCTCTGGTTTTCAAAATGAAACTTTCTATTGAACACACTTCTCTAAGGTGGGGGGGGGGGGACGTTCAGTTGCCATCTGTGAAAGCGGTCACGCACCCAGAATCGCCCGTCTGTATTTTCACGCAGCAGAAACACAGATAACTGCGGTCGTCAGACAGCCATTATCGGCAGCCTCTGATTAAATCGACCGTTTAACACGCACGCACACGTGTGCGCCCCCTCCGGGCCCATCGATCTCCCCCGGAATGCCGCTTCAGCCGGTGGCGTTGCCATGGCAGGAGCACGTTCCCACGAGAGATCCACACGAGCTCCGCTGTGCGCCGGTGTTTACGTTTACGCTTGTTTGTTTGGCAGGCAGGCGGGGGGATGGGCTCCCCCCACTGAGCGATTCGTGGCACAACACAAACAGCATGTGCTGCAAATAGCAGACAAGGAGCAGTGACATGGGGCAGGGGGTGGGAGGGGGGTTTAACCATGGCGAGCAGCACCGGCCGTGTTAGACGTGAAAGTATTATATATTATTAAAGGCTACGCACCAAACTGTGGGCTTACACTAAAATCGTACACAATATGTTAATAATTCATACTGGGACTGTCTGGCTCAGGGGCTTAGAATGCTCTGCCTGTGATTAGAAGGTTGCTGGTTCAAATCCCAGGATCAGCAGAATGATGTCGCCATTAAACTCCCGACCAAGGCCCTTAATCCTCAACGGCTCCAGGGACTATCTGAGTGTGCGGTGGTGTAGGATGGTGCGGTGTGGAGTACAGAGGGTACCTTGCTTAGCACTGTAAGCTTAGGCCCTCAGTGTTGGGTATTAGAAGCTGTCATGTCCTTGCCAGGTTGTGTGGGGTTCCTCCCGCAGTCCACAAACACTAAATTCACGTTAAACTGGCCCGAATGTGAGTGTTTAACTGTGATGGGCTGGCATCCCGCTACCTCAGGCTCTGTGATTCCCGGGAGGGACACCCGCCTCACCCTGACCCTGGACTTCATAAATGATTATGGAAAGATGGATGGAAAGGTGGACTAGGCTGATGCGTTTTATCTTAAGGGAAGATGTTACAGAGAGAACTACTGACCAGGCCCAGGGCTGGACTTCAGCAGACATCATCTGCATTGACCGGGAGAAGACCGAGGATGGTGTGCAGTTTGTGTCCGTCACGCTCTGAAAGTGAGAAGCGAAAGTTTATTATTTTTGGAGGAAATTTTTGTGACCTTAAGGAATGCAGTCTCACTGACTGCGCTTACTGCAGAACTTGTTTCACGGTTTGAAGCCGGTCGAGGGCAACATGAAGATGTGGATTATTTGTTCTGGATTGTTCTGGCTTTGTGGTGGGGTTTTTACCTACACGTCTGGCCTAGATACATGGGTATGTGCTTGAGAGGTTAGATAAGACAACACCCTTGCCGTATGTTTTCAAACATGGACCTGGTTTTATTGGTGTGGCTGTCAAAGGTCTGTGGATCTGGTACTTCTGGTGGCATCTGTCAGGTTTCCTTGGTATTCTGTATATTTCTTGACAGATCAATTAGGCCCTGGTGTTCACAGGGTTACTATCGGCTGCTTGGAAATTTGCTACGGACGATTGTTAGGGTTCTGCAACGTGATCCTGAATCTTTTTCCTTTTCTGGCAGGCGGATCGGAACACTGATGGAAATGTCCTCAGCATCCCAGTGCCAATACGGCGGGGCGGTTCAGAGACTAACCTGGACCTGGACTCCACCGATGGGCCGGGCCTGGGGCTGGACTTTCACAAAGGCCGCCTGGACATCGACAACCTGCAGCAGAAGATCCTGAAGGTGACGGAGCAGATCAAGATAGAGCAGACGGCCCGCGAGGACAATGTGGCCGAGTATTTGAAGCTGATCGGCAATGCAGACAAGCAGCAGCTGTCGCGCATCAAGCAGGTATTCGAAAAGAAGAATCAGAAGTCCGCGCAGACCATTGCGCAGCTGCAGAAGAAGCTGGAACAGTACCACAAAAAGATGAGGGACAATGAGGCGAATGGGTCCTCCAAGCATAGTGCATCCAAGGAGTCATCTAAAGAAACGTCCAAGGAACCGAAGGAGATCTTTAAGGACAGCTTGAAGGACAGTCTGAAGGACGTGAGCGGCAGTGGGAGGCACCCTTCTGTAGACAAGGTGAAGACCATTGGTCCCGGTGTCTCGCTCTCCCCACCCTTCTTCTTCAACAAGTCGCGGGAATTCGCCAACCTGATCCGCAACAAGTTCGGCAGTGCGGACAACATCGCTCACCTCAAGAGCTCCATGGACACCTCGCCCTCCTTTCACCAGGAAGTCAGCGGGCGTTCTCTGAGCGGCAGTGCCACCATCGTGGCCAAGCCCAAGTACCCCAGCGATGACGAGTGCTCCTCGGGTACGTCTGTGTCCGCTGACAGCAACGGGAACCCCACCCCTGGCCCGGATGGCTGTGGATCACCTGAGGCCCAGAGCAAGCTGACTCTGATCCTAGAGGATGTGAGGGATATCCGTGATGCCCAGAGCAACCTAGGCAAAGGCATGGAGAGCCTGAAGGAGCAATTTAAGAGAGACTATGACTACATCGTGCAGACACTGCAGGAGGAGCGATACAGGTTTGGTGATCACTTCTTTATGACCTTGGAAACAAGCTATTGATCTTGCATGATTTCCCTTTTGTACGTATAGAAGCAAAATGTCCTCGTCTTAAGCTGGTGAAAGGAATGATAATGAATCTCTTTTAGGATCTGGGTAGGACTATTTCACATTCTCATTCACGTTCACATTCTTATTCACATCACTCACTGCATTCCATCTGGATTGATTCATCTCTCAAGTGTTTAATAAGGTTTTTACACATCAGCAGTCTCTTCAGTGACCAGCTCTTCTTAAACGTGCTCGTGGACAGACGGAGATCCCGGCGCGGTTTCTGAAGCACGTCATGTTCTTCCAGTCTCCATATGTTGGGACATGATTGGTTTTGACGTGTTGCCATGGTGAATAGCGGCCAACCAGAATCTCACTGTGGGTTCACTGAGGTTGGGTATTTCACTTGACCTGAAGTAAAATTTGTCCTGAAGGTTGCGACTATGTTGGACTAAAAGCCTTATCAGCATCAGTGTTGTGGAGAATTAGGTGTTTTGCTGAAGTTCTCATCAGCTGTCCAGGAGGCTTTTTATGGCAGATGGAAAAAACTTGGGTATGATGAACGACCTGAACGCTGTACAAATTCAACTCCTGCGTAGGACAGTGAAAGAACACACATCTTATTCTTTATAAAGCTGCACTTCTGAACTGACTTTTGTTCCGAACAGGCTGATGATGAGTTTTGATTTAGGAAGGGTTCGGCAGGAATGTGATTCAGGTTGACCTGGCAAGGCCCAGAGACGTCCAGGCCAGGCAGAAAGCACTAGAGAAATGGAGTGTGGGTGTGAAAAATGACCTAGATGGCTGGAGGGCGCTGGGAAGTCTTCTCTTGGATGATGGCAGTAATGCAGCCATAAGATTCATGTGTCTTCATCCACCTTCTCCCTCCCAGGTTTGAGAGGCTGGAATGCCAGCTAAACGACCTGACTGAACTCCACCAGCACGAAACCAGCAATCTGAAGCAGGAGCTGGCCAGCATCGAGGAGAAGGTGGCTTACCAGGCCTACGAGAGGGCGAGGGACATCCAGGTACCTCCATGGTCAAGGCTGGGTCCTTCTCCCTTCGGCAGATTCAGATTCACAATTTTGCGAAGCAGAAAATTGCTTGCCAGCAAAACATAATTTTTTTTTTTTTTTGGTAAATCAATAAACAATAAAGCCGTGTTTCCCAGCCCGGACCTCCGGGACTCAGGCAGTCCACGTTTTTGCTCCCTCCCAGCTCCTTAGACCAAAAACTTGGACTGTCTGTGGGTCTCCGAGGACCGGATTGGGAAACACTGCAATATGAAGTTTAAAAAATGCAGAACAAATTTAGAACAGAACGTACAAGCAGTTCTCCCCATTCAGTACTGCTTCCCTCTCTTGTCTCTCTTCCTCTCTGTCACTCTCTCTCTCTCTCTCCCTCCCCACCCCCCTTTTGCCCCTTCCTCACTTTTTCCTTTCCTCCCTGCTCTTCATTACGTCTCTGACTTCTGGAATGAACTGACCACCCTCTCCATCTGCCCACCAGGAGGTGCTGGAGTCCTGCCAGACACGCATCTCCAAGCTGGAGCTACAGCAGCAGCAGCAGCAGCAGACGGTGCAGCTGGAGAACGCGGATGCCAAGGTGCTGCTGGGGAAATGCATCAACATCATGCTGGCGCTGGTTACCATGGTGCTGGTGTGCGTCTCCACTGTGGCCAAGTTCACGGCCCCCCTGACACGCAGCCGGCTGCACCTCGTGGGCACCTTCTTCGCCGTGTCGCTGCTGGCGCTCTTTTGGAAGAACTGGGAGCACTTGCAGTGTGCCGTAGAGCGCATGCTGCTGCCCAGCTGATCGGAGGGGCGGAGCCACCTGGGGACATGTCAGGGGATTGGCCGAGAAACCATCTCCCATGTCGTGGGATTGGTCGAGATTTTTTTTTTCTCAATTCCTTCACCTGAACCTTGGTCTCCTTCCCCAGAATGATCTGTGGACTCTTTGGGAACTCTTTGGGCTTGTGCCCCCAGGAGAACATTGCGTGGTTTGCAATGCTCTTGTGTTTCGACGTGGACTGTTCATTCGTAGGATGGGAGGACTGGACTTTTGGCCTCACAGTACCTGTGTGTGTAACATTTGTCTCTCAGCCTGTCTTGCCGTACTCACTCGTGTAGAGTTCACTGTGCAGCAAACTCATCAGTTTTAATTTTTCAGATCATACACTGTTGTGTTGGATTAAGAAGTGCAATATTTGTGTTTGAGTGGCAATGGTATAACGTGTGTCCGCTTATGACAGTTACTTAACGTGATTAAGAACCATGGCGGAGAATCCTGCCAGGGTCATATCAGCGCTGTATAAGAACTACATTCCCCAAGAAATGAGGAATACATTTCCACACACTGCAGCAGATGTGCATCACTGCAGCAGATGTGCACTCATTACTTTTGTTGGAAGGAAAATGAACATTGGCCACTACTGGAGTGGAAGAGAGGTTTTCAGAGGAATCAAAGATGATTGACTTTTTGTGAAGGGGGCAGGGTTAATGGTGGTTGACTTTTTGTGGGGGGGTGGCTGTTTTCAGTGTGGTGGCCTGGATCCTGTGGATTTAATTTGATACCCTTATATTTTATAGGTTAACAACTTAGTTGTGTTCCTAGAGGTTCACACTGTTCTTAGACACAACTGAATCCTACATTTTTTGTTCTGCAGTGTTTCCTTCCTCACCTGTGTGTGGAAACTTAACAGCTAGCTTTAGAATCTCAGTGACTTGGTGGCATTACACTGTGTTTCCATTGGAGGGCGCCACTGAGTTGGTCACAGCTGCTGTCAGTGGCTTGGGCTCTGATGGGGTGTCCAGGCTGACCAAACGGTCAGTTGGGATTTAGAATGGTTTGGAAATTCATCATCAATTTGTACATAATTTTTTTCAAGTTGAACGTTAAAAATTAAACACATTGATGCTGTTTTTAGTATCTATTGTGGATATACTGAGAATGTGGATTTGTTCAGATGTATATTTTTGGAAATGTTTGTTTAGAGACTGAGCAAGATAGTGAGTCTGTGTATTTAAATAGACTTTGATCTGTATGATGGAGGCCTTTGAATGTCACCAAGCTCGCAGCTGTAACATTACCATGACGTCAGTTTCAGAAGATGGAACACACGTTAAATCGGTACACTAACTCTATTGAATTTACTGCCTATTCTTGTTGTAAAATCTGCAGTAAATACCAAACCGAATCTATTTTTATAGGCATGATCCTCACTGCGTTTGAAGCTACAAATTGCGTGGCCTTACTGCGGCGCCGCGCCGCCTCCCGGCTTCTGTCGCGTGCCGCTTGCACTCGGCCGGCTGTCCTGCGCATGATCCACCCGCCAGCAGTAATAAACCTTATAAGCATGCACATTTGTCCATCGGGGTTAAAATGAAGATACAAAATCGAAGCTGAAAGGGAACCGGTGCTTTGCGTGGTTGATATTCCAGTCATGCTTCATGCTGCCATCAGATTAACTTCACTGCTGCTTCTCTGCCGCCTTTATCTTCAGCGTTTTACACCATTATCCCACGTCTCTTAAAGCAGAGAAATAAGAAACTTGCATGCATCCTGTAGGGACAGCAGCTCAATGCATTGTGGAATTTGTTATTGTGAGTTTCAGTCGCCGTGTCCCTACAGTTTGTCATTAGTTTAACTCCCCTGAAACCAAAAGCTGTGAATACTGCGCCCCCGGTGGCTGAGCGCACAATTTTTTTTTATTGCAATTTTTTTCTGATGTTTTTCTGCAATTACCCTCCCCCCCTCCACCTGCTCGCCTCCATGTCGCATCACTGTGACCTCTTGCTCTTACCTGGCTCAAAGCATTGTGGGATATTTCAGGTCAGCGACAGACCGGTCCTTAACAAGCGCCGTTCCCACTGTGCTGGGTCTCCACAACACCATGGAGGTCCACTGATGGGCAGACTGGTCTGTCCTGGCCGGACTGGTAATCTGTGACATGAATAGGCACAGCTTTGATTTATCAACCTTGTGATGGTGTATGACAGTAACAGCATATAAACCTTAGAGGAAGAGTTTACCCAGAGCTGGGTTCACTTTTTACACCCTATGGTTTCTTCTTTTGTAATGTATTTTTTTATGGTAGACATTTGGGTCAAAGTTCATGTTTTGTGTGGCCCACTTAATATCGTTCTATGGTAATTTATCACCTGATCTTCTGGAAAATACTTTGTATGACACTGGAGAACCACTTGATCGGTTTCTGAAATACTTTTTTAATAAATAAAAATCTTTGTTTTTTAAACTTTGCTTCCCCCCCCCTCTTTCCATCATGTGACGCTGGCATTGTTGCCCTGGGACCTTGAACTGGTCAATAGGCATAATTTGTGACTTCTGGCCCTCTAATGGTGCCCCTGAGAAATGCGTAATTTACTCCGTCCACTGAAAAAACATGAATAGATTGTAATGGTCCTGTCCTTCAAATGCCCGGGCTGCCCTGGCTTGTCTGATCATTAGCGTCGCCTTAACAAGTTAAAGGCATCTTAGGTGTTTCCCAACATCAGGAATATCATGTGTGATACATTGGTGAAGAACTATAATTACTTTTACGTTGACACACAAAGTGAGAACATGGATAATACATTTTGTTTTCATTTAGCATCATATTGAGTTTTTCTCTAGAAATCTTGTCGTCGGTGTGGCAGAAACAAAGTATCACCATTTCTAACTTGTATCGCTTCACTGTTTCGATTTTTTTTTTTTTTTTTTCGATTTTGTCGCCCCCTAATGGATTTAAGTGCCGCGGCACTGTCAGAACAGCGTTGCTGCGGTCCCACTTAGACTCAATGTCTCATCGTTAAATCTCACTATAAATTTGATAAATGCGCAGAGCAGTTGACAGCATGCAGTGATATATTCAGAATGTATTTTAAAAGTTTTAAAAATTCTAATTTTTCATGTACTACCTCCCTGCCTCGCTTTGCACGTCATTTTGAACAAAAGTGCCCGCAGAATATAAATAAATGTAAATGTAATAATCCATCTGTTACACTGTATGCAAATTGCAGGCAAATGCATAATCGCTTATTAATGATCACACTCAGAACTTTGATCCACCTATGCTGTGTATGTGTTAATATTTGGTTAATATTTGCATTTTTTTCCGACCTGTTGAAGTATCGCTGACTACTTTGAATTATCCACAGAACAGACTGGCTATTGATGTAGAAATTCCCTCTTTACGCATCGCTGTCGATTTGCGGTCTACGTTAGGGTTCAGTGGTGCACGGTGCCCTGTAGGGACCCCTCCCGCACTGTGGCCTGGCTGGAGAACGAAGCACTATGACTAAGGTTGGGCGTCCGCTCAGCGCACCGGCTTTACCCTGAGGACGTGCCGCTGCAAACATCAGTTGGACCAGAACGCCAGGATTGGGGATGTTCTGGAGGACAATAGCTTTGTTGAACTTGGTAAAAGATGTAACTGGCCAAACTAGTATTATCACTTGGTAAATATTTATTGTCAGTCGTGTTTGCATATATCATCAGCCGACTGAGATGCTCTTAATTTCTCTGGTGTTATGAAATGCTCTTTTTAAAGTTCTTGACGGGGATTTTCCACCTGCGGGCGGTGTTTCGTTTTTCCCTGCAGCTCTGTCTCTGTATCCTTTAATCACTTGCACACCGTGGCGACTGAACGCGAACACCCATGTTTGTTGATTATATGGCAGAAGTCCAGCATTTTAATCCTTGACAGTTTTTCAGTGATAAAACATGCCTTGTGAACCCAATAAGGTGAGTCTGTCTGCCTTAACTAAACTGGCATTTATATCACTGCACGGTAAGGAAAAAGCAGGATTTAAGTTCTCGTTTTCCACAGAGCAGACATGCTCTTTCCATTGTTTATGTGCACAGTACATGGATGGCGATAACCTTACTCCTGCCAATCTGGTTGGCTTAGGGATGAAGTATCCCTGAACCACAGAGAGGAGACCATCATTAAATATAATAACCCATAGCAGAATACCACCACTGTTTGTTTGTCTGTGTACTATTTGACCCAGTCTTGAGCAGCCCACTGAGTCCAGAGCGGACCCGGATGCCGCTGGCGTTAAAGATCAACATGCTGGCCAGGGGCCACAGTGGCATCTCTATGGATACCATCCAGAAGATGATGGAGGCCCTCAATGGTGTTGACCAAAGCTGCTGAGCCCTTGTTGCCACCACCGTCGTCGCTGTGTGATATGAGGCATGGCCCAGATGGTTGTCTTTGCAGCATCCTGCCTCCCCTGTGTTCCAGAGTAGGGCACTGTGGGGGGGTGGGGGCAGTGGAGATCTCGCTCCCCTGACCCAGCTGACCCTGAGGCTGATGGGGAAAAAGAATGATGTGGTCCCCCAAGAGCACCTGGGCAGACGCCAAATATGTGAACGTCGAGGGACCTTAGTCTATTACCTGACATATGACACATCTTAATAAGCACAAAAATCACTGCTGAAGTCAGTTATATATGCTACATACAGTATGTGTTAGTGATGGGCAAAACTATGCTTCATGAACCATTGGCTGTATTTTTTGACCCCACTAGATGGCGCTTGCTGTTCAAAAAAAAGGGCCCAAAACATTTCCTAAAGGAAACCAAGAGCGCCATTTACTGGGGTCAAAAATGCAGCAAATGGTTCACGAAGCGTAATTTTTTTTCCATCATTTCAATGTGTTGCAAAGGTATTTCTCTCTCAAAAACATCTTTTTACTAGGTCCATGGACTGACACCAATATCACTAAAGCTGAAGGAGGTATTTGAATAAGAAAGCTGGGATATGTCGTTTTTTGAGACAAACGTGGAGGTGTGGTGGGTTAAGAACAAAGATTGTTGGTGAATTTGGCGTGCTAGAATTAATTGGCTCTGATTAACGGGACCCAGCTGATCATATCTCTTGGGGCAGAAGCTGTTGCGACAGCGCAGGCCATCGCCAGGCAGGCTGACATCATTGCATCACTCACAGTGGAAGTGCTACAGGAAACCAGCAAAACCTTGAAACATGGTGAGGGAGACCCCTTGTGTCAGATTCTGAAACTACAAAATAAGGTCATGTTAAAGTGTAAAGCAGTTCTTAAAATAGAGGTTAATAAGACGTTCATTTATAAGTGTTAATCTGGTTTATGACTCTTTCTGTACTGATTTGTTAATACAGAAAAATTTAGCATTGCTGTTGGACTTTGATTATAGTTCTCATTCTGCAATTTTAATGTGACTGCTATCTCGGTTTTTAAAAGGGGTTTTAACTACTAATCTATATTTGGCATATATAAAAAAATCGGTGTCAACCATTTGAAACTCCTTCGAATTAGGATCTAATATGAATCTGGTTTACAGTCAAGATTTTTCTCCAGTTTCAAATGAATTAAATTAGCTGTGTGACTATGATTCCTTTGAAAATTCCAAGGGTGGCTCCCTGTTCGCTCTCTCCAAGACGTCTACACTTGTTTTTTTTTAGATATCTTGTGGATGAAATAGCTAATTTGCATTGTGCTTCTTTGGGTGCATGCTTAATGGGGGCATGAGAGTCTGCCTGAGGAAGACCAAGCCATGCCTGAAGTTGAATTACACATTTTTGAGGGTTGGACTCCCTAAGAATTAGTTGTTCCCCTGCTGTCTCTAATGATACGTGTACAGAATCGCTACAGTAAAACATCTGCGTGTTACTTCCTATACTGATTACCCACTCTGACCACAACAACAACAACAAATTTACTTTTGTATAGTGCGTTATCATTACATTGCATTGTCTCAAAGTGCTTTACAGCATCCCCACCCAAAGCCCCCAGTGAGTAAGCCAGAGGGGACAGTGGCAAGGAAAAACTCCCTAGAAGGAAGAAACCTTGGGAGGGACCAGACTCAAAGGGGGAGCCCATCCTCCAGGGGCCGGCAGGGAGAGTCCAACCTTGTGTGATTTGTTCTAGATGCATGGTTTTGTCAATGATACCATAGCATTTGTGAAGAGAATCATCTCAAAAGAGATGAACAGCTTCACTGACAACCCAGTACACTCCTCAGTCTGCCCACAACATCTGGTACCAACTGGGATGCTGGCTTGTTCTGCACGAACGGCCATTGGCGTCCCCATTTTTGACTCCTAATCGTCAAAGGTTACATTGTCCACTTTAACGCTCTTACATCACACTTTACTCTTTAACTTTACAGCTGGCCTTTGTTGAATGAGGTGAGGTTATTTCTGGGGGGAATTTTCACGGAGAGTACCCAGCCAATGTGAGAAATTTCTGGTGCTTTTTTCAAATAATCAAAAATTCCCATGTTTTGGTGCACATGGTTGGGTGATTGAGGATGTGTGAAGGTGCTTTTTCACAATTAATATCATTCTGCAAGATACATACCCAAAATGTCTCCAGTAAAACACTCCAGTATTATGAATGGACAAAAGTGGGTCTGGTTAAAGGTGTCTAATAAGTAACCAAATGCTGCATATTGTATCAGTGGTTCTCAACCTTTTTTCCCCCACAACCTAATTTTCACTGTGCCAGCTCAGTCACGACCCTATAGGCTTCGGGGTGGTCCGTGTTACTGCCCGTATGCCTGAACTCTGTGTTAGTTGACGTTGGCAAATCCCCTCTCCGGTTGGCTGTCAGCTTGCACCTGTGCGCTCACCACAGTGTTGGAGAGCGAGTCGCAGTGCCACCGGGCCGCAGTGGAATCCCTGCCCACCAGAGCTGCCACTGAGGATCACGTGCTCATGGGTGGCTGGGCCACCAGGAAGGCGCTCAGGGTGGAGGAACACCTGGGACAAGGTGCCAAACCTGCTGAGTCTGAATCCTCACCATAGCACCAATGACAGTAACTGTCAAACACTATTACCATTACTGTGTAAAGGGGTTTATTGAGTAGCACTGTAGCACTTAACCACTGTGTGCCTGTCCCCCCCACCTGGCCCTGCATATGTCTGCACATCTTCCTTGTTTTTGCAGTCTAAACATGCTGTTAGGTGGCTTGTGTTTCTAAGCTGTGCGTCATGTGCAATTCTGCATGTGTATGCAGTTGGTTAATATCCTGCCCTGTGCTTCCTGGAATAGAGCATAGAAAATGGTTATTGTATGTATGAATGTATGTATCTATCTATCCATCCATCCATCCATCCATCCTTTAACTGATTATCCTGGGTTAGAGTTGTGGGGGACCTTGACGTTTATCCCAGACCCAAGAAGACCACTGGCCCCCTGGAGCATGTCTACCACTTGGGTCGCCCCGTTGTCAGGTGACACTCAGTGTAAAGATTTGGCTTCCATGGAGACTCCTACTCTAGCTGGAGTGTAATAATCCCTCACCTGGTTTTGTCATAGGCCTTGGGAGCAGGAAACACATCAAGAGTCCAGGCATCGGTGCAGTTCACAAACTCTTGACTGAGAAACAGGCAAGTAGATCTTTATCCACAAGTGTTTCCTGCATTTCCCTGAATTATTATGCTTTACTTTTATCATTTTTGTTTGCTGTAGCATAATTCTGATGCTAAATTCCATCAACATAGTAGATAAAACTGGATACATTTAAAAGCTAGCAGTTTAAGCTGGGATGGTGCATGGCTCCACGCTCTGTGATCGGAAGGTCATCGGTTCAAATCCCATGTCAGCAGAGTTATATCATCCTTCAGCAAGACCCTTAATCTCAATTCTAATTCACAGACTTCCCCCCCGCCTCCCTTCACTGGAACC
>JAODKF010000068.1:21134722-21147873 GCA_026779585.1 Mormyrus proboscirostris
ATTTATCAGTTCTTATCTACCTTATTGTCTGCAATTTTGCACAGCATCTTCCAATACTGTTGCACTTTATGTCATTGTGTCCTTGTTCAACTGCCCTGTGTGCCTTTACTTGCCCCTTTGGGACAAATAATGTTATCGTGAATTGAATTTAAATTGAATTGCTGCAGGGACTGGATAAACCTACCGTCTCAATTGCACGCCACTGTGGAGAAATGGGAATCAGGTAGTGCGGAGGGTGAATTGAAATACCAAATCACTACTTATTTACAGGAGGAATACACAGAAACGTGTCAAAGCTATAAAATGTGTACTGCATGTGACTGATAAACAGCTCATAAGATACTGTAAAGTGGTAGTGGTGAGTTTTTAAATTTTGTTTGTTTTGCGCTATCCTCAAGGTACGGGAGGCTGTTTGTTCTTTTGTCAAACAGTACAGGGAGGGACCTTGCTCTGCTACCTCAGCTCTGGGAACTGAATGAGGCTGCTAGAGGACGAACTGAAAATGATGGGAAAACAATCACTGCTTTCTAACCAGAAAGAAACATTGCTAAAAAATTGAAACAAGATTTTTTGTTTGTAATAAAAATATATTAATTAGATCATATAAATGCCATGAATATGCATGAACATCTGCGTTGGGTTGGTGCCCCACCCTTGGTTGTTCCTTGCCTTGTGCCTGTAACCTCTGGGATAGGCTCTGGACCCCTGCAAACCCTGAATAGGACAAGCGGTTTCAGAAAATGGATGGATGCTTGATGTTACTGAAACTAAAAAAAATCATTATGGATCTTTAGTACATACCATTCGGCAACTTTTAAGACAAACTGCCTTTTCTGTGATAGGTATTCATTTACAGTGCTTATACTTAAAGTATACGGTATGTTTAGGAATATTTGTACGTAAGAAACACCTAGAATATGCCATATCTAACATTTTTAAGCCTTAATTTCAGATTTAAATCTTAGTTATTGTCAACCAATTTTCAATACAGAGCTGATTGAACAAGATGTTCGTTGTCAACCAGTGCCTTTTTAAACTAACTAGAACCAGCGAAGTGGCCAATGGAAATTGTCTTACGCCCGACGCTTATTGGTAATTCTGACCCACGTGACTTTGATATCCAACCTCATCGACTTCCGTTATCTCTTTCTTTCCCATAATTCTCTGGGGTTTTGTAGTTCATTGACGTGGAACGGTAACTGTTGATGACTGAGAAGAGCTGGGATTTGTAACAGGTAAGTCATACTTGAGTTTATAACATAGTTTAACGTTAGTGTATTTGTATCTAATGCCTGATGTTGTTTTTAATTTCGTGCGGGTATCATCTTGCATTTCTGTAGCACTGTCAGGGCGGTTTCGTTTTTAAATGGCCAGGTTAGGTTATCCGTGCAGTTAGCGAATGTGTAAAAGCGGTAATGAAAGCGCCATTTTTAAATCTAGAACTTACTGAGGGAAACAACACTTTAAAATAATGGTATTTGCACATCATGTAGATATTTTGTAAACGTTTCCGGTCGTATCGTCTGCACAGTCCCCTTCATGATTTAGCTTTCCGGGAACATTAAGCCGTTAAATTCGTTTAACAACGTAGATATGTGGTTAACGGTTTAATCTACTCTTTACAACTTTATGATTAACTGATTTGGACCGGATGAATTTCTTTGAAAATATCTAAATAGCGACATAAAAGGCTGTTGTTCCTTGTTAGCGCTTTTCAGTTGCCCGGACAACAGTGCTGTTAAACAGAGGACTGGCTCTAACCCCCCTAGCTTGACAGGTTTGTTTTTTGGATTATTTCCGTCATTAAAACAAAACAAAAAAAAAGGTGAAAACATTCAGTTCCTTCGTCACGTTTCTCGGTGTGTGAAATATTATTAAAGCTACGTGAGTGCTGGTAATTTACAATATTCAGTAGGACAACTGATTGCATATAATCAAAGGCAGTCCTCTCTTTCCCTACTCACCACCGTCAAGTGGGCGCAAATCACTGGGGACATGGGAAGCAGCCACACTGGATATCAGCTCGTCATGCCCTTCTTCCTGTTTTACATCGGTATCACTGTTAAAATCTAATTAATGTTTGACGCAATCTAATTATTGGGTTTTCTGCTACTGGCAGTTACTGCCTTTTGAAGTTAAAACCGTGCTGTATTTTATTTAACATGTGGTGCATCGCTGCACCAAATCCCTAGCTAATTATTGTTGGCAGATCTGTTTTACGGAGAGGTTTTTTTCCCAAAGAGCCTTTGTTGTCTTAATCACCCAAGGTCAAATTGTTCTGAAGATTCCTCATTCTGCAGCTTGGTGTCTTGCATCAGATGTGTTGAGCCTTTCGGGAGGACTCTGGCTGGGAGGAGTCCTCTTCGGGGGAAACCTCAGCGGAACCATGAATCCTGCTGACCTGGCAACGTCTGCACCCCTGTTCCGGAGCCTTGAGCTTGGGGCCGGCAAGCCTGGCTCCCTCCCAGGGGTCACGTCCCTGGCAGGGGTCGAAACGGAGCTTCAGAAGATGCTCATCGACGAGAGGATGAGGTGTGAACACCACAAGACCAACTACCAGACCCTGAAGGTGGAGCACAGCAGGTACTGCAGCTGTTCTGTCGCGGCCTGATGTCTGGCTCTCCACTTCCACAGCTCATCCTGTAGGCCTCCTTTAGTTGGTTCTCTACCTCTTCTCGTGCACCACCAGGTCTCCTGTGCATTTATTGGGCATCGCCTCTTAACATTCATAGTCCAAGCAATGTCAGTATGCTTTCTATTCTATGGCTATTCTCTTAACTGAATGCCAAAAAATCGGTAAGAGAAATAGTTCTTTTGTCCTTTAACGCATCTATTCAGTAAGAGAATTTGTTTTTCCTGTGAATACTTTTAAATTGCTGTTCTTGTGGTCACAGATCAGCAGACACTGACAGTATGAAGCCCTATAGTCTATGAATTGATATGTCATTGTGTGTGTGCTGCTGTGTGTCCGTTACCATGAACCGTGTGGCTTTGTGATACTTGCGCCCCCTGCAGGCTGCAGGATGAGTTTACCCGGGGACAGAGTGAGCTGAAGCGTCTGCTCACCGAGAAGCAGAACTCCCAGGAGCAGATGCAGATCTTGCTAGTTGAGCTGCGGGGGGAGCTGCTGGACAAGACCAGGGAGCTAGAGGAGCTCAAGCTGCAGGTAAAGAGCTGCATTTTTGTGCTGTCCGATGCCCCCTCACAATCCCCAATTTCGACTTCATGCTCTTTTATTGTCAGAACAGCAGGTGGCGCTGTAAATAACTGGAATAATGACTGGGAGCATCTAGTCTCAAACCCCAGAAGGAGACTTCCTGTTGGGTTAGGAATACTCGATTTCTTCTGAAGTACATGGTAGCTCATGGGGTAGCATTACCACCTCATACCTCCTGGGCTGAGGCTTCGAATTCTGTCATATTGCCCGATTTCTTCTGCACTTCAGAGACTTGCAGTTAGATTACAGCGGTGTGTTGGTGCAGTTACCCCGATTTCGATTCACAACCTAATGATTTCATTCTGATTCAGCTTCAGTTTGATAGGAATGGGATATGAAATGAAGAGTTGTTCAGAAAGCTCTAAGCCAGGGGCCTCCAACTCCAGTCCTGGAGAGTTACTATCCACTGATTTTCTGTTGTACCTGGTTTCTGATTAACCACACCGGTTCCTGGTATATACCTGAGAGCAGGTGTGGCTCATCAGAAGCCTGGTAGGATAGAAAACCACCTGGACAGCAGCTCTCCAGGACTGGAGTTGGAGAGCCGTGCTCTAAACGGAACAAAAATTTACAAATGCAGACTCGGCAGAGCCGAATTGTGAAAACCCCTAAAGAAAAGGTCAAAGGCTTGTACCAAAATCTTACGTCAGGAACAGAGGGGTGTAGTTCCTTAAAAACATAACCAGCCTGTCCATTTCAGAACACAGAAAATGGCCTCTGGAGGGTATCCTGCATCGAGAGGTTTTCGAGAGTCCAGAGACACCCACAGCTTCGTTGCGAAGCAGTTTGCTACTTAGTAGAGTTTCTTTTCGAGCCGCCTGGTTTAAAGCCTCCATTTGTCTGGCTGAAACTTTCCTCTGCTTGACTGTATCTGTAATTGTCTGTTTTGAATCGCAAAAAATATTTTAACAGTTTAATGTTCTCTCTCTGGTTTTGTGAGATGTCACTCGTCATGCCTTTTGCAAGCCATTGCGCCGTTTCACGCTTTTCAGCGCCAGAAAGGTCTTGTTCCCCATTCTACATGTGAACTGTGGCTTGCTTAATAATGTATAATACTTCCCTCCGATGAAGATCTGACAAACATTCACGAACCTCTCTGGGCTTGACCCCAGTTATTTAAAATGACACAAAATAAAATGGGCAAAAGCTGTGATTTACAAACTAAAAATCAAATGCTTATTTTGATGAAATATGTCATTTGCTTAATAGTGTAGGTAATGTTAGGTGTCCGCTGATAGCAGGGTAAGTGTAATGTTAACTATCAGTGGCATGTGAGGTGCAGTGATTGTTCCATTGCCAGACCAGCAGAGGGCAAATGTTTCAATCGACAGTTCAGACGTTCAGTGGCACCACAGTCCGCATTGCAGTGCGGTTTGGCACAACCCTACGCAGTTAATCATTGTGGAAATGAACCTAGAAAACTGGGAGAAATGCATATTAGCCTGAAAGATCAGTAAGAAAGATCTGAAAAGGCTTTGTGGCAGTTCTATATTTGACGCTTCTGCTTTTGTGGTACTGACAGGTCCTGAGCCCCCAGAAATTGGAGCTTTTGCGATCTCAGATACAGCAGGAGCTAGAAGCACCGGTCAGAGACCGCTTCACCCAACTGGAGGAGGTGGGTCCTCACACTACGCTCCGCATGTCATGACTAACTCCGTACAGCGGGGGGTGGTGAAGTTTTACACTGGAGTTCTGGAGATTTTTAATTATGTATGGCCCCCCTATTCAAATCTGGCCCTCGAATTCCAAATCCCGGCCTTATTTTCAATTGCGCGTTCATGTTTCTCTCGGAATTAGGAAATTCCGAGGTGAGTGACATCACGTCCGACAATCTCCCGTTCGAGCTACCACATCTCGGAACTAACATGGCTGCCTCTATGAACACCCTGCTGTGTTATTGTTTTATATTTTAGCAGATTTGGAGTGAGATTATTTATTTTTTTCTGTGTGAAACAAGAAACACGAGCTAGTCAAACCACATTAAAAGCTTTATAAAATATTTTAGTACATTCATAGCGATTATTCTTTTTTCAAGAGACAAACAAACTACAAACAAACCAAAGACACTAACAAGTCTGGTAACAATCTCATATTGCATGTTAGGACATTGTTTACGGTCATGGTATTCTCTAAATCGAACACGTGCAATTACATTTATAACTAATACATTTAACAAAATAAACATTTTTAAAGATTTATGAAATAAAATAACTGTTGAGTGTGTAAGCCGCCATGTTGAAATTACGTCACAGCGGAAACTCGGACAAGAAAATTCTGTCCGACATCAACGTCATAAAAGAGGCGCGTTTCCAACAGGAAGTGACGTTTTTCGTGACGTTTCATGACGTTTTCATCCGAGTTCCGACTCGGAGAGAAATAATCGAAAGAACCACAAGTCTCCCAGGTAGTTATCTTAATAATTTCAGGCTGTAATTGGCCAGAGGCTCCACAGCTGGCTCTCAGGTAAAGGAAAGCTGGAAAAACAGCAGTGCTCGGCCCTTGAGCACAGTGAGTTGAATAACCCTAATGTACGGTAACCAATACGCCCACTGTTTGGAACAGGATCCATCTCCAATACAGTAAGCCCCATCTTCAGGTTCTCTAGTCCCTGTCTTATCTCAGCCATGTTGTATCACTCCCACCTCAATGCATGTCCCCCTCTTCATAGGAAGCAGAGAGGTATAGGTCAGAGTATAACAGGGTGCGGTATGACTATACCTTCCTGAAGTCCGAGTTCGATCATCTGAAGGAGGAGCACGCCCGCGAGTTGGACGATATGAGACTCCGCCTGGATGCTGAGGTTGGTCTTGCTGGAGTTTCCCTCAACATCAGACTCCGCCTGCCGCCATCTTTAGTTCATGACAACCGGCTGTATGCGGTGACCCCAGATAAGCCGGCTGGAGAGGGACAAGGAAGACCTGAGTGCCAGGATCCTGAGCTCGGACCCCGAGCGGGACGGCAAGCGGGTTGAGGCACTGCTGCGTGAAAAGGCCCAGCTACACCTGCGGCTGAAGGGCCTGGAGGCGGAGGTGGCCCAGCTGCGGGCAGAGAGGGACAACTCCGGCATGCAGGCCAAGAACGTGCAGAGAGTCCAGCTACGGCAGCTGGCCGAGTCCCAGGCTGCGATCAAGGCCCTGGAGGTACGAGGGGATTAAAACAGAGCGGCGTTTGTTTCTACAAGTGTGATACGTGAGTTATGAAAGAGTCCTGAGGATTATGACCGAAATCCACACGTTCTAGGCGTGAACCTGTGGGTAAATGTGCCCCCCCCCCAGGCTGAGAAGCAGTCCCTGCGCATGCAGCAGGACAGACTGGACGGCGAGCTGAAGCTGAGCCAGGAGCAGAGCGCGCTACTCACCGCGCGCCTGCACAAATCAGAGAGGGAGGTCAGCGCTCTGACCAGCCAGGTGGGTCACAGGTCAGCGGGCACGCGGTCAGTCAGAAGTCAAGCAGGAAGACGTTTCTTTTTTAGGGTTTAATGTTTCTCAGTGGCTGGGATTGCATGGTGATGGTGATTTGGTGTGTCCAGATGGAGAGAAGGCAGCTCTATCTGCTCTTCCTCACGTTCCTGGGGGGCTTAAGTGTGGGACACACTGGCCGTGTGGCGTGGGCCCCGCGCATGCAGCACGTGTTGATTTTCATTTTGGCGCCTATGTTAATGGGTTTGCGCAGCCGTACTGCCTAAGTGCTGTGGCACGTCATCCAGAGCTTTTTGTGGAGTCTATTTTTCATGCATGCAGTAAGTAGTTCTTAGCAAAAATAATCAGTTAACAAATCTGTCGATAGTCAAACTGACATCATATCAGCAACATTACATAACTGATACCTTTCATGGTAGTTTCAATGTTTAGCCGGTTCAGCGTATACAGCATAGATTTGTATTTGTGTGATTTTCAGTCAGAGAGAAGCACTACGCAAACCACAACGTGACAGCGTTAATGAGTAACACTGCTTGCACGCAAAACAGCCATCCAAGTGAATGACAGTGATGTCTGGTTTGTGAACACATTGTTACTTTGAACCGGTTCTTTTTAGTGAATCAGTCAAACCTGTTTTCAAATCTAATCTAACTTTTTGTACTTCCACACATTGCATGGGTGGAAGTCTCACACTGAAAAATGTACAAATATCTGGCAAATTATCAATAATAAACTAGCTCTCTCCTATATTATTATGACATTGCTGTGTTAATTTTTATTTCATTGTTGCTGGGCATGCCTTAAGTTTGGGAGTTGCATTCCCTAACTCTTTTTCCTCATGGGATACGTGCATCTTAGTATGCAGTTTTAATGAGCGCAATGTTTTTTCAGTAACACATCTGTCGTAGTAAATGTAGAGAGACTGGACTTGCAGTAGCAGCGCCACAACAGCGAGCTGGTCCACGCAGACGCCACGCAGCCAGCCTGCCCGGGCATTAGACTTCAGCTAGCGGTGCACAGCATCGCACTTCTGTGCCAGTCGCTGTTCGCGTTTCCGTGCAGCATGTTCACAGATGTCTGAAGGTGTTCTGCTTTAGCTATATTGGTACGTCTTGTGCCCACACTAGTCTGTTACCCAGATCATGCTGCAGATAGGTAAACCGGATGACATGATTAGATTGATAAGGTTGATATTTGAGAGCAAGAGTTTACGACTGATTCAAACTGTTGCCACTCCTTTTACTTTAAAATAAGTATTACTTTAACTGATGGTTATGCAATTTGAGGGTTAGAGAGGGGCAGATGTGGGGCTCCCAGGCTAGTCTGACCAGTGGGGGACGCATGTCTTAAGCGGCATTTTGGCCCATGTGTCAGCTAGAGGAGATGAGACACTCCCACAAGCTGGAGGTGGCGAACGTCAAGCTGGAGTGTGTGCGGGCCAGGGGTGAGCTGGAGGCGGAGAGAGATGCCCTGCAAAGCCAGGTGGAAGGTAACCACACGTACGGTCCCCCGACCCACTTACATTCCAGACTCCCAACGTCAAACCGTATGTGAGCTTCGAAATCATTTGTGCTCCCAATGTATTTACATCATTTTTATCCTCAAGATTAATGCGACTTTGGTATAGGACAGTGTTTTCCAACCCGGTCCCCAGGGACCCACAGACGGTCCATATTTTTGCTCCCTCCCAGCTTCCTGCCAGACAGTCCACATTACCAGGAGCTGGGAGGGAGCAAAAACATGGACTGTCTGTGTGTCCCCAAGGACTGGATTGGGAAACACTGCTATAGGAACTTTTGAAATATTTCATTCTTTGTGTGTGATCTCCCAGCTCCACTCAGTTTTCATTTGCTTGCCCCCTGATCTCCCAGGACTGCAGTCTGACATGGATGATCTAAAGGAGGCTCTGGAGCGGAATAAGGAGCACCTGGCAGAGAAGGAGAGAGAGATGATCCGTAAGGTTCAGGCGGCACGAGAGCAGGAGCTCCACAAGATGGCAGCGGTCCAGGAGGAGAAGTGAGGCTGGCCTGTCTCTTTTGGCTTCTGGCAAAGCTGAAGTTGGCTGCTTTTTTTTTTTTTTTTTTTTATTTTTTTTTGGATGAGGTCAGGCTGTGATTGTTTTGTGGCGCCTGTTTGTGTTCCTTAGGTTGGAGCTAGAGAACCGTGTGACGGATCTGGAGCAGCAGAGGGCACTGCAGGAGGCCACTGAGATTTCCCAGAAGGAGCAGTGGGAGGAACGGTTCCGCGCTGCCCAGTTGGCCGAGGAAACGGCTCGCAAGGAGGCATCGTCCCTGAAGTATGAAGGCCTGCCGTCTGCGACCAGTCCGAGTTTTTGTGACCGCAGTCATTGGGCACCCGTGTGACACGACGACTCCTATCCTCAGGATCAGAATACAGCAGCAGGCGTGTCAGCTGGAGGAGCTGGAGAAGGAGAAAACGGAGAATGGAGACCTCCGCAAGGTGGGGGGCTGTGGCAGATTCATGGGTCGGACACTGACACGCACACATGCGAGTGGTGAATAGTGTAAGAACCAGTTATGGTGGGAAAAGAGGCTTTGAAAGTTGATGTGGTCGGGATTGGCATGTGCTGCAAGTCCAGTTTCTCACTTCACATTTCCCTGGGTTTAACCAGAGAGCACTAGCAGAGCTCACTCACGTTTGCAAAGCACGTGTCGCATGCAGGACGTAGTTCAGAGATCGCGCATGAACTCGCGTCTCACTTCTGCCAGACCTTTGTTTAAATCTGATGTTGTGGGCAGCGGTGAGTTTGCTGCTTGTGTGGTTTTTAGTGGATCTTCCCTGCCCCCCCCCCCCTCCCCCATCCCATCTCACCAGCAAAACCAAGAACTGGCGGTACAGCTGAGTTCTCTCTCTCATTCGGAGAGCGAGCTGCTGGAGGCCAACCGGAGGCTGCGGGAGGCGCTGGAGCGGCTGCGGGAGGATCAGCGCCACGCCCGCTGCCAGGCCCAACGGGCCCAGTCGGAGGCGGAGAGGTACGTGGCGTGATGGTTTATGAAACCATTGCTGTGCCGTCACCACAGTGGGTGGGCATTACTGAGGGGCTCGCGCAGTAGCACAGGAAGTTGTGCAAGGCTGAACAATCTGCAGCCCCTACTGTCGCCCCTCTGCAGCTTCCTAGTGGCAAATGAAAGTTTCTCTTTTGTTTGCTTGTTTATTTATTTTCAAAGCTGCAGCCCTCTTGTACTAATGCACAAATAAAGGCGCCTGTCAAACCACAGTAATTAGGAGATGGCGGTAAACGGGAAGTCAGAAGTTAGATCCGGTCCTCAGTCTGGCGGTGTCCACATGACCGTGACCGTTACAGGGTGCTGGAGGAGCGACGGGTGGAGTGGCTGCAGGAGAAGCACCAACTGCAGGAGCGTGAAGCCCAGCTGGAAATGAAGGGCAGCCAGGCTCGTGAGAAGCTGCAGAGAGCAGCACTGGCCCAGAAGAAGGTACCAACTCCCAGGCTCTGAACTGGGCCGCTAATGTGAATTTTTCCGTCACCACTAGGGGAGCCCTAGTTGTTATGCCTGTACTGTAGAAGGTTATGAAATCTGACACCTAAAACTGTTTGGCACCAAGCTCATTTCCTTAACCACGCCCGGATGCGTCAGGATGTCTCTGCAGCACGCTGTGACCTTTGCCTGTTTCAGAGGAAGACCATGAGCGAGCTCAAGGAGAAGAAGCTTCAGGACAAGATTCAGTTGCTGGAGGCCAAGATAGAGCAGATGGAGATTGAGAAAAGCACAGAGAATAAGTAATGACCTTCAAGGGCGTGTCGCCATATTGGGCATGCAGCTAGATATTCCCATATGCAGCTGGATATTCCCATATGCAGCTGGATATTCCCATATGCAGCTGGATATTCCCACATGCAGCTGGATATTCCCCTTCTCTGGGATCTCCTGTTCTGGGCAGGTTGAGCTGGTCTTGCTGCTAAGTGGCCAAACTGAATCTTTACTGGTGGTGTTTTTTTTTAAAAATAGCTGACCAATGAGCAGGCCTCGTTTCCTCTTTAAGTGTTAGGATTTCCTCCCGCATGTTGAGTGCTCACCTCCCCGCCTCCGTTTGCCTCCCTCCCCCCACCCCAAAGAAAGGTGTTTTCCGAGGAGCAGTTTCAGCTCCAGCGTCGCCTGAAGGAGCTGCAAAGGAGGCACGGCGAGTTTCGCCGCTTGCTCCAGGGAACGCAGTTGGCCCCCGGCCCCCCAGTGAGTCTGCTATGCCGTGGTCTTCAGACACCTTAGAACCGAATCTGTGGGGAAGTTTCTAGTTTGGTGTAGATTAGGGGCTAAGCGATTTGTCGATAGCAAATCGCAAATGCTGCGATTTTAGGATATGCATTATACAGCATGGCTGACCCAGGGTTTAAAACTGCCGTGAAAATACTTTTACAAATTCATGCCATGCTCCTCCCATGCCAGTCATGCTCGCCGATGAGGGGGCCCAAGGCGGCTGCATGCAGATATGCCCACAATGAGCAAACCGTGAAACTGAAAGAAAACATCACGTTCGCAATATTGACAATGCTGCTGAGCTGTAGGTGAATTACCCATGAATTTCTTGGTCAGAGATTTAGAGAGAGATCTTATACGAGGTAGCAGTGTTAGTATCTTTTAGTATCTATTGCTTAGTGGAATTATTTTATTACTTTTATTTAACTTAGCTTTTTAAATAAGCAGAGAAGAAACACAGAACAATTAATATCCGTCAGAAAATGGATATTTTCCCAAAAGGCGTTAAAGCCCTAATGTTGACACATTGAATGAAAGTGCGCCCCACCCCTACAGGATGAACAGCATCAGAGGCAACTGTCATCACTACGCCGTCGCCTGGAGGAACTGGAGACAGTGCAGCAGCAGCAGCTGGAGGAGCTGAGCAGCCCTCTTTAGCGCAGTGGGGAGAGGGAGGGGCATCCTGGACTCGCTCCACGGGCTCTGGCGGCGGCAGAGCCACCGCCGTCACGCACAGTGCGTTCACCGCGCAGCGTTCAGGTTCGGTGAGGCGCGCGCGAGAGCTGCTGCTGGGGCACTTACTAAAAAAAAGTAAGACGCTTTTTCGACACCCCCTGTGGATGTGGGTTTCGGTTAGTGTGGCAATACTATTGTCCCGTACAGGAAGGTTGTGATGTCGGTGCACTGGTGTGAGAGACATGCTCAACAATGTGGGGCTGTAACATGTGAAAAAGGGACATATTTGCAGGAATTACCTGATTTTAATTTATGGCCTGTGTGTGTTTTTTTTTTTTTTTTTTTTTTTGGTACTCTACATACAGACATTAAATTGTGCTGAATTTTTTACCAGGGAATGTCTGCCTTAATTGCTTTAGACTGTGTCTAAAGGCCTTGCTTCGTCATTCTGCACAGCATGTCTATCTGTGTAAAATATAACGTTTTGCAAATTTTTCCAAAATGAACAACACGGTAAAAGTAGACACATTAAAATAAGCAACGTATGTTATACAGGCGCTCACCTGAAAAGAGGAACAGACACTAGTTGACCCCTTTCCACACAAACTGTTGGCAGGGACGGGTTACTTCCGAGGAGTCCAAAACCCCCGGGCTTTTCCACCAACAGATCTAAACTGAAATCTATGCAAATTTTAATAAAGACTCACTGGGACAAAGGTTGTGTGATTCGGGGGAAAGAGCAGGTCAAGTGCTGAGGTCTGCAATGTGGTCTGCGTGTGGTTGGACGTGCATCTTGCTGAGTCGGGGAGCTGAGTCTCTGCTTCAAGCTGGGTGTGTGACGTCTCTCTCTGTGCCAGCAACTGCTTTTCTTGGGTTATCACAAAACACAGCTAACGGCGACCCGTTAGTGCATGTCTGCCGTTCACGGTGTCTTTGTGTGCTGCTCTGGAGGGAAGTGGCCCTGTGGGTCGTGAGCCGCAAGTTGCCGGCCCCGCCGCCGGCGAGCCTCTCACTCCCAGGATAAGTTACTCATGTTTTCAAACTGGTTCCTAACTTCTTCTAGCTCCACCAATAGGCCACTGGGGGTGTTATTCTGTTCCAGATAGTCCTGGATCTGTGGGTCGGGGAAAGATGGGGGGGGGGGTGAAAAAGATGATTTAGCGCAATGGCTACTGTAGTTGAGGTGGGGGATTATGTCATGTGGAACACCAGGCATGTGACTAGGTTCTGCTTTGTAAATGTCATTCAGGGATGGGTCCTTCCTGGAGCCTCTTCCACAAACTTGACCAAACTAGAAACCTAGGCTAGCAGGCCGTGTCTGCCTGGCGGATGCTGGGTACTGCAGCATCAGCATGATGTTAGAGGCCTGACTGCATCACAGAAACACCCCACTGTCCCGCAGCCTTTGAAATACACCAGCAAAGCTGTGCGTGAAATGTACACGGCCTCCCAGAGTCTGACTTCAAGGTTCGACTTTGAGCCCGACGTCGCATCTACTCCTGCATGTCATGGACCTACGTGTACTTTACCAACACGGCCAGTTACAAGAATCTTTTGCAATAAGGCACTTGTTCCTCTGTATGTGCAATTCTGAACCTTGTGTGG
>JAODKF010000068.1:21172876-21184054 GCA_026779585.1 Mormyrus proboscirostris
GGTAACACCATTCCATTAGGTAAAGTATATCGCTTCATTTGGACCCTGATAGGAAGTGTATAATTTTTATTATTGCAATTATTATTTTACTTATATCTATTTTAGCTCGTGAAATGGCATATTTTAAATAACTTTAAGAGACGGTCAGTTATAACTAATAATATACTATAGCTATATGTAGTTTTTTTACATAAAAAGGCACAAAATTTTTTTTCTCACTGTGGAACATAAAATCAAAGAGAGAGAAATTTATTTTTATTACTTTAATCAAACTCAGAAGTTTACATACACTAAGTTTATTATGTCTTTAAACAACATATAACATTCTAGATGATTCCAGTCTGAGTTGTAGATGCTTCTGAGTTAACCATTTCAGTTAACTGGTGGCACACCTGTAGATGTATTTTAAGGCTCACCTCAAACACAGAGCCTCGTTCTGTGACATCATGGGAACATCAAGAGAAATCAACCAAGACATCAGGAAAAGAATCGTGGACCTCCACAAGTCTGGTTCATCCTTAGCTACAATTTCCAACACGTAAGTATACACACTATGGGAGTATATAGCCATCGTACTGTACCATCAGGAAGGAGACGGATTCTGTCCCAGAGATGAATGTTTTCGGGGTGAAATGTGCAAATCAACAGCAAAAGACCTTGTGAAAATGCTGCCTAAATCTGGTAAGATAGTATCATTATCCACAGTAAAACGAGCCCTGCACTGACATGAGCTGAAAAGCCACTCAGGGAGGAGACAGCCATCGCTTAAAAACCACCTTAAAAAAAGCCCGACTATAGTTTATACACAAATGATGTGAATATAATGAAACAACATCTGAAGACATCAGCCAGGAAGTTAAAGCTTGGGTGCAAAGTATTGGAGTGACCGTCAGAAAGCCCTGACCTCAATGCTATAGAAAATAACACTAAACAGGCATGTGTGAGCTTGAAGGCTACAAACCTGACTCAGTTACACCAGTTCTGTCAAGAGGAACGGCCAAATTCCAGCAAACTATTGTCAGAAGCTTGTGGGAGGAAACCCAAAACGTCTGACCCAGGAGAAACAGATTCAAGGCAATGCCACCAAATAGTAAGGAAGGGTATGTGAACTTCTGACTTTGATGAAAGTAATGAAACCGAAATTCTCTTTCTTTATTCTGATATTTAAGAAATACAAACATTTTTTGGTGAGCCTCACTGACCTAAAACAGAAAACGTTTACTCTGGTTTAATGTTTGACAATGAGAAATGTGCTTTTGTCTTTCTCCGAAGCATATGTTAACTTGCAAACATGGCAGTCAAACCAGTATCATTCACATGCTCCGCAAAATTCAGCAAGACGCAAAATAAAATTAATGCACGAAAATTCATTTGACAAACGGAGAAAGGGGCATTCTGCGTTAAAGGATAACACGTCACGTGTGGGAATGATTCTACAAGGCTATAACTAATCAAAACAATGATTTTATAACTAAGCAAAATAATAATTACATAATTAATTAAAACAAGGATTGACTGGCGCCGGCAGGGCAGGGTGACCAAATTGAGACAGATAGAGGGAACAGACAGAGAACGTGAGTGGCCTTCACTTATCTCTAGCCTTCCAGAAGGATAAGTGCTAAACAGCTCATTAGAACAAATATTGAGCATGGAATACGTGACGAGACGGAAGGTACAGAGATGGGGGGAAAAGGCCCAAACGAGCTATAAAGGAATCAAGCTGACGCATGATTGAGCTTCCTACTGTACATGCTGAACTTATGCCAGACGGTCGTTCCCAGATTGCAATCTGCCAGAAACTTGGACCTGAAACTTCTCCACGTCTCAGCAGTGAATCTCTGCAGATCAACGGACCCGGGGGAGACGGCATACTCCAACACACGTCATTTTCTCCATTTTAAGCCCAGTTCATACCTCACTTTTCCGTGTGCGCTTTCGGGCTACGGATGGTTGCGCGCGCGGCAGCTTGAATTCATACTACATTTGACATTCATACTACAGAAAAGGGCAGATGTACTGCAAAAAACATATATACAAGCGGTGTAGTGAAACAGATAAACCTTTATCTACAGTTTTATAGTTACTAGTCAAGGCTTGGACGGTATTACGGTAATGATGCATGCCACGGTATTTTGAAATGACTGAACCATGCCTGAACAGAAGAGCCGTCCTCAATCCACACCCTGCGAGTAAAGGTTGAACAACCGCAGAGATCATTCATAAAAATTATTACTTAAAAAATATTTTTAGGTTCAGTATTTTTGTATTTTGAAAAAATGAATAGAAATACTTTCCCCATGCATAATGTTTGCGTGATAACTTGTGCGTGCACAAGGAGGAGAATTTTTCTCCAGACATTGCAATGAATTGTCATTAGGGCCAACGCTTTATCACTTGCGTCGAAAGAAAATAATTACAATATCTATTCAAGACTATTTGCGCTGAATGATTTTAAGTTGTTGCAGAGTGAAGCACTTAACAGTTTTCATTTTAAACTCTGAGTTATTTCATCTGTGGTGCAAAAAGGTACGGAGCCCCTAAAGGGACATAGGTGATTTATATATTTTTTCCTGTATCTGGTGAGCACCAGATACTAATTGGTGCGCACCAGAAAGTATCTGGTGCGCACTTGGTACTTTCTGGTGCTCACCAGTTAGTATTTGGTGTGCACCAGATACAGGAAAAAATATATAAATCACCTATGTCCCTTTAGGGGCTCCGTAAAAAGGAAGCTGTTTTGTCAATTAAATTACAAAAAAATATATATATTTTTGAGTTTGCTATTATTATGTTTTTATTCAATTGGACTTTATCTGAGTGAGTAACTGGGATATATTTACCATGCCTCAGAATATTTTATCTTTTGTTTGCTGTCATGATCTACCTCCGTCATGTCCCCGTTTAGCCAGCAGAGGGTGCTGTGGTACTCCCTGCACATCTGCCTTTTGTTACTCCTCCGTTAGAGGTGTATATATGTGCTTGCCCTCACTGTGTTCCCCGGCTTGGTCACTATTACTGCTTTTAGGTGTCTTCCATCCCTGCAGTGCTTCCTGTGTTCCAGCTTGACCTTCTCCTGTCTCATTGCTCCTTCCTGTTCTCCATGTTAGACCCCTAGTGGTTTTTTGTTTTCTTGGTTTTTCATGTCCCGTTCATATTGAATCCGTCTGTTCTGCTCAAAGCTACCTCTGGGCCGCACCTTCCCCGTCAGACATGAAATTTTCTATCACATTTGTATTGTGTCTCTCTATGCAGTGGAAAAATGTTGCTCTTATGTTTGGCCATTTGTATTTTTCTGTTTTTAAAAAGCTGGTATCATATCATCAGTACACAATGTGATAGTTTGATATCTTTAAACTTGCCTGCTTGGGCACAGGTTACAACACACACAGGGAACACTCCGCAGAATTCTCCAGCTCTTTTGTTACCTCAGGTGGCGGAACCACCAGCCAGATCGTTTCCAGTGATGAAGGACACTCCATCCACAGGAAGCTGAGAGTGGACCCCAACCTTAACGTGACCGGAATGGACATGTGTAAATACACGTAATGTAAGGGCACTCGGACAATTCCAAGTTCAATACCTTGAACGAGCACATTGCTTCTGCAGTATGTGTTCTCTTTAGAAGGCAAAACAAAAAATATATATAGGCCTACTATAGGGTATATTTGTTTACTCTGCATATATAAAGGGGCTTTATTTGAACAACACAGGAGAAGGGAAACAAACAAGACTGCCAGGGGTCAAACTGAAAAGACTAGTATGGGGAAGGAGTTGTGTCGATGATCGGACTGGGGCCGAGGAGATAAAAAGGTACTTTTACGAAGACTAACAAGAGACAACAAGCAACAGGCGCAGCTCATCGGAGAGGAGACAAGAGGTTCAGGCAGACACAACAGGCAGGACATTACAACTAAAAGGAACACGATCATTTATGGTTTGCTTATCATAAACTGATAACCTTCAATGGGCCACTAATTCTCCACTCAACGTCTGTCATACATGGAAAAAAAGATGGGTTTGGCAGAGTGATCACGCCGTTGGACTCTTGAGCAAGACCCTTAATGCCAATTACTACAAGGACTGGCTGACTCTACTTTCTCCTTACACCAGCTCCATGAGGTGGCTCCTGGGATGCTTCTCCAGCTGTCCTGAAGGAGGTCCCACATAAATGCTGAGCACTCATTGGCCGCTTTTCCTTCACCCTCTGGTCAAACCCCTCCAAAACCATTTCTGCTGTGTTTAGGTCAGGTTCCCAGGTCATGTCATGTGACACTATCACTCTCCTTTGCAGGCTGCTTGGCATATGCAAACTTTTGTCTGGTACTGCACATTTATTTTATAGTCTGTTTGCCAGCCTGCTTTGCTTCATTTTCGATCCACTTTTCTCAGCACGACACTATATGAAAACATTGCAAACTGATTAATACACTTGCAAAAATAATGAACAAATGCAACACATTTCGATTGACTAATTCTGTTCGTTTTTGTCAGAACAAAATACTGTGATCTATCATCTTGTGCCAAAATTGATGATTGTACCATCTTTGGTCCAAAACCTCTTTCCCATTAGTGATCTGACATCTGGCAGAGATACTCTCGGCTGAAATTGGTCTATATAAGCAGGGATTGACATAACTGGTATGCAAGTACACATTCACCTTTAAAAGCGATACGCACAGCAATGGATTGTTGTAACAGCATGAATCCGTACGTATTTTATGTGCATTTGCACCGATATGACAAGTAATTATCTTGCATTGTAACATCTGTACTGCAAATGAAGTATGAATTAGCATATAAAGGTTAAAATTCATAATAATTTCTTGTCATTTCGGCAAAAATGCACATAAAAAATATACACACGTTCACACTGTTACAGCAATCGATTGTTGAATGTATCACTTTTAAAGGTGAATGTGTACTTGCGTGCCAGTTATGTCAATCCCTGCATATAAGGAAAGCCTGCAGTCATCAGAATCATAAGCCAAATAAGGATCGGCTGTGGCCTAAACCGTTATGACGATACCAGAACAAAGCCAGATGTGCCAGATCTCAGTCAAAGTAGGCCCACATCTACTTGCTATGCGGGATATACAGTAGTACAAAACAGACAAATTGCAAAGGCAATACACGTTTTATCTTTGTGTACGCAATGCATTAAATGCTGTGAGTCACTGAACAGGAAAACCACAGATGTATGTATGAATATAGAAACAGACAAGGCAAAATGATGTTTCTTCTGCAGACTACGTTTAATATGCATTAAGTTTCGTATGCTTGCTTTACGTATATTGTTGCTCTTCAACTGAAACAGATTGTTTTCTTTATGTCCATAGCAACCAAGTAATACAAGTAATGTTACAACAGGCAAAAATTTAATTTATTACCAGGAATGATCAGAAATTTATATTAAACAAACATAAGTTATATTAGGCATCAGCAGGTAAGTGCATTGACTACAGAGCAGTGTGAAAACTAGATATTTCTGATTCAATTTATCATTTCTCTGTCCGAAATGCCACATCTAATCCCTACTCTCACCACACCTTCAGTCTCTAGCACCCTGCACACTATCCCCATCAAATCTTCATTAAAAGCTTTATTAAACTTTGCATGACTTTGCTCATCTCAATGTAATCAGCTTCTCCAGACCTGCATCTGTGGCTGTCCATTTACGTGCCACCACATCAGCTTAGTGACACTGCTTCAGTTTTGGTACAATTTGTCTCAAAATGGAATCCATCCAGATGGATCCCTCTTAAAAAAACCGGTCAAGTCTCGCGACCCCTTTCGGTACAATTCCTCCATGGGGGAGGGGGGGGGGTCCCGAAAGACGAGAAAAAAAATATTTTTGAAAAAAAATCCATCAAATAATTTTAAAGTTACTGTGCTCACAAGATTAAATGTTTTCTGCAGCCTTCATTTCCTTCCTTTGCTACCATCTAGTGCTGCTCTTTCAATTTTGTGGACATTTGTCCCAAAATTAAATCAAGTATAGATTTTCATCATTATAATATTTTTTTAAGAAAATATCAGATCCATCAAATACTTTTTGAGTTATTGCATTCAGTGTCAAATGTCATCTGCGGTTCCCCTTTCCTTTGTTACAACTTAATTTAGCTTTTTTCTATCTGGAGAATACAATTAAAATCAATATTTCAATGGTTCAACCAAAAATATTGGTTAATGTTGCACTCAGTTTTCTTACAGATACCTACTAAGAAATTTACTGAATAAGGTACCACAATAATGCTTTAAAAATGACGTCTTTCAGGAGATTCATCACGAAACCCCACTGCCATGGAAGGTAAAGTGATGCCTCCACTCATACGGTCAGGGGGTACCCCAAATGTGAGATCTCAAAATCCACAAGATAATTGCTTGCAATTCTTTGTGCCCTTATATGGTATCAAAATAAAACATTCTGACTTCCGAAATCTAAGCTGGACCAACTTTCAATTTTGACCTGCTGCTACCAAATTTAATAGGAAACAGCCTGTATGAAACAGACACACACACGATTGCTTTACTGTATATGCAAATATTTTGTTTGCCACAAATGCTTCGCCAGTCACACACAGAAACATTGTCTGCTTGCCGTTTAATTAAGACAATACTGTATTCCTCCATGTGTTAGACAGTCCCTCATACACCTTTAAAGGGAGCTGGAAAACCTGAGAGGAAACACAGAGAATTATGAATGTGGGAAAAATAAAGCTAATTTGACAGTTTTCCTGACATTACCAAACACGGTCAATTACAGGTCAATATTCCCAATTAGCAACTGATTCTGGGCCAGATCTGCCTGGCTCTCCTTAAACCTGGGCGCCAGTGACATCCGGGTAGGAGAGTCTGCACCATAATCTGTCTTGAGTTCTAAATGATTACAGCTGGTCTGTATATCCGGCGAGTATTCGCCTGACCATCTGCGTATGATCAGTCACTTACCAGATGCGCAGCTGATGCACTAAGAATCTGAAGTGCGATCACCCTATATAGCAAGATGAATCTGAACCAGATCTGGGCTAAATGGTGTTCAGAAATCCCAGCAGATCTGTAAACCCGATCTGGCCTGGCCTATAGCTGTACCGGAGTCAAAAGTTAAATTCAGATCTAGCCCAAAGGAAGGTAGTGAGTGGCTTGGTGAGTTAAGTGTCTGTACTAGTAACCAGGAGGTTGTGAGTTCAAGCCTTAGTAGAGCGTTTTATGGAGCTATGCTGCTGGTGTAGAGAAGCATTTCAATGTACCAGTTCTTGTGCAAATAAAGCAAGCTTTTTGTTAAATGTTGCATATATTTTCCAGACTGACTGCTGACCATTTCTGCTCCAGCCTCCTGCCTTAGCTTATGTGGCTGGTGAGTGGCTCAGTGGACTAAGGTTCTGTGCCTGTTTGCCAGAGGTTGCTGGTTTGAGCCCTGGTGCAACTGTTATATGTTTGTGAGCCCTTGAGCATGGCTTTTAATCCCCAGGTGTGTGCTGGCCTCCAGCCTATTAAAGTATGATGCATCACCTCTGGATTTAACTTTTAAAATTACAAGGGTACAGCCCCACCCACATAGAAAGATTAGTTTAATTTATGTTGTGTTACCAAATCTGCCCCGTATTTGCACCAGAGTCAAAAGTTAAATAAATAGATAAAGAGGTGATGAGAACAGGGGCACTGAGTGGTTCAGTTAGATAAGTGTCTGTGTCGGTGATTCTAAGGTTGCTGGTTCAAGCCCCAGTCTCGGCAGAGGGCACTGCATGTTAGCTGACCCTGCAGTGTGACCTCCCAGCTGTGGAGAGTAAGGTAGGGTTGGTGAGAAGATGTGTTCTAAGGTACTTTTGCAAATAACGCATGTTGAACGTTGCCCTGACTTTTTTTTGGTTCCAGACTGACGACCAGCTTTATTCCGGGATCCTCCCTTACTGCACGTGGCTGGTGTATGGCTCGGTGGGCTAAGCCTCTGTGCCTGTGTGCTGGAGGTCGCTGGTTCGAAACCTGGCCCTCGTGGAACAATTACACGTCTGTGGACCCTTGAGCAAGGCCTTTAACCCCCAGTTCTGGGGGTGCTGCTGGTTGTGAGATTAAGAAAGTATAAGGGGAAATATTCTAGTGTTGCTGTGCTTAAGTTCTGCTCCAGTATCCTGAGCTGGGATACTGGAGCATTACACTTAAATTTGCATAATTACAGTTACACTTTCCTTCCAGGTTACACCATCCGGTTCTTCACAGCATGGAGGTCAGAGTCAGCCAACACCCCTGGAGCTGGGTGTTAAAGGCCATGCTGAAGGGCCCACAGACAGTTCCACCAGGGCCGGGGCTCGAACCAGCAACCTCCAGCACACAGGCACAGAGGCTTAGCCCACCGGGCCACTCACCGGCCACGCAGGACAAGGGAGGATCCCAGAACAAAGCTGGTCGGCAGTCAGCCTGGGGAAAAAATAAAAAGCCAGGAGCTCATTTAACAAACTTGCTTTATTTGCACAGGTCATTGAAACGCTTCTCTTCACTGACCCCATCTTACTCTCCGCATCTTTCTGGAAAAAAGGGACAAGGCCAACCAATGCCCTCTACTGTAGCTGGGACTTGAACCTGCAACCTTTACATTACTACTACAGAGATTTAGTCCACTGAGCCACTCATTCCCCCAATGAAGTCTCAATTTTACTTTTGACTCTAGTACCCGAATTGATAATATTCAATGAGCATCTGGCCCATATATCTGTTTCAAACCCAGAAAGCAGATTCGGACCAGTACTGGTCCATTGTGTAAAAAGACTCCAGGCTAGATCCATGCAGTTTATGGATATGCGGCGGTTTCTGAACATTTGGCCCGGATCCGGTTCAGATTCATCTTGCTACGTGGGTATATTTCTCACCATTTCACACACAGCACGATGGTAGCGGCCAGGAATCCTAAAGCCCCGAAGCCGAACACCACCGGTCCTGTCAAGCGGTAGCAAAAACAGGATATGAGCAGGGAGCAGAATACTGATTCGACAGGTTGCATGAGGATACTCCAGCTCACTATGAATTAGTAGCAAACACACCATCAAAGACCCCAGAATAGACTCTTTAGTGTTTTCTGTACCAGGTGCTGCCCATTTGTGCTTGTGCTTGTACACAAAGGTGCCCTGGGACTCAGCGACCCCAGTGCTGATACCTGTGTTCACCTGTGCTGTCTGGGTGGAGAACTGGGGATTCCTGGTTCTCTCTGTAAAGCTCTTTGACATAGTTGTATCTAATGAAAGTGCTGATGGCTTCCAATAGGCTCCCTATCGCTACAAAACACTGCAGCGCAGGGTCACAGTGCTACCTACCATTCTGTAAGTAAATAAGAATCTCCTGGCTGTGTTTCTGGGCTCTCCCTGCATTTACGACGCATCTGTATCTCCCAGCGTGGCTCCTGTTGACGCCGGTTATAGTGTAGAGATCTGAGCGATTGCGGGTCACCACCGGCTGCCCGTCTCGCAGGAAGGTGAAGGACGTCTCAGCTCGCTGCGTATCCTGGTGGCCCGAGCTCTGGTTTTTAATCACGGCTGAGCACTTGAGGCTCAAGGACTGGCCGGCTTTTACTCTGACTCCCGGAGATGCACCGAGGATGACGCTGACAAACACCTCTGAGAGGAAGCAGGGAAAGGGAGATTGAGAAAGGGATGCGTAGGAAAAAAGAGAGCACCACCATAAAATAGCGGTCTGTCCTTCCAGCTGTCGAACCGAAGACCTGGACATACCCCTGACAGCCAGCCACAGCGGGGGGCTGATTTTTCTGATGTGGTTCTTCATGACCTGCACCGCACAATGGTAGCTTCCAGCGTTAGTCTTCTCAGCTACAAATGTGTGCTCTTCCCCCGCGGACACCGCTTTGGGCAGACCTGAGTCATCTGTGAAGAATATCGTGGCCTGCAGGGACACCCCAGCTTTCTGTGGTGGGGGCCAAACCTCACATCGAAAGGTCACGTTCTCTCCTTCCGCCACCATCCCTGAAGGCTCCACGCTCAACGTGGGCGGTGAAAACAGCTCTGGTGACACAGAGATGTAAATCAACGACCCATTAATTCACTACTCACTGTCCGACACACGTGAAAAAAAAATTGTTACATTGTTTTGGTCTGGAACTGACGTTTACAAAGACGAGTTATCCACGATTATGGAGTACTCATAAAAACAGTTTAGTTATATGTCACTTTTTTCTGCATAACACAAAAGCCAATTTGATCTGGAGGACGGACATTTTGGTGCCAATGTCCGGTGACTGCTTTTAATTTTACCCCTCCCACCCTCCACCCAGCTGGAAAAAAATATCGATCAGCCATGTCCCCCCTGTTTGAGCACCTGCCCCCTCGTCAGAATCACTTTGGGAAAAATGTCAAACAACCGTATATTTTCATGATTTGGAAAAACAATTATATCATAAATAAGTCTGTAAGGCTGTCCAATGCTTTTGCCAAGTGCTGTAGTGAAATGTAAAATGCATTCTCTCACTCCCTGGAGTTCACACCCTTACCTCGCACTTTAAACCGAATGGGCCAGCTGTCCCATCCCATAATACTGCACCAGTATATCTCTGTGTCTGAGGGCACAGCAGGTCTCAGTGTGTAGGATACCCCAGATGTGGCGATCATTTCAGTTTGCAGCGTGGAGTCTGCCAGCGCTCTGTTTCGGAACCAGCGGATCGCTGAATCTTTGGAGTGCCGTCCCTCAGCCTCGCAAGTCAAGATCACGGTGTCTCCCTTGTATATCTGGCCTGATGGATCAACCGTCACGACAGGTTTGGAGCTGTCTGGAGAAAAGGGAGACGACGCAATTCCCTCAGCCTAGGTTTTATCTAAAAGCCACACGATGATGATTAGGGAGCAAACTGTGAATCACCCTGACAGCCACACGATTTGAACCAACAACCTCCTGATCACATCTTATTTGCATTCTCATGATTCTTATGAAATCTACAGCATGGGTGCGTATGAGGCATATGCTACACTCTCCAACAGATCAGCGATAGCATCATCATCATCGTCATCATCATCATCATCACCATCATCATCACCATCACCATCACCATCGTCATCATCATCATCATCACCATCATCATCATCATCACCATCATCATCACCATCGTCATCATCATCATCATCACCATCATCATCACCATCACCATCACCATCGTCATCATCATCATCATCACCATCATCATCA
>JAODKF010000068.1:21194981-21230749 GCA_026779585.1 Mormyrus proboscirostris
GGGGGGTTGCTTTGCTGCCTCTGGTACTGAAAGCACTGAATGTTAAGGAGACCTTGAAATCAGACTGCCAGGATATTTTAGATCAAAATGAGCGACCCAGTGTCAGAATACTAGTCATGAACCAAAGACCATGGGCCCTTCAGCAGGACAATGACCCGAAAAACACGAAAAGGCACAAAAAATGGATAAACAGGAAACACTGAACCATGCCAGTCACAAGTCCCTTAGAATAACAACTGGACGCGGCCCTTGCGACGCTATAGGAGGAAGAGGCAGGCAGGCTCCCCGCTTCTGCGGCCGCGGTAATCCACGCGCCGTTTTTCTCTTTGACCAGGTTGGCTGTTTGTACTGCTTATCTGCGGATTCCTGGAAAGCTCGTCCCGTAAGGGCACCCGGTCGCGCATGCACACCCGCGCGGGCCCCCTGCACTCGCTCCTCCCCCCCATAAAGACTGGGACGACTCGCCGTGCCCTTTTCCTCACGATCAGGGCCGCATAATGCAGCGTGCGCCTCGTGCTCCGCTGACGCACCAGACACAACTCCATCCTATAATGAGTTACCTATTAGGAAGTGACCCACGGTGTATAACAAGGTAACCGGTGTAAACAGGCCGTTAACAGAACAGGAGACTGTGAGTCTTGACAATCAAATATTTGTGTGCTGCGTTATGTAATCCCCTCCCCTATCCGTTTGACACTGCTGGCCTTTTCCCTGTGAGTGAGTGGATTTTAAAAACAGCTTCTTCAACAACTCCACAGAAAGGACACAACCTTCCTGTCACATTCACAGGAACGGAGAAGATGACAGAGTGCAGGAAGCCTTCCGATTCCATAGATGGTCATAAACGAAAAATGAGCTGCTGTTAGCATTTCACGCACGGCCCTGGTACGTCGGCACTCCGCCGCTCATGTGCTTCCTCTTTTTTGGGCTTTCCTCAGTAGATCAGCCTCGCAGTGAAATGCCTGAGGCCCCAAATTCATATCGCACGATTTCACCTTGAGTAAAGCGCGAGTTTTTGCACAAAAAGGTCTGGGAATGACAGGCCGCAGCTCTGTGAACCACCAACGGTTCCTCAGTTTCTGTCAACAGTCACAGGATCAGTCACTACAGACATGAGAACAAGAAGGATTAAGCCAACATGGAACCGACTGCCGTATGCAGGCTGATAAGAGCAGATTTCAGATTTTTAAATTAAAAAGATTAAATGAGTTAATCTGAAGCATTGTCTTCTGTGTGGTTATTAAAGCAGGTTACACACCAACTCACTTATACAACTGATGCAGATTTTGCAAGTTTTGCTGTTCCAGGTTTTATTTTTATGGAATGACAGGTTGTATGTCGTCACGTGCGAAATCCTCAGCCCCCACACCGACAGGGGGCGCTCCAGAGTCTGCCACGAGTTGAAAGATGCTGCTCAAACTGATGCAGACGGCAAAAGCACACAGGGGAGACGCCACTCAGTGAAAAAGAAGGTCATGAGAAATCAAAAGAACGCCCCGGCGTGGCACGTGATCATGTGACAGGCATGTCTAATGATGCCCTCACTGCCGTGACCTTGTTTGGAGAACAAAGATGCCCAGACTAATGCGGGATTTTACTGGGACGTGTTTATTCGCTATTTAACTTCTTGGAAATCGCTTCATTTGTTCCGTATCTAAGGACCGTATACAAATGAGTTAAAGGTCAACAACAGAAGGGAGGGTATTAACGTGCCACCAGATATTAACCCAGGTTATCTTTAATGGGGCACGGATGGATGTATACATTCCAGGAATTAACCCGGTATCGTCAGGTTTACAGGCAATTTAGATGTGCTGGTGTTTTAAATGCAGGACTGAGGAGATGCCTGTTACCCCCTCGGCTGTGCGATTCACTGGGAATCGTCAGGGCTGCAAACTGGAATGTTGACGGAGTGATAAGTCCTTTAAAGTCACAAATAAACCTAACGCTGGTCCCAGTTTCCTGGTAACCGGACCTGTTCCATTCAGTCCCTGGTTGGTCTCCTTAGTGTAGCAGCTGGTTTAAAGATCTCAAATACAACAGACTCAAACTCCCAGACAACAAGTGTCCATTTGCACGTTTTAAAACATCCGTTTGGTAAAATGTCAAATCTGACGTACAGTGGTGGCATTAGCACAAGGCAAAACAAAACGTCGTCACTGTATGCCTGTAAAAAATTGGCCTGTCACTGGAATACTCCCTCCAGGGTGGAGGGGTGGATGTCGGCCGCCTGCAGAGCCTGAAGGAGGCGCTGTACCGTGGCCTTCCGACCCGAGCGCTGTCTCCAGCGCACCAGGCCTGCCATGGCCTGGCCGTGTATGGTGAGCGGATGGCTCGCTTGGCACCTCTGCACCTCCCACAGGGGCAGGCCCAGGTCCAGCAACACCGATTCCCACTCCAGCCCGAGCCGAGCCGCCAGCCGGTTCAGATCCTGGTCCGTCGGAACCTTCTGCAATGTTGGCTCAGAAATAGCACACTGTTCTGGGAAAGGGAAGAAACAAAGAAAGAAAAGACAACATTAATTTTAAAAAAAAAAAAGCAAGATGCTGTCTACTTATCAAGTTACAAGCACATGGACGATAGCATCGAAACCACAAATAAAAGATACCGTAGATGTTTGTTCCTGAATGGTTCATGTTCTGACTTTGGCTTTTTCAGTCGGGGTTATTCTGAGGCGAAAGACTGGAGGAGAATCGGGTTACCCCCCAGGCAGCGGGATGGGGTAGGTTGAGTTACGGAGTTAAGGCACGGCCGTGGTACCAAGCACTGCCTGACCCTCCGTGCAAAGCCAAAGCATGTGCCGAGAGGAGCACAAGTCACCACCGACACCATGCACGGCCTTCCTGGGAACCTTCTGCCTCACGCCGTACCCACGATCAGGCAGGATAAAGTGCGGTAAAGAGAGACTTTTGTGACCATGTGCACTGTAGCCTAAGCACCTGGGTCTGACCGTCCAGCCTGCATTACGGTCGCCTTCAGTAAACGGGAGGCGTTTCCAGAAGAAAGAGAAAAAAAAAAAAAACACTCAGATTGTCCCAGCATCCTCCTTCATAACCACGGAGTCCAACTGACCTCGGACACTGACAGATTACGGTCTACACTAATGCTGTGGTCTAGGCACGAGCCAGATGGTCTGACTGTAAATTAAGTTAATGAGCCATTTGGATACGTAATCAGCTTTGGTGAAAGTTTTCATGGAAACCTGGTCAGAAACGCCAAAAAAGTCAAAAGGGAATTCAGTGCTATTCCTAACTTGATACTTGATGCCTTATTAACCAAAACACAAAGCAGATGTGCCTGGTAACAATTTGGTAAAAATAAAACGTGTAAGCATAATGAAATAAAGAGTAAAACCAACTTTCTGCCTTTTCTACATTTCTTATCTAGCCTGACGTCGTAAATTAAGTTTTCCACAGCAACGCACGACAAAAGTTTATGAACTTTTTCATTCGGCCCAAAGAACAGGAATCACAATCGCTCACTTCCAGACTCAATAAAACTGATTTATGAGATATTTCATCTTGTGTTTGGGTCTAGTTTTAAATCCAATCTGCACATTTCTTTGGTTCTGGTCTGAGTACTTCTGCAGATCACCAGAGAGTGTCATGTGGTTTTAATGCGGATCATAACATCGTTACGGGTGTTAATGCTATATATTGTGAGAGAACTGGAAGGGAAACCAAAGCCTGTGAGGATATCTGCGCGGTTAGGGCCCACGTGCACACGCACCTCCGCGCGTCACAGGGTTAGCGGCGGTACGGCTCGCCATCTACCGCGGTACCGCGTCTCACACTGTGCTGTTCAGTGGCTCTTGCCCAAGTCGACGCTGTAGTACAGAGGCGGTGATGGGAAATGGGGGCTACGACCGACACTCAGTGAACTGTCACCTCCCTCCAAAAGCAGAACTCACAAAAAACCTCAAACAAAATCACAACATGGTATATCCGCTTTCCATTTCAAAAAATCAAAACGGCACACGGATTCCCAGCATGCTTTGCTTTACTGCAATCATAAAAGTCTCTTAAAACGGAGATATTTTTTTCCAATGTTAGGTGTGCTTTGACGAAAAAGGTACTGCAAAATGCATCATGTTGGCGTCTCTTCTGGCGGTAATAATGAATGTGTAAAAGTCCCCAGTGACAAGTAACACTTTAGCTTATGCACGTCATGCACTCAGCTTTAAACAGACCGAAAGTACAAAAGAAAACCTGATGTGGTTCAACTAACTTACTGGAAATTACGATTACTAACTTACTAACAAAAGCTAGACCTTTTTTTCAGAAGTCTGTTTTCTATTTTGGAGTTCCGAAGCTAAAATGATCATTCAGTTACTCATGCAAAAAGATCTTTTGTACTTGGAAAGCTGCACTTAGAAAGCCATTCCCTTATAGCTGCTAGCGCTGTCGTTACGGCTCCGGTTCTGCTTGGCCTGATGTTCCCTGAGAGAAGAGACACCTGACTGATCAGGAAAGTGAGGAAAAACTATATGGAGGGGGGCTGGGACGAAGGGAGGGCCGAAGGCAGGGCCCGTGGTGTGTTTTACAGCCCTGGCGGACGGCCTCTTCCTCTGCCAAGGTTCCTGGAAAGCAGGCCGAGCGGGAGAGGAGCCGACAGGCGCGGCGCGCCAGCGAAAACAAACACTCCTCACTTTTACAGCCAATTATCATTACATCAGCTCATTCATCCAGAAGGGGAAGCCCGACTTCAAACGGCACACTGCCGGACTCTCCCTCACTTCAAAGGCAACTAAGCCGTCCGTGCCAAGGCTGGCTGCGTCCCTCATGTTACCAAATGCGAGCGGAGCCTTCTCTCTCCCGACAAGTGGCTAGTATGTATATACAACATACACACACACACACGCACCTCTAAGAGAACTGGGACCTTTGATGAAGATGAGCGAACAAAAACAGGGCAGCAATCGCAACACGAGGCTATATTTAAATTTTCCATTAAATCATTAATAAAAGGATAATGGGCTCCATATGTTGGAATTGATAAAAATTACACACTTCCGAAAGAATTACTGGCAGACCCAGGGTTCAGTACTTCATGTACCTCAAATTTCAAGGATGACACTATGATGTTTGGGGACATTTTAGATGGGACCTTCTACAGAATCTTAGACGGAATTAGGTAGATTCCGTGTATCAGACTATCCTGTACAACTGAAACCAACAGGATTTCCAACAGGATCCACATTTGTAGACATATGGTCATCAGAAATGGTTCATTCTGTGGTTAATTACCTTTTTGGGGGTGATCTTTGCATGTGCTGGGACCCATTTGCTTCTGGATGGCTGCCTTACGGTCAATTCTTAGCCCCCTGGCAGAGGTTATAAATCTTTTTGGCTAAAATATCCTAGTATGTAAAGGAGCTCAAGACGCTTTTGATCTTAACGACGACGCCAGCAGCCAGGAAGCAAGACATCATGATATCGAAGATCCACCACCGTATTTTACAACTGGTCACCAGAGGTCTTCATCAAAGCCGCTGACGTGTGAGACCAAAACACATTTTTCCAACCTCAGTGCCAACAGAACGCAGCTGGAAGCAAAGTCTCCGTCTCGGGAAGCCTCTCCAGATTGGCCAGTGGCTCGGAGAATCATTTAATGGCAGGTTTGGAGAGCGGGGAACTCCAAGGCGAAACCGAGGGCTGAAGTGGCCCTTGGCCTTTTCTCTGCCTTGCAAATCATTCTCTTCGCCGGGTATGTGAGCCAAAATGACTTCTGCCGGCTCCTGGGCAAGAAGCCCACCAATCCAGTGATTTTAATTATAATAATGGAATGAAGTATGTCTTAATATAAAAATCCTTTGTTTTATCTGTTTATAGCCACTGCTTGATTTACAACTATTTTAAAACTTTAAACTTCTGTTTTTCCCCCAAGTGATAATGAAAGGGGAATGAATTTAAATGCATGTCGCTCCATTTTTATATCTCGATGAAAACGAGATGCTGGAAAACAACAGGCCTTAAATAACCTTATTTCCTCTGCGAATATAAAACAATTAGTGTAACGCACTAAAAAAGGAATAAACGGTGTAAGAAAACTGCCTTTTTCTAAACAATCAGCTCAGCAGGGGGCCAATATCACACCTTCTCTGCCAGGCTCCCTTGACCTTCTTCACCGTCTTCACTCCGGTGACCTTTTGACCCACCCCGGACGGGTCAGACCCGCAGCATGCCTGGTATGATGCAAAGGCTCGTCTTTCGCCATCTCGCGATCCTCGCCTCTCTGCCGCAGCTCCTTTCAGACTGTGGTGGCAGCAGCAATCCTTCATCTCAGCAATGTCTGGGCCTGCTGACCCTCCGCGTATTTACCTCTGTCGTGTGTTGGCCGTACTGGTCTCAAAGCTCGTCTGCACTTGAAAGGAGCAGATGAGGCAGTCCTACCTGCTGCGAGTTCAAAGATGGCCTCCTCACAGGAGAGCAGATAATTCCTTTCCGTTTATCTTTGTGGGCAGCAAGGTGGCGCTGTCCCCTCCTACCTCCGGGGCCCGAGTCCGAGTCTCCTACACAGCTCCATGTTCTCCCGTGTCATCGTGGACTTTCCCCAGACGGTCCAAAAACACGTCGAGGTTAATTGGAGTTACCGGATCGTTCATAGGTGTGCATATGCGCGTGAGTGGTGTGCGAGTGTGCCCTGCCATGGGTAGATGCCCCATCCTGGGTTGTTCTATTCTCTGCCCCCATAGCCTCTGTTTTAGGTTCCAAACCCCCCACAACCATGAATTGGATAAGTGGTTTCAGGAAATGGATGGAGGCTTCCCTGTGCTAAAGTGAATTCTATGCAATTTCTACATGAGAACTAACCGTACATTACCCAGGCATAGACAAACATAGTCTAGGCTAATCTAATACTCATGATCTCTCAGAAAACATTGGCTGCCTTGATAATGATTTAGCTTTAAGCATAAGAAAATAACTTGGGGTTTTTCTGTAAGACATGAAACTTTGGGAAAAATGCTTTTAAAAAAATCTTCATTGTACTATGAATATGATTAGTAGAACAAGTACAAAGTTGCTTATTTCTGTTGTTAAATTACTGTTCACATAAAAAAGCTGAAATAACTGCCTGTCCTTCCCCCCCCCATCCTCTCTGGTTTCCTAGAAAAGGGACTCCACAAAAGCAGAATCATTTTCTCCTCTTTCTATTCCTGCTGTCCACCTCGAAACGCAGGAAGGGAGCGGGAGCGGCCGAGAGGGAGACCGGCCAACAAATGGATTTAATTACAGTTTTCCTAGAAAGAAGGATGCGGGGCGACCGCTTGCCCTCAATAGAGGAGGAAATAAAAGCCGTCGGAGAAACCGAGAAACCACACACATAGGGAGGGGGGGGGGCTTAAAATGCGCCCTGCAAAGCCTCCATTTTATCCACTTTCGTGAGAGATTATTAACATATTCTTTTTTGTTCAAACACGTTTTAAAACTGCGTTTTTTCTAACACGAACCACGTGCAAGGTTCAGTACGACGAGGTAAAACCACACAGCCATTCACATGTGTGCTGTACAGACAAAACAAGAGATTTTATAGATCTTATACCAAAGGAAGTAGCCTTAACATTAAATATCTCCAACAGTATCCTGAACGTCTAATTCTGCTAACGACTGTTAATTCTGTTATCTCTTACGTTACCTAAATCTATGGTTCTCAACCCTTTTTGCACTGCAAACAAATTTTTACCATGCCAGCTTAGTCTCGACCTTATATAAAGTATAGGTTTAAATTAAGTCTATGGTCAAGCACGCGGTACATTCTGCAATTTATACCATCCAATGCCTATCGCAGGAATCTGATTGGATGAGCCAGTGAATTTTAAATTAAGCGTCTGTGGTTTGGCTTCTTGGATTGGTTGAGTGTTCACTAGTGTTGCGCTAAGCATTAGCAGATCCAAGACCCGTTTCTATAGGTTAATTCTAGAACTGGGGCTAGTAAATCTGATTGCGGATCAGCGTAGGAGCGTGCTGGTTTTAAAAATGCTTACATTTCCAACTGCCTCGCGACCATTTTTGAACTTGCCGCGACCCAGATTTGGGTCGCGACCCATGGGTTGAGATTCGCCGATTTTAAATTAATTATGGGGTACACTGAGGTATGACTTTCATCTTCTTTGAGCAGAATCTCACATTCAATATAATATCTACTGAAAATAATACAAATAGAAACGCAAACAGCTCAATTTATCACGCATGTAGTATAATGGATATACATTGTTTAAAAATTATAGTACAAAAATATAATCAAAATATTTTGAACAATTCGTATTGAGTGACAATCTATTCTCTAGAGTAATTTATTTTATATGAATTATAACTAATCTTGCAATTTCATTGGGTGGACAAGGACTTGGCAGGACTTCCTACCTGCTACGGCTTTCTCGTTCACTGCCCGATCTTTCGGATCCTTCGGTTTCTGCTCTAGCTTTTCCTTCACCCACCAGAACTCCTCCTCCAAGGACTTAAGAAACGCCTCAAAGGCCAGCGGACCCCGGGTGGGGAGGATATCCAGCAGCTTCAGTGTCTTCTTTTTGTTCGTCACCTGAGACTGAATTTCTTCCACCTGACTTTCGGTTAAAATATCTTCCTGGTAAAGATACTGAACAATTGTATCGTCAATTAAAATTTGTTCAGAGAGATACAAACGATGCTTCCTAATGACTTCCTTGTGTCTCGGATCCATGTCCAATAAACATAATAGTAACTACAACTTGCGATATACATCTAATATCACACAAATTTGTTGTATTTAGCCCTTTAGCAGTGCATGTTCTTGCGGTTCGTTAACGCGTCATTTTAACATTAAATCGCAAATATACAACCACATCCATTCCATGATCATTATGAATATATCATGCACACTTAAGTACAGTTCGGATCACTGTATTTGTCAACATTCAATGTTACTTCCTGGTGTCACACTAATAGTCATCCGGTCAAAACATCGGTATGTAGGGAACTAATAAAACTTAACGGGGGGATGCTTTTTGTAAGCCTTATTTTTTTACGTTACCATTGGTGTCTTATATTTATGCTTCATAATTATGGTTAAAATGGGCCTGAGACTTTCCGAGGAACGATTGATCGAACTGTAGTGTTTGTATTTCTTCCAAAATAAGTGCAACATTTCAAGACATCAAAGAAAAGTCTTCCCTATGGTTCCATTCAGGGTGGCTGGAGTGAGATTTTCAATTCGGAACAAGTCTGCACACACACGCACATGTAGTTACATGTATGTACCGGTTTTATTACCTTGCAGCTAGTATGTAAGGCTTGCACACTACCCCCAACGCTTTGTAGCTAATTTTAGGCTTATAATGGAGTGATATAGATTTGCCGTAAGATTTCTTGTGTGAGCGTGAGAATCAGATAGCGTGTCACGCCAGATGCGTGCAGTTTACTACCTTGTCCATTGTCGAAACTCCAAACCATATAGTCAGTTGAATTTAATCACATTTGTTAAATGATTTATTTTGGGCAGGTAAATTAACATAAACTACTTAATAGTACGTAATTGTTTGTTTAATTATCTGCTACCGCTGTGCCTAGTAAATAATGCCGACTAATTCTGCTGAGAATCCCTTGAAACCCGTTGAGGTATAGCAGTCTGACTTCATTTGAGTCATCAGGAAACTTGAAAAAGAGACCTCTATTCGGCCAAATCCAGAGCAATTTTCAACCAGGTAAATGTGAACTTTCGGAAGCTTACTTCTCGTACTATAACCATCGTTGGTGCCAATCTGAAAACATCGAAATTATTCATAATGGAACATTTTGAAACGGCAGCTTATCTTATGCACCATAAATACACAGATTTAAATATGTCTAATTAATTACCTTTGTTTTCTAGTTCTAGAGTTGCATATTTTACAGTTAATCATGGGGGGTGAACCCCACCCTTCTGGAGCTCGTTTAACTCTAACACTTCCCAGTATATGCTGGTTTTTACGCTTATCCACCAGGACGTACTTAGGCTCTGGATAATTAACCTGCACCGGGTTCTTACGGCATTAAACGCCATTCCCAGTTTATCCCACATACGTCCTCGTACCATGTGTCTTCTATGAACGTCCTATAGTACTGAAAGCTTAGAAAGTTTCAATGAACTTCTAACGTCAACTTGGTTTACTGGCGGGCTACTTTTTAATGTGTAGCTTTGTTCATCTTGCAGATAATCTTACTCAGAGGCAATAAAAACGCACTAATTAATTACATAGTTATAGTCTCATAGATGACAACAAAACAGTCACTCCCGACAACTATGTGTCTGCCCTCAGGGAGAAAGTTGATCTACATCCCAGATCACTAGGACTGGTAATACAGTCTTTATTTAGGTTTAAGTCACCCTACTTGACTGTAATCGTGGCCAAATACCAAATTTTTAATATTCAAGCCGATTGACTACTGTACACGATAAAATTGCGAATTTCAGGACACCCACACTGGCCATCGGCGATTAGTACTGAGTACGAGCATATGGGGTAAACAAATAATCTTTTTCATTGGCGAGGCTGGGTGGCGTAGGGAGATAATCAAAATGCTTCTTATTTAGTTTATTTATTACCTCCGTGGAATAACTATCCGAATATCTCGCTCTCTCAAACACGTGCTCGCACAAATACAATATGTTTGCATTTCTTTTGCACGCTCTAAGGGGGCTGTTTGGAGTCGATGTCTCCGCTGACACAAAAACCGCAAGAATGCAGAGCTAAATAATGGTGCAGTACTTGCCATTACAGAAATCCGTAATTTTAGAAACGAGATGCAGTGCTTGGTTTCTGCCTGTAACATATCAGTTGTTGCTTGAAAATAATCATTAACAACAACCCTGCCTTAACTTGTTTGTAACACACGGGATACCGAAACAGAAATATAAGACTTTTTAATGATGGTATTTAAAGTAATTTTATTTCTCACATTTTTTTTCGTAAACGATTGCTTTTTGAATTACAAACGGTGCTACCGGCTGCACTTCTGTGCCTGGATTCATTTGTTTCTGTAGTGTGCAAACGTTAAGAATTACGAATCCATGGACGGCATTAAAAAAGTTTAAATTAAAAAAGGAATATTGACATACCAAAATTAGAAAGAAACGATACACATCCAGAATAGGATCACCTTACCCTACAATATTAAAACATGCATTACTCTATTCTTTAAAATATTTTTAAACCGACATATAAATAAATACACCCAGTTGCGGATTGAAATAAATTCAAGTTGGTGTTTATAATTAATGACTTTAATATCCTGTACTTGGACAACAAAAAAGTTGATCTGTAGTTTCTCCCACCATTTGATGTGATAAAGTTTAAAACACATCTATTCATATTCAAGTCAGACACTCCAACTTCTTTTCAAGAAAACTGAGATAAATGTAAGGTTTGCTGGATATATATTCAGGAAGGCGGTAGAAAAAGGTGCAAGTGTGACGTATCCCAGATCAGTGAGCGTATGGGACACACACTGGAAATGGCTTTCAAAATGAACAGTATAACAGACACAGATATTGAGCTGTGACTTCTCAATATTGCTTCTGGTTCATATACACTTGCATCACATAAAATCAATTTAGATTTTTTTTTTCCTTATTTGATCACAGTACAAAAAAACTACAAAGTAAGACATAAAACTGTCATATACACAAAGTTACATAGCCACATCTCAGAAGATGCCATCTGTCATGTGACAGTGATCTCTCCAAATCACACGTGATAGACGTAGTCCCTCAAATAGTCCTTCAGCCGATTGGGCAGGGGAAGTTCCTGGACCTCCCTGGTGGTTTTGTTGATGGAGATGCGACAGAGGTGCTGTAGTGAGGGCAAGGTCGCATAAACAGGTTGGGTCAGGAGGAGCTGCACCGTGCCATTGGGCGGAACCAGAGGCTCGCCACCACACCCCTTCCAGGAGGTCCTGGACAGGAGAACATAGTGTTCCACGAGGTGCACCACACTGTCAAACTGCTTCAACTTCGGCTTCACCAGCACGACTGAGTCCAGCTTGAACTTGCCATCTTTGTACTCTATGCGCAGGTTGGTGGGCCCTGCGGAGGTCATGGCAGAGATGGTGAACAGGTAGTCCTGCTGGGAGCTGTCACGCACCAGGAAGGTACCTTCTGATGCATCCTGAAGGATCTTTTTGGCTTCGTTGGCAGTGAGGCTACCCCAGTACCAGCCTGGAGAGGAAACAGACCAGTGAGATAAACATGCCAGTGTCCACCTATAAAACGAAAGTGTACTGCGGGCCAGCACAGACTTCCCTGTCCAGTTTACTGGGGTTGCATTACAAAAAAAAAAGGAAAAAATGGTGTTTTCAGTTCTTTTTAAGTTGGTGCAGAGTGTGGCTCTGTGGGGCAGGACTCTGTGCTCATGATTATCAGGTCGCCGATTCAAATCCTGCGCTAGCAGAGAAATCTCACCGTTGGGCCCTCAAGCAAAACCCATAACCTCACCTGCTCCAGAGACTGGCTATCCCGACTATATGTCGCTTTGGATAAACGAATCTGGCAAATAAATACATGTAAATGTTAACTGTCTTTTTTTATAATTTTTTTATAGGAGCCACACTCATTAGACCACCAATTCTTTGCAGTAAAACTTTTTTTCTGTTTATTTCTCTAACAGACAACGCTGAGGAGAAGACAGACAACTGGAAATAAAGTACTTCATTGGTGGGATGCACTCATGCACACGGACACTCTCATGGTGTTTAATGTAAAAAAAAAAGTAAAAAGAAAAAATCAAGGGTCAAGTCCTGCCGTGGTAAATTTTATTCTTGTCTGCACATGAGGAAAGGAATGCAGAGCTGAACAAAAAACCGCGACACCGTGCCTGAGGTGCGGGCTGCTCAACTAGCGGCTAACAGGAGGGGCAAGGCAGCGTTTAGCACTGAGGAAGCAGAGCACAGATATATGGTGAACTAAGACGACGCTATTTAGATGGTGAGTCACAAAATGCCCTTTTTTTAATAACAGCAGGCAGGGCGGCAATGCGGCTCCATCTGCTTTTCAAGATTCAGACCTTGTCCTGAACAGGTTCTCCGATTTTCAGCAGCGTCATTCTATCTTTATCTCATCCGTTTGCTAATTTTCTTCCAGCCAATAAAACAGCACTTTGAAACATGCATGGTTGTGTGAAAACGATGAAATGGTGTCTTACATCTACAAGGTGCAGGTTCACAGTGGGGTGCTAATTCCAGAACAAAGCTCACACACATATTGGAAATACAGACAATACTGGAAACCCACCCGTGCACCATCCATCCATCCATCCTCTAGTTATTTAACCTGGTAAGAGCTGAGTTCTTCGAAATGAAGTCATAGTTTAAAACTAGTGCCAATTTATTGCTATAATACTAATATAAACCGTAATATTAAGTGGAATGCTTGCCATTCTTTGAAAATAGCTGCCTTGATTAAAATGCGATAAGGAAATGAGGAGCATTGGAGATTACACTTAAAATATAGTAAAATCATTACTCACACTACTGGCCAAAATTGTGTAAACACAATTATTAGACATTGTAAAACTTTATTTCAGATACTCTACTTAAATCGTCCACCGTATGATATTTGTAAACATGTTCTGGTTGTTTATAAACATTACCGCCAATACTCGTGTAGTAATTTTAAAGCGTGATGCCAAAAATGCGAGGCGTTTCTACAATCTTGGCCACTAGTGTACATGTAAAGGACATAGTTCAGAAAAGTAATACAGCAATAAATCATGTATAACGCTTAAGACATACATTTGTCTGGATTTGTTTCCAGTGTAATTGACCTCTTTCTTTGCCTGTTAAAATTTTATGACTTGTTTATTATTTAGAAGAAATTAAATTAAAGTTTGCCGGTCCTACTCAAGCAAAAACAGGAGGCTGCTGGCCAGATCTAGCCTTACCTTAGCTCCGTATTATTTACCCACACAGGTCAATACATGCTTAACGTTCTCGGAGATAAGCAGCGCCAGCGCCTTCATTTGAGATTAGCCACCATTCAAGCCCTGATATGCTTCTTGCAGGTGGATTGTTTACCCGTTTAATAGTACGTACTCACCAGATCAGCCAAAAGGATTTTTAAAAACGCAACTGATTTTGAATAAAAAAACACACACGCTGAATTACAAAAAGATGAATTTATGCATATGTATTGTCCCAGTTGCTTTTCACTGCGCCTTTTCTCAATCTATTATTCATGTGAGGTTTGTGTATCAGAAAAAGTTTCTAAGAGATTTGCAGTCAAGAACCGCATTTCATTTGACCTGGAGTATCACCACATGTGAGATCAATTCCAAGAAAAAATCAGCGGAACTGGTTAAAAATTAGGTGACGTAAAATTTACTTTTATTTTCCCCACCTTAAACTCCTAGAAAAGAATACAATACGCCTAAATCTCAATATTATAACTTAAGAAAGAAATGCATGAACGTGAGTTTTGGGTTAAAATGACGTCCGTTCCTCAGAAATAATAAGCGAGCGTTAATAGGGAAAGAACAACAGAAATAACTGAATACTGGAAGTAAATGCTCTTAGTATTACGTGTATTTCTTCGATGTCGCGTGAAGCCTGTTACGAAACGGGAAAAATAAGCACAGATCACATATTTTGTGTCGCCGTTTCATTCGTATTCGTTAATATATTATATTTGTGGGGAAAAACGAATATATGGGTAGAGGTGAATTAAATTGGAATATTTATAGACGAGGAGACATACCTTTAACTGAAATATACAAATAAATTTGACATAAGAAGCATAAGATATACAACGTGTGCACAATAATGCAGGAGGACACTTTCCACACAGGCAATGACCCCATAATTAAAGCTGTGCCTGAACCGTTAGTATAGGACCGACGTAGTTAAACGTACCAGCTTTTTTTAGCTCCCTCATAGCTGCGGCGACGCGGTTCTGATCGGAATCTAGCGCCCGGGATCCGGTCTCAGATCTCCTTTGATTCTCGATGGATTCCGTGGAGTCAGAGGAATGGTAGGTCATTGGAAAACTCCGGGAAGAAAGCCGAAATACATCCAACGAATCCAACAGCTCTCCAACAAAGTATACACTCCCGTATTGTCCATTCAATTTGATAGCAGTCTGAGAGGCAGTGGTTCCACCTACAAAAAAGAGGGATTTATGTATTAGTATATTACAGAATCCCGTATACATGTATGTGTCAGGACACTATTTATAGACACTGACGCAAAAATGCAGTAGATAAGACATACTTTGGACCACACACGTCTTAACTAGGTTTGAGGGCGCATCTGGCGGATAAGTTCGATATTGAAAAAAAAAAACAAATATAAAATCAGATATGAGACAGGGTACATACAACTGTTGTAATTCACTGTAAAAGATATATTTCTGTTTCCACAAATGCTTGTAATACCTGCAGCGTTAGGCTATTGAGATAAAATAACTTTGTTTCTTGGAACCCGATTAATTTATATTCTAATATAATTGTATATGTACACCGACACCGCAGAGTCCTAACACCCGAGCGCCACGTCTAGCCAAGGCAGTCTCCGACCTGCTGTGCCTATCGTGTTTTAGTCGTGACAGAATTTGTTTCATATAACTAGCCTAGGAATAACCGCAGCAATAACAATAAATAAATAAATAAATAATACCAGGTTTAATGTCCAGGAAGAGTTATCATGCAAGGTGTTATAAATATATAATTACCTCTTATCAGAGTGGTCGAGCCTTTTTACTACTGCTCGAGACAGTAATAAACATTGTTTTTCCCCCAGGAGAATAAAAGCAACCTTACCTCACATATCAGGATCACTATAATGGTACAGATCTCATTAGACCAAGTCCTAGACATATAATTCAAAGTCCGGGTGAAAAAAATCACAATCCTCACCTTAAGCAGCCTTTGCATTCTTCGCCGCACGGACATGTCGGCAGGCGTGCTTATTTTCTCATGGAGGCGCCTGGTGCGAATTAAGCAGGCTGTCTAAATAACGCGCACAATGCAAATTAACCCCAACATTTCCTTTTTTGTCAGCCGGATTGGGTTTCGGGGGAACAATGACAAGTGTCTGGCCGGGACGGGCGGGTGTCTGAGCTATCCGCAGTAACGTTTGCAATAATGTCAATAATAATAATCATAATAAAGCACCCTGCAAACTAACAGCGTAAAAAGGGGCCCCAGCGCCCAGCGCTCCGCCGCGTTTTCAGCACCATCGTCCCCTTGGCTTTGGCGTCTTTCTTTCTACCCGTAATCCGTTTTGAACACAAGAGGCCGATTTCCAAGAACTTTCCAGGAATCGCGTCACGTGACGGAGAGCGAGATATTTTTAAGGTGGTTCCATATCATGCAGTCCAGGAATACGTCCCATCCGACTGTATGTCGAGTACTGATACTCAAATATGACAAAATTAGTGAAAAATCAATTGGCATATTGGAATAGGTGTTTGACCACATTCCTTTAAGTGCCATGACTTGCAAGACTACAACTCCCTTATGATCGGTGCTACAGCTAAAGTCATGTAACTATTCACGAAAAGCGATATTCCAATTTACGTCCCCATTCAGCTTCTCTATATTTTTACATTAAAATCAGTGTCTTAATCTGTTACTCCTTTGACAAGCGGAGACAAACATTTCCGTTATGATTTCTAATTAAAAAAATATTTTGATGTACAAAGCCAGAGAACACTGTCTCGGATTTGTTTATGTTTAAATACATAAATAAGCCTAAAATATACACACAGCAACATCAAACCGGTGTGCATTTACGCATTTCAGATTTATATTTCAATTTGACCAGGTCAAAATTTATTTATTGTTCTTGTAGCACAGCTTGTGCCGTTTAAAAAGCCGCTGTGATATTTACATTAGCATCAGTTTATTTTTCACGAATCACCGATTTGTATAACAGTGCAAAACAGAATTTATATTCCAGTGTCAAAACTTTTTACAAAAACCTAAAATATTTTATTCCAGGATACTTCCTTAAGACTCTTTTACTTTTAAATTGGCTACAAGAAACCAAGAAAAACGGCTTGTTATCCAAATTAAATACACGTTTTTGTGTCTCATTTGCTTTTTATAATACAGTTTAATTCGTCAGTTCAAAATATCGTATAAGATATAAAACGTCAACGAAAAGCGCAACAACAAAGGGAAGAGGGGTGCCGTAAACTTAGGATAATAATTTAATATTTTGAAGGCATAAAATCGTTGAATCCATACACACCATTTATTTTTTTTGCCGTATCCAAACGTACAGAACATTCAGGCCTATTTATCACCAAGGACGCGATATGCAATTTAAAACTTCACACCTCATAGGCATGGAATATTGGTAAGTCATATTACAATATACTAGCTTTTTTAAGCATTACTCCATCAGTTGAAAATATGTTACACAGGCCCCCGTCTGCGCGTTATATATGGGATTAAGCATTAAAGAAACGAAAATCTGTGTCTCATATATATCGTGGTCATATCCAGCGAACACCGCTGTACAGTGCACGCCTGCTAAGGCTGAATTTTGGGGATGAGCAATTTTGTTATTCTCATATCTCATATTTTCTTGTTTTATATTCTTGCCCAGTAATATTAATTCACTTATTTCCAAATTTTGAAGAAATTCACTCCGTGGAAAAGCGACGTATTTCGGAAAATGTAGCCGACTTGCCAAATAATATTTAAGTGTACAGTTTTCACCAAATTCGGCACGTCGGATACCGTCCTCCGGAAACGAATATCTCCATCTACCTTCAGTTTTTGGCATATACTGATGCTGTTGAATCACAACATGCTATGTTCCACGCCGATTTCTCAAACCCTGCTTTGAGCTTCTTGTGACTTTATTTCTTAATCGCGTGTTTTTTCTTTCCCTTGTTCAGCTGTAACCTTTCGAAAATGTGCGGCGTTTGATGAGACGGGACAAGCTAATTGCATATAATCCAGCAAGTTGATACATGAATGTCCGTAATTTCATCGTGTTTGTAGTCAGGAAAATATGAACTATTTGCACTATGAAAGAACACATCAAAGTAGAAAAAAAACCAATGAAACCGGACTGATATTAAGCCAACAAGAGAATTCACATATTGATCCACAGTGGTACTTATTCAAAACAATAAACCTCATAGGTTTACGTTGAAATGTAGGCCTATTGGCAATCAACATGTGATCGAATTGGTTTTAAAGTTAAAAACATTAAAACATCATCAGAAACACATGCTGACTTGAATCTAAACTCAAAAAAACATTTACAACATAAATCAGTTTAATGTTGTCTTAAACATAACGTAAAGAGACCGTAGAGGATAGTTCACTATAGTTCAAGGCTGCTTTAAATGACAGCTACTAGACTCTTCCACTCATCCTATACTTGTAATCCCTCCAGTTTTTTTTTTAAAGATTCCTAGAAAATTTGTTTTGGGAAAACAGGAGTTTCCGTAGGGTATTTCGTGGAAATGTACGAGTGTTGGACGCTCTCCCATCGCAGCCCAGTGAAACGTCGCTATTTAGCGAGCATGGTTTTAGTCAAATGAACGCATTATTTAATGGATGGAAAGGAGAACGACTTCATTTCATACAACGATTTTATGTCTGTATGTGGGAAGATTCACAAAGCCATACTTTCATCTTGAGGCTGGGTGGGGTAGCTGTGGACTTTAATTTTCTAAACATACGAGAGTAAACAAAATAATACAAAATTCATAAATGATCATTTTCATAAAAGTCTTAATGGGGTACTTCATTATAACGATCTACTAGTATTCGGTAGATCAGCTGAATACAAGGATCAAATTCCACAGATAAAAGTCGGTGCATAAGACGTGTTAAAGGAAAGAAATATTCTCATGCTGAACCAGTTTTAGGAAAATGGCTAATCCTTACACATTGCAGTTATCTGAGTATCTGACAGCTCATTCACACTAAGTATATACACGTTTTGCTGAAAATTCTCAGCGGCTTTCCGCATTCCACAAGGACCAGAACACGCAGCAGTGAGGACTGCTTCGTTTACCGATCTCACTTGTGGGCGGCTTCTCTTCTCTGTACCACCGGTTCGTTCATTACCCGACTTTTAAGTATTCCTTCTACATCCACTTTTATTCTTACTGGCATTTGATCATATTATAGCGGGGAATGTATACCTGCTTTTTTGCGCCGTCTTGAAAACAAAAAGTCAGACCAATACCCTGAATTCCCCGTCAGTATTTCTAAAAGAGACATGTAAGAAGCTCCCCAACAAAAACGCTTTAGTGTCCCCACAACCGTGTGTTGGACAAGCAGTAAGATGATTAAATGGATGGATTTTAATATATGGTCCCAGAAAAAGGTTTAGTTAATAACATAAACGTGTATTCGATAATTGGTTTAAAACTTTTAATAATTAGTCTTCTTTTTCTTCTGATTACCGTAATGTTAATACTGCGAGTACCCTGGGTTCCTTTAAATCAGAGTTAGATAAGATTTTAACAACTCTGAGCTATTAGTTACGTTCTCCCAAAACGAGTTTGATGGGTCGAATGGCCTCCTCTCTTTTGTAAATTTCTTATGATCTTATGGGTAACTGTAGGCCTTAAATTGGTCAGAGGACATTGCAAATAACGGCTCACTACCGCCACCCTATGGCGAAAAAGCAGAGCGCACATTCCGTAGATGCGCCTGGAGCACGAAGCAGTAGAGATGTCTCCCACTTTAACAAAAATGTTAACTCGCCGCGTGCTGTGTCTCTGTATAACCCGTAAAGATCTACTCTGTTTACCACGCACTGTTCAGCTCCATTTCTGTACCTCGGTAGACGCCACCTCATTTATGGGGACATGCTGATATATAAATTTGTACGTATATGTGTACCTGCATCTACCTTATGGTGTATCTTCTGGTGAAGCTGCAACTCTCTGTTCGTGTACACAAGTGCCCGCACCTTGTGGAAATGACAATAAAATCTGAATTGACGACAACGGCAAACTAGTGACCTTAAAGAAAAATGTATTAGGGCTTATTGCGATTGAAATAAATCAATAAACAGGTGCAGTTGACTTGTAAGTACACCAGTGCTTTCAAACACTACTCATGTATGCTAATGTTTCTGCCTAGACACTAATGACGTGCAAGGACACTACTTTAAACGGGAGTGTGAGTATCCATATTACACTGTATGCTCACGTCTACATCACGATTATTGCAACCGCAAATCATTTCTTGAGGGTGAAGAGGGAGTCTGGTCATCATCTCCACCTTCAAGAAACATCTCAACACCCATCTTTTCCATGACTTAGTGCAGCCTGAAGCCTCCTTACATTCACTGGATGATATTATATTGTATGTTTGGGGATTTAATAGTCTTATTAGGTTCTTGCTTTGTTCGAAGTTTTGTAGCCCCAATACTGCTTACGTTTGTACCTGGAGATTCACTGGAGAAGCAGCTTAGCTGCTCTTTTGCCTAGTTGACTCCCTGACAGCGTATGTTTGCAATGTGCTATTTGCCTCACTGGTATATTGATTGGGCCAAAAGTGTCTGCTAAATGTGAGAAATAGACTTTTAAATGCAAATAAAGTTTCACTTTTGTTGCTGCATTAAGTTCTCCTTGTGGGCATGTGGCCAGTCCGCTAATAGACGATGTGGAGATGCTCTTCCACCCTCCACAGTTTCGGGTTCGAGTTTGGTCTCAAGCTTCTTGCGTTTTCCCAATCTACACACAGGCTTCCACTCACGGCCAAAACCGACGTCCCGATCAGGACGCTTTCTGTCACCATTCAGAGTTGAGTCCAGATTGCATGTGGCAGGACTGATCGTCTAGGAGGCCATCAGGTCAGAGGGCACAAACCCTTTGATGGATCAGCATTCTGTTATGGCCGTTCCCTTGAATTGGGCTCAGGCCCAGTCTTGAACATGTACCGGGTACGTAAACGCGAGGAAGAGGTGTAGCTCATCAGAAACCAGGCAGAATAGAAAACCTACTGCATACTAGCTCTCCAGGACCGGAGTTGGAGACCCCTGACTATGAGGATCAATAGATTATTTCTACAGAAAACTTTAACAAATAAGTCAATCAAAACGTAAAATAAGGCCAGTCAGTGTATTTAATGTAGCTTGATTTCTGTTGTTCTTGCCAGGTATCATCTCTGTTATCAGGCCAAGGAATCGAATGACACACCTGCTGAATTCTGGAGATGAATGAATTGCCCTTTACATCCATACATAAGTACATAACCTAGTCTAATAGCACATTTCTCCTGCAGCCTTGTCCTTCGTCTGCTGTTTCACCCTCTTTGATCCTGCAAACTTTTTTAAAGCAAAAAGTAATTTTAATCACACCGCTATGCATTCTTCTTGGAATGGCCGTAATGGGTTGTCAGTAAAGAAATACACAAAAATAAACAGAATAATCATACACAAGTCAGCCCGTTAGAAAATGATGCCCTACAGCAGGCTTGATACGACCATCTGATATGACACGCTGTCCCCTTCCTGGATAAATCCAGAAATGTAGGTTTGAGGTTCAGGCTACAAGATCAGTTCAGTTTTGGGACATCTCCACATGGGCTTTCATGTGGTTTCTGATGTTCTCAGCTATCTGCCGGTCATCCTTGGTTGAGGTGTAATAGTCCAGAAAGAGGCCATCGGGATTGATTAGGTACATGAGAACAGTGTGGTCCACGATGTAATCATTGTCCTCGTCCTTGGGGCCCTTGCTGTAGTACACCCTGAAGTCCTGTCCTGCCTCCTTCACTTCCTCTGGAGTGCCGGTCAGTCCGATCAAACGAGGGTGGAACTCTTTCACATACTTCTCCATCGCGGCCACATCATCTCTTTCCGGGTCCACGCTGATGAAGAGGGGCTGGATGCGTGGCAATGCCAACTCCTGGTCCAGTATGTGCACCACGCTGGTCATCTTCTCCAACTCCTCAGGGCAAACGTCTGGGCAGTGGGTGAAACCAAAGTACAGGAGGACCCATCTGCCCAGGAAGTCGCTCTTGGTCCTCCGCCGTCCTGTGTGGTCCAGGAGGCTGAAGTTTCCTTTGCCCAAGGCCACCTGCCTCAGCTGCTCAACCCGCTGAAACTGGATCTTCTGCTGTTTCTCGCGTCGCACAAACCACCAAGCGGCCAGGATCCCCCCACCGAACAGCAGCGTCACCACCAGACGGGTGCGCAGCGTCACCCTGGGGGAGGGCTTCCCCGAGCACTGTGATAGGGTGCGTAGACTCTGAGGAGGGTGGGATACACAGGCTGGGCTTCCCTTTCTCTGCTGGCCTCTGGGACACTTTAGGTGAAGATCTGGTTTAACGGAGCCAAGTCTGCAGGTGGAAGCCAGCTGGGAGAAGAAGGTCTTCTCAGCAGGAAGCCTCCATGGGCAGCTCCGATGGGTGAATCCTGATCTAACTGTGTTGTTAGACACAATTTCCGAGACTCTTCTACACACCATCTGGAGATGTTGTCTTCCGCTATTCTTAATAATATGCAGCATTCTTCACAAGGTCTAAGCTTAAAAAAAGTTTTGCGATATCATTAAACATTTAGTTCACATAACTATTCTTGCGACCTTTCTATGATCCTCTTTGTCGCCATGCTAGCTACTTAAATATTATGTCATATATAGAACGGAAAGTAATTGGACCCACGGAAACAAATATATTAATACACCAGCAAAATAACTGACTAAAGATAACTAAATCTAGGTTTTTACAATCTGGATACTAACATTAACATCTTATATCGAGCCAGTTTTTACCCATGCATTTTGAACCAGACTGCTAATCAAGGTAGCCATCATGAAATCTGTGAGTAGATTACGTATTACGACCGTAATTTTGTTATATCGGTTCATTTTGTCATCAAATACAAATAACACATGTAAAACACAACAAACCCACGTTACATACCCGATAGGTCTACACTGACTTCTACCAGTTAGCGCCACGTGATTGGCTGGGGAGCCGTCGAAGTAAATCTATTTCAATATTTAAAATGTTAGATTCAGTTGTTCAGTAGGTTACACGTTTCATAATAAAAACAAATGTAAAGCCACATACGTCTTACACTTAGAATAAGATAAGAATTTTAATACATCTCTTAAATAAAAATTAGCAGTTTTTTTTTCTAAATAGAAACTATATCGCCCACATACGTTTGTCACGTTACCGGAAGTCTGAGAATATCGGTTTCTCATATAATGAATGTAATTTGTTGTTCAGTTATAAAAATTTAAAAAGAAAAAGTAATAAAGTAATATATAAATTGGCTGAGCTTAAAGTAATTAGTTGCTAAATCATATAATGGTTGCGTGTTAATGTACAAGAAAAGTAGCTTTGCTTGCACATGGTCAATTAATTAAACTGGTTTTAAAAATCTACATATTTTAATATTATACTACATATTGAAACGAAACGTCAATTGAATTAAATTGGGAAATAGAGAAGAAATAACATCGGAAAAGTATCTTTATATTTCTTTATTCATCTTTTTAAATCCTTTAATCTACGGTCTACAATACAAAAGCTAAGCCATCTGGCAGAAATAAATCATCTGTCACAAATTTGAAATCCTGAAGTTATTTTAAAAGTATTATTTGCTATTTTATGGCCTGCAAATATATTTATGGTACTCGTGAGACTATGTACTGTTGTAGTAGTACTCGTCAGAATATAGTGTTCACAATATGCCATTGCATCAAAGAGCGTTCCTCGATTTCCAACACTATTCACATCCAAGATATGTATGTAATCAACTCAACATTAATTTCTCCTTTTGAATTCACAGGGAAAATACTGAATATCTACAATAGCTGGCCATTAGATGGCACTATTGTACTCTTCAGCGAAAAGAGATTACAAATTACCACCTGCCTGTTTCTCCCTGGGATTTATTGGAGATGACATTGCGAGAATTAAACAGCAAGAATACCGAGGTTATCGCATTTCTTTTAAAGAAGACTTATTAATATTGTTGTACTTCATTTCTTGTTACGCGGTAAATTCTCTGGCCATGCATTTGCACACATATTTATTCAAAGACAATTATCAACATAAACATTTGAATGTTTATTTGGGTGAAAATGTAGCTACTGAAACAAACTGAGCTAAGTACCTTAAACAAGGCAGCACGCTGTTACGGTACGAGACGCGTTGCTGGTTTGCGGTGCGGTTTTTACGGACATGAGACTGTAACTCGAGGGGCTGCAGTTATTTTCTTATGCAAGATACCTGTCATACCCTAGGAAAATATCTCACGCTTCAGGAAAACGGCTAAATATGCGGAATTTTAAACTTAAGAATGTTAATTTCCATTTTCATACCCTTTTTCCTTATCGAACTGGTACTCACACCGACAAAGTCTACTGACCCTGTATCCACTTAATCAGCCGGTTACTTTGGTTGCTTAACCTGTCTTCTTCAGGATAGAGGAGATTCAAGCTCTTAAATATGCAACCAATGTTTTATACACAAACATACATTTTGGCGCAACCTCACGCTCTCAGAGACAAGCGATATGAACGTAAAATTTGGTTATAGATTTATAGGTCGAACAGTAATAACAGTAATTAGGCGGCCCCACATCCACTGCTCTCCCCCAATCAAAGTAAAGAGGGAATAATAATTACTTTTACTCATTTCCCCGACTCCCTCTCTCTCACATGCAAATTCAACAGGCTTTAATTGCATGACAAAGAATTCCCATTGCCAAAGCACTCGACAGAGGATGCAACCTTCTTTCATGCTGGATTTTGCATCCCTTTGTCACACCTGCGATGCATCACGCCATCCCTGCACTTAACTCCGTGTAATTTTCTCTCCCGGCCGTAATCTGCCCGACACAGGAGACCCACCGGTCGGTAAACAACTCGCCGGGGGTCTCAGTGTGACCAGATGAAGAGCGAATTCGCCCTTGAAGCAGGTCATGGTTATTCTCCCAGGGACAGGCGTACCTGCAGTGGATTGAAGACCCGAGATGATAGCTTTCACACCTCCTGCATACGCCTGGTTGTCATTCGTATAATAATGCAACCTTTCAATGAGATTGTACAGGAGTATTGGACATGTGAAATAAGGGTGAGGATGAGTGAGATATTATCTTAAATAGTAAATTAACATCTTAATACTGCACCCCCCCACACACACACAAAGCTACAGAACCATACAGTTCGAGGCTTTACGCACATTTATATATCAGACGCGTTTCTCCAAAGGATGTTAATGAAACACATAAAGGCACGGTTTCAATTTACGCTGTCGAAATGTAAAACCTATTAAAGTCTTCAGCGGTAATCAATGTGATCTGCAGCTGATGCTGCCGCTTCCTGCGTTTGCTTTGTCCACCTGTCGTCTTTATCCAGGCGTCGCCCTCACTATGATCAGTATTGAAGTCACGTGGTCACTGCGGTGTCACGATCACTGCCTCTGAATCTGGGGGCCTTGCTTGGTTTCACTGTTCTCAGAAGAGTGGCTGTCTGCAGAGATGCGCAGAGGCAGCACTAGCGAGCAACCGGGTGACTTTCTGACTGCAAGGCGACCACCCACATAGCACGCGTGCGTGCAGTGAGAGAGTGTAGGTGTCACAGACGTAACCCTGCTATGTGAACAATCCGACATGCAGAGCGATTACCGCAGCCACAGCCATGAAATGCACTAGTGTATCACCAGGCACGTAGACACGTAGTAAAATTACTCGTCTGAATCTACCTCGAATTTTGCCAGACCTCCCTCCCCTCCCTTCTCCTCCCCCCCCTTTCATGAATTAATTTCTGACTTTTGACGCGTGAACCACTAATATGACTTTAAGGGATTTATATCACTCGGGGTCTTTGTGACGTTACTCCCCGTACTGACCTGTAGGGGGTGCTGCTGCAGATATATGATATATGGTGTGACTTGCATACTTCCCAAAAATACACCAGAAAGCAGGTGTGAGGGATTGATTATGCACACCTTGGGGTCCTGAGAGGCGCCTCAGCTGTTTCCATTTCTCCTCCGACAGCCCCTGGGCTCAAGAGCAGGCTGGGTGTTTCATCTCCGGTTCACCTTTTCCAGGACAGACCACTCCCCTTGCCTCTGGACGTCACTGGGGGAGCAGGTGATGAGAATCCGGGCGGCCGCTGTTCCCCTAACCGTCACGTGCCACTCTGCCGTGCTGGAGTGACACCCCCAACCACAGCATACCCTGGGCAAATCCCCCATCAGAGTCGTACCAACATCGTCACAGGCTGTCGCTTGGCACAGACGTCTCTGGATGTCCGTGGCCTTCCAGAATGCAGTGCATTAAGTAATACCACTATCTGAATGGGAAAACCGGTGAGCCAGCTTCTGCTGTGGTGAATAATGGGGTGAGCAGACCCTCCTCTCCTGTACTGTTTGTCACTCACTCTGAAGGAAGGCAGTGGGGGGGGGGGGGTATGTTGCCGTGGTAATGCTAAGCGACTCCAAAAGCGGATAATCTGCCCCTTGCAGAGACGTAACCCCGCACTCCTCCTGCCCAAAGCCTTGCAGCTGTCGAAGCCATGAACAAGAGGGACCAGCCCCCCCCCCTCCATTCCTGGCTGGCTCTGAATAGACCAGTCCAATTTTATCTACGAAATACCAGTTTAATCCAGTAATTCTGCCTCATGTGCTTTTAGTTCCTCCCGTGTTTTTTTAACATTTGAGGTATTCATCCACAGGGACATACATTTTCAGAGAGAGCAGGGTCACACAGTTCCTGGAGCACTGAGGAGTAAAAGGCCTCGCTCTGGGACCCAACAGTGACATCACTCTGCTGAGCCAGGGATTTGAACCGGCAACCTTCTGACTCCAGGCATCCTAACTCAATGAGCCGCACACCATCGCAGGGAGAAGCGGGAGAGACGCCCTCCCAGGATTCCTTATGATGAAGAGACCTTTCAGATACCGTTCCTCAAAAACAAATGTGACTGTTGTGCTCTACTCTGTGATCTATTCATTTAAAACCGCTCGTCATGGAAATGGGATGTGATTCAGATTATGTGAAGCTACGCTGGTTGTCTAAGCGTGGCCCTTCTTAGGCCTTGGCTGTACACTTGCGGCAGGCTGCATTCAGATCCCTGGTTCCAGTCATTTGGCTTGTTCCCACCTTAGAATATTCCAGAACTCTGTTTACCGTACTCCCCTGTAAAGACAACCCATTCAGCAGCATTATGTGTGAAGAAAATCTCCGCAGCGCATCCAAGGAAAAGACGAATTGGGTCAAATTGCATAACGCCGCGAACCCGCTGATGTAAAGAGGAAGTGCTTTGATGGTTGCCGCTCAGTGCTGGCGTGTGGCACCTGTCCGCTCGGGCGGCCGTACTTCTCAGGGTGCTTCCCGCGCGCGTCGTGAATCACTGCGCCGCGAGTCAGCGCAGAGCCGGTGTTACATCATCGCGATGGTGGCTTTATGTAACTACGGGGCCCCTTTTTCCCGCCGCGGCTCCTGGGGTGGGGGGGGGGGTATGGCAGATCATGAACACGGGGACGCTGCTTCAGCCTAATGCATTCTGTACATTTTTTTACACTAGCCTGGAACGAGGTGCCTGTTTGTACTGTCACCATTTTTTGGACCATTCCTCACGGCTCATGGCGGAAATGCTAAAGTCTGGCAGTTCTTCTACGGCAGGCCAGGGGGAAGCAGATCTGAATGTGCGTGTCAGTTTTACTATGGGCCAATGCTGGCTGGCTGGTAGATTTCAGCAGAAACGGTCCTGGTTTTGCACAGGACAAACTGACTCCCAAATTACAGTCGAAGGTGCTTCTCTGGCGACCAAATGTTCCCACAATGTAATAAAAACCTGTTTTTTTCATGTTATGGGGACCATTTTCTAGGTCCCCACAAAGATCTGTGAATGCAATCGAAAAAGTAAAAATGTCAAAAGTCTCGTATTTTGTTTGGTTACTTACGGTTAAGGTTAGGGCTGGGTAGGGGTTAAGGTCTTCATGATAGGATTGGAGTTTTCCCCATTGAAATTAATGGAGAGTCCCCACAAAGATATAATCACAAACCGGTGTGTGCGTGTGTTTGCACGGGCTGACTGTGTGACGCCTTAAAGCTGCAGGTCTCGGTTGTCGCTGCCTTTTCAATTCCTCTCAGGGTCAGTTACAGTATGAGCGGCTTCCTCTAGTAGGGATGGGGGGGTCGGTGTCAAGCTTGGTGCCATTTACACTGAGCTTTTGGACAAAACAATAAAACAAACCGATTGTGACAGCATTTCCTGAGTGGGCTGTGAACCCGCCCTGCGCGGCGGCCGTAGGCTGGACCCTTGGTCTCCTTGGGTGACTTGGCTTCACTCTTGTTACTTCCTCTAGGCAGGCTAGACCGACATCGATCTGGGCTTCGGTCCTGGGGGGGCTGAGGGCCAGCCGTTCGGCTCTGATGGGGGGGTGATGTCAGCCGGGGAGGATGGGTGGCAGTTAAAGCGCTACTCGGGCCCTTGGTGATAATAATCACTGGCTGTCATTCTCTCAGTCCCCCACCGCAGTTAGTCAAGGAAGGATGATAATTACTCTTTCTCGCACTTTCTGGCCTCACAGGCATTTTTTTCTCATCAAACACGGAGCTCAAATCATTTCTAGATTGAATCATTTTAGTGCCTTTCTCTGCGTGGTCATCAGCATACAGAGGTGTTCGTACCTGCACGCTTTTCTGGGCACGCCTTACTTAGGCTGGCTGTTTCAGCTTTATTGACTCCGTAGAACAGAGTTTATTCTGGCTGGGATGCCCGTCACCTTTCTGAAACTGGGCTGCCAGGCTGTAGATTCATAAAGATTCATCTCGGTTGTTGTTAAGGAACGATGCTCTTCAGTCCTTGTTCACATGCACACTAAGAAAATCGAATTATGGCGTTAGTCCGCCTCAAATGCAAACACGTCAGTCCAACTGAAATCGTACTAAATCGAATTTCCTGAAGTCAGACAAGACACCCAGATAATGTGATTGGGAGTCGATTTATTCCTGCATGTATACATTCAATCGGACTCAAACTGCCCTAGGCACTCTGTGCACGCTCCATAGTCCCCCCCGCCCCCCCCTGGCTTTGACCCGGAAGTAAGAGAAGAAGCCGATACACAGAAGAAGCCTGGAGCACAGCAGAGGACGTGCAGCACATACAAAATATTCAGCGCTGTAAACTAAAGGGCGCCTTTTCACCACAACATTACTGTACTTTTGATACTTCAAGGTGTTGATTTTCCACTGGCATAGAAACTGGTAGCGGCGGCGAATGACATCACAGCGTACTGAATTAAAGAAAATGCCTACTGTATTATACCTAGTATATTATAGGGCTGGATGATGTGCGATATTAATACCAACATTGCATTTTATGCACGTCCAAAATCATTTCTTACGTTCAATTTGATATGACTGTTCTAGCACAAGGAGTTTAAGTCTTACTAAAGCATTTTTACTGTCATAGGAAGGCAAACCCAGCAAGTGTAAGCAGTTTTCATGATTATTCATTTTCAAGATTATCTCGTATATGTTTAAAAGCCGTTTAAGGTTTACCTCTCCACTTTTGCTGCATGCGTTCGCTGAGACAATCATACTCATTCTCATCCCTGCTGTTTAAATCACTCCTATATGGGTTTATGCAAAATTTATGCTGAACTCCTTCTTTGTTTTGTAAATACCCCAATATTTATTACAACATAATCACATTGCAATATTTGAAAAACTTCCAATACTGTGCCGTCATAGTATATTATACAAAAAACTTCATTTCCTGTCATGCATCCTGATCTCGTTGCATCTGTTCTTCCGAGTAGATCACAGTTAAAGTTTGTGCCGCTTCATTTGTCACACCCATAACTATTAATTAATTAAACTTTTTTTTACCTCTGTGACCTAATAGGTGGACCGGAAAAGCTCGATCCTAAGAAGCTGAAGCGGCCATATCGCCGCCCATCACTGCGGAGTCAGACATACTTCGTTTAATAAATCGATTCCCCTCCTGTGCATGTACACTGAGACGAGGACAGTAGTCCGATAAAATGGCGTGATCGAGCTGTAACCATAAACGTGCTGGGTGACAGCCACAGCTTTGTCAAGCACTGTCATCGTCGGTTTCAGGACGGCTTCGGGGTTGACGGAGACCCCGGGGTTCTGCAGAGTCCCACGGACAGCGCCTGTGCCGGTTTGTCGTAAGCGACAATGGCTTTGATCTCAGAGTGCCTCTTGAAGTTCGCTAGGTGACCAAAGTGCTTCCGGAAGGTTCTGATCTGAATGACCATAAGGTCCTGAACACTGTTACCTGCCTACAGTAGGCTTGCTGGCGGTCGTCGGCCTGCACGGTCGACGAGCACGTGCGCGAGGACGCGTGGGAAGAGCGTGTCCTTGGACAGGGGCCTGGAGACTGGAGAGCTGAGCTTTATGGAACAGCTGGGGTCTCCAGCATGTGCGTGAGGAACATATAAATAAACAGCCCCCCCCAGGCTGCACGCAAACACACGTACGTAGTGTGTGGAGCCCCTGCACACCCATGTATGATAACGCACACAGATTCACTGGCACGCACAAGCAGAGTCACTCATATCTATACACACACATACACACACACACATACACACACACACACAGACACACATAGGTCATGTATTCATATCTTTGTAGGGACTTTTCATCCATTTCTGTGGGCGTAACCCTTATCCCACCATTATGACCTTAACCCTCAAACCTTTTGGGATTTTTCGTTCTTCGATCTTTTATAAAATTGAGTTTCCCCTACAGTGTCATAAACCAGTTTTTATCCCATCATGGGGACATTTGGTCCCCACAATGTAATATATATATATGATGCCCCCCCCACATACTCAAGAACACACATGCACGCACAAATTTGCTGGTAAACTGAGAAATTTGGTCAGACCCAGCAGAGCTCACCTGCCAATCATCTGCCCCCCCCCACAGCCCCACCCACTCACTTCACTGCTAATCCTCAGAAATCCCCCCCGTGCCTTTCCTCCCCCCTCCCATCACCTTTTGCTGTAGATTCTAGGCCTGGGAACAGGAGTGTCCGTGGGAGTCGGGGGGGGCGTGGGTGGATGCTGGCTCTGAGCTCCCGTCTCCTCTCTGTTGACACCCGGTGGGTGTGCTAATCTCCCCCCCCCGGCCCACTGTCACTGTCTGCTTCGCTTGCTAGTGGCTGTCTGGACGCTGGGACAGCTTGACAGGCAGCTCCTATCTGATGGGACTGGCATTGGTCACTCCAACTACTGCTCTTCCTCTGCAAGCCAGCGGACTCCTATTAGGCTGGTAACCATGGCGATGTCTCACATACCCAAGATGCACTACATATTCCCAAGGAACTGAGAAGCAGCCCTGACCCATGTCAGCATGTATTTTATTATAAATATAATTATTAATTAAAAAATCTTAATTGTGCCTGTAGTTTCTGAGATAGGGTGTGGACCCCCACAACCCTGAACTGAACAAAAGGGTATAGAAAATTGATGGCTGGATGTATGTATGGATGGATGGATGGATGGATGGATATCTGTTAATAAACAAGATGCTTGTTCACCTAAAGGCTTCTAAGGCATCTGTTATGGCAAAAAACCTTTAGCAGCTGATTGACCTTAATTTTCCGTTACTGCCTTAAAATGTTATAGCTCTCTGAGAGCTTGGGTGAGAACATCCCAGAATATTTTTTTACTGGTGCTGCTTTTGTTAGCACATTTCTGCTGGCAATAAATACGGCTGCTCCAGTATGTTTGCGTGGCGAAACGACGGCGCGGTCCAAGTAATTGCAAGAAATTGCGAGATAAAGTACTTTTGTTTCTGTGCTCTGCATCATTCCTGTTATGCAAATTATTTGCCGCTGTAATTTGCTAATTGGCACAGCTGCTGATTAACACTGACTGGGAGGTTATGGGAGAGATGCCGGTGGCTCCCAGTGACTGAGGGAAGGAGGTCTATGTGGTCTGGAGGAAGAGGGGTACATACCAACTGTGGGCGGTCAACAGAGACTTGCCCCCCCCCCCCCGGGGAAGGGGTGATTGTGACACAGCGGGAGACGCTGAACACGAGGCCCCGCTGAGAGGACCCCGCTAACGACCTGTGTGTTGCCGCAGATTTTATTTTTTCCCCGACGGGGACATTTCCCAAAATGGCCCTGTTGGAAGCAGAGGCTTATTGGCCAAGGGGGTGTGTGGGCCGGCATGGTGAGAGCCACAGCGCTCGCTGAAGCTGAGGTCGAGGTGAACGTGGGGAAGCCTCAGAGCGAGATAGAGTCAACCCGCTCCTGGGCGTCTCCTGGACCCCACGCTCTGTGTGTGTGTGTCCGTGCACGCGCACGCGCGGCCCAGCCGAGAAAGCGATGACCTCACCCTCCTTCTATGCCGCCCCTCTAGAAAGTTCCCCAGACACTAGTCAACATTCTTACTGGGAACACTGGTTGAGTCGGGAACCCCTCCCACGCCCCGTAGTCTGTGACCTGTGCCACTCCCTGTTACGTTACGTGTCGGAGTGCTGAAAAATTGCTGTAATATACACAGAAAGCCAAAAAAGGCACAGAAAGTCTGATACGGCTGCATGCGGAAAAGAGAGCCTGGAATTTAGTTATGCAATTATTCTTATATAATTTGTCATAACTGTGTCGGTTTTCCCCACAAACACCTTCCCCACTGGACTTCCGAAAAGCCATTATGTAACGCATGCTGCTGTGAAGAGACGTCGGGGAGGTGAGATCACACTCTGCTTCCTGATGTCACTTCCTCCCATTTCCTGAGGCCTGTGAGGGAAGGGGCCCCCGACCTTTGACCTTTTACGGCATGCGAAAATCACCCTTAATGAAGTTTGATTGGGGCTAATTAATATGATCTACATATTTGTGGCTGTAAATGGCAAATGTTTGATCCTTTGCTTCCAAATCTGGCTCTTTTAACCTTTGACACCCTGGGATTTGATGACTACGAGTTGACCTCTGTTTCTTAAATTTTTCCCCCCCCACACATATTCACCTCCATCTCAGCTACATTGTGAGGACGTCTTTGCCCGTGACCACCCTGTCGATGCACTTCAGTTGCCTTCGGTTGCTTAGCAACCGCCTGCGGCCAACACATAGTTAAACGCAGCTCCATTTTAAAAGCTGAAGGTTGAACGGTGAGTCACCGGCGCTGCTAGGATATGCTGTATTAGCCGGAGTCTGGAGTGCTATTCAAATGAGGGAGCTGTTGATAAATGTGGGGCAGGCACTCGCTTGCTGGAAACGCTCGCAGTTTAATGGAGAATTAGCAGCGAATCGCCTAAACGCAATCGTGGTAAATGTCAGGGGGGAAGGGGGGTTATATAACTTTCTGATAGCTTTTAGTGTCGTTCAACTTGGATGTTGAAACGTGGTGAGGGATCACTTGATCTATCGTGACTGATGGTGGGTGAGCACACCTCGACAGACACGAGCGGTAATTAGCTGGTGTTTGTAGGTGTTTAATAGCACATAGATGGAGGGCGAGGGCATCGCACGGGCCTGGTGAGGCATGGCTGTGCGTGCACAAGCATGTGTGAGCTGTCCTATGGTGAGGTAGGGCTGCGTACATGTGTTTAGGTGAGTGAGGAGATTCATCCGCCCGCTAGCCGGTGGGACCCTATAACTACTGTAAGACCAGAGAGAGACCAAGGCAATTGTTGAACAGGGGGAGTTGTTGAATAGACCTTTAAAACATTTCAAGAACTAGCTCCTGACAGTAACCCTAACCCTAACCTGTGACACTAACCCTAACCCTAAACCTATCCCTAACCCTAACCTGTAACCCTAACTCTAAACCTAACCCTAACCCTAACCCTTACTTGTGACACTGAAATGCAGAAAATGGGCTTCAAAGTATTTTGACTGGCCACCTGGATGTATACGAAGCATTTTCTCCAAACCGAGTGCAGCGGAATTATTTTTAATTAACCAATATTAGGTTAATTAGGTTATTTACGAAATTAAAAAGAGCCAAACGTGATTTTGGTCATAACTATGCAGTTATGGTGTTTAACATTTGTACGGCTGCATATATCTCTCCACTTCTAGCTTAAGGCTCCTAGCAACAATTTTGTTGCCTATAACACACGTCACGCTGAACGTATGCAGATTAATGAGTAAATAGATAGCAGATTTGGTCTCCCTTACAGATGTATTCTGGACATCACCTAAAAGTCTAGAGAACTTTAGGTCAGACTCACTGTGGACCTGTTCATAGTTTCCCAATCGCTCTGATTATGCGGGGCTCTTACGTAATGACATGCTGGACCATCCCGGTGTGGAACATGGAGATTGTCCGGAAGAAAAGTCTGGCCATCACCCAGTAGCCCAGATGGATTCCCTGGGTCACTACTCCGTCCGTCCGGTGGCACTGATTGCATAATTAAGCGCTGAGAATCGGCCACGGTCAGGAAATGAACGCGGCAAACCGGCGAGTCAGCCCATCACCTCCTTAAACATTATCTGCAGTTGAACACTGTGCCTCAACCGAGAGCGATATGTTAACTGGGTGGACTGCTTTTAGGACGTGTGTGCCTGGATTAAGTAATACTATTTTCGTGGGGGCTACTTTAAGAAAATAAAGCTTCCAAAATATAAAATGAAAATACTAACTGATGGATACAGTGCAGGCATTCACACAAAACAAATGGCGTTAGTTTTGTCTCTTTTTGCGACCTTTGAGCATGTGCTCGTGTGGTTTTCTGCAAACACTGGGTCTAATTTTTACCACACGGTGTCGGTCCAGCTCAGGATTTGGCGGGAGGTGGCAGACAAGGAGGGAGACGTGAATATCTGCAGATCTGTCACCCAGGAGTAGGAACCTGTTGCCACTTCCCACATCCCAGCTCTCCATCTGTGCCATGTGTGTTTAGGGAGGTGGGAGAGTCACCTCAAAATCCCAGTGCCGCTCATGCCTGCCAGTACCCCAACCTCCCCTCCCCCACTCTCAGTGCGTTCGGTCCACAATCACAAATGCAGCTATTTGGCGGGTTATCCTGCCGGGGGTGGAGCGTGAGAGGTCAAACAGTGGCCCCCGTTCTCATTGTGTTTTTTCCCCCAAGCTTTCTGACTACGAGGAGAGAAGGGGAATGTGACAGAGAGAGAGAGAGAGAGAGAGAGAGTGAGGGAAAGAGAGAGAGAGAAAGAGTGAGCAAGGGAGATGGCAAAAACGAGACAGCAAGATCCATCGGACCCGTAGCTGAGTATGAGGTCTGGTTAATGAAAACCAAGTGGTTAATATTGTGTGAAGATAGTGAGAGAGAGAGAGAGAGAGAGAGAGAGGAGAGGGAGGGAGGTGGAGAGGATAGAGGGAGGGAGAGAGAGAAAAGAGAGGATAGAGGATTGAAATCGCGGAAGAGAAATGAGCAGTATACTGAAGGAGAATTAGTCGTCAGCTGGCTGATCCGCAAGGTCTGGATCTCATTAAAGGTAAAAACACTGTGTCTGGCTTGAGGCAGTGAGCGTGTGTGTGCGTCTGTGTGTGAGCGCGCGTGCACGCATGTGTGTGTATGTGTGTAAGTGTGCGCGCGCACGCACACGCGTATGTGTGTGTATGTGTGTGACCACGCTGGGTGTGTGACGGAGAGTTGGGGGAGGAGGAGTGTAGAATCTGCGCAGAGAGAGAGAGAGAGAGAGAGAGAGAGAGAGAGAGAGAAGGTGCTGTGAGGCGCGGGCGGGCGAGCGAGCGAGCACGGTCAGACAGCTTGCAGACGGAGGGAGAGGCAGCGGCGGAGGCAGGGTGAGAAGACGCCCCTCAGCCTCAGCGCTGCCCCCTACTCTCAGGATGAAGCAGCCACAGCTCAGCAGCGCATCCACGTCCTGAGGACCACCCCCCACCCACCACCGTCGTGTAC
>JAODKF010000068.1:21276212-21288811 GCA_026779585.1 Mormyrus proboscirostris
GTTATCTATCTGTTATCGGCGTCTAGCCGGGGTGGGGGGGGGGGTGGTTATGAGTCTCACATAGAGACATGGGAGGGAAATAAACAAAGCAGCGGTTTTTAATGAGTCCCTGCTGGGTTGGAAGTTCAGGGGTAACATTCCACAGGTCCGAGTCCCTCCACAGTGTCCCTCCATATAGGGCCATTTGATCCCTGAAAAATAGCCCCCGGGGAGACATGGGGGAGACCCCCAGCTGTGCGCTGTCTGTGTGCCGGCTGGCGGGTCTGACATGGGGCGTCATGTGACGCAGCGGGATATTTCTGCCGCTCGTGTTCGCTGTGCGACTCCGGCGGGGATCTGAGCTGGGATGTCTTTGCAGATCCCCCCCCACCCCCCCCACAGGGCGGGGACCATGGGGCACATGTGGCTTAGCTTGACCCTTGAGTAATAGCCTTCTACATTTAGACCCCAGGTTGTTTAATAAACAAAGCCTGGTTAGTTTAATGGATCCTCCCGTCCCGGATGTAGGTCAAGCATATCAGTCGCTGTCTGCTGAACCAGCCCAAGGGCCACTTACAAGGAAATACTCATTTTAAAAATGAATAATAAATAATGAACTTTCACCGAAAAGCTGATACTTTTCAAAAGTGGAACGTTCTGAATTTAAAGTTGAATTCTACATATAGGCTTTCCCAAATAGACCCAGGAAGCAGCTGAATGTGAGGCATCTGTACGCTGTTATGTAAGAAAAGTGCCGAAGCATTTAAGCGTAGCTTGATCAGCTGGGACTGGCGGTAGCGTATTAACGCCCGGCTCTGTTCCCGATAAATGGGGTTTTGATCTCGAACGAGCGCGGCAGGTGTAAGAGGAAGCTTGTGGCCAAGGTCTTGGCAGCAAGCTGGGACGTTGAGGTGAGTTTCACCTCCGAAAAAATCTGCCCAACCTGCATACTCCAGCTAAACAAGCCCCAGGTGCCGCTCAGACAAACACGTCCACTTCATAACCCCGGATTAATGTTCCTGCTACCAGCGTGAATGCTGAAATGCAGCTGGGATCGTCCTCTGCCAGCTGGCCTTGCCAAATCCCCTGCTGGTGGGAGATGTTTGCAGTGATCCCCACATGAACATAGATGTTCCAGCTACTTAGGGGAGTGAAGCCAGGGATGCGGCTCATTGTGAGATTTTATTTCATTGTTTGTTGATACTTGAAAATGGGTTGTTTTCAGTCCCTCTCGGTCCAGGTCGGCTTGAAGGCTTGTAAAGGAATCAGGAATACTGTCATCGAACTTTTAGCCACGTAAATCAGATCTGATCAGACCTCAGAGTTGTTTACTTTGATGAAACAGGACTGGGCTGGAACATCAAACGTTATCAGTGATGAAAAGATCGTGGCCTTGATGCGAGGTGAGCTCATCGCTTTTTCCTGGTTCTCGCTCGCAGACAGCAAGGCCATCGTGGACGGGAACCTGAAGCTGATCTTGGGGCTGATCTGGACGCTGATCCTGCACTACTCCATCTCCATGCCGATGTGGGAGGACGAGGACGACGAGGACGCCAGGAAACTCACTCCCAAGCAGCGTCTTCTGGGCTGGATCCAGAACAAGGTCCCTCAGCTTCCCATCAACAATTTCCACCGGGACTGGAGGGACGGCAAAGCTCTGGGCGCTCTGGTGGACAACTGCGCCCCTGGTGAGCGAACAGCCGCCACAGCGCTGGTCCCGGGCACCAGCTCAGGCTCATTACAGCTGGCCGTTCCTCAAACTCAACATCCCTCAGCAGGTTCTTAGAAGCCTGACTACATTCATCCATCCATTTTCGAGTCACTTATTTTGGAGAGGAGTACAGGGGGTCCTGGAGGTTCTGCCAGGTAGCACAGGGCATAATGACAGGGCACACAGACACACACAGACACACACACGCACGCACACACACAGACACACACATGCACATGTAGGGTAAACATCCTTATGGGGACCGCTCATTCATTTCAATGGGAAAAATGCTAACGCTAACTATGACGACCTTAACACCCACCCAGCCCTAACCATAACCATAAGTAATGTTGGAGTACGCCGTCTCCACCGGGTCCGTTGATCAGAGGAGACTCACAGCTGAGACGTGGAGAAGTTGCAGGTCCAAGTTTATTCTCTGAGCGATTGCAATCGAGAGCGACCGTCTGACATACATTCAGCATGTACAGAAAGAAGCTCAACCATATGTATCAGCTTGATTCCTTTATAGCTCGTTTGGGCCTTTTCCCCCCCCTCTCTGTACCTTCCGTCTCGTCACGTATTACGTGTTCGACATTTGTTCTAGTCAGCTGGTTAGCACCTATCCTTTTCGAAGGCTAGAGATAAGTGAAGGCCACTCACGTTCTCTGTCTGTTCCCTCTATATGTCTCAATTCGGTCACCCTGCCCTGCCGGCGCCAGTCAATCCTTGTTTTGATTAGTAATAGCCTTATAGAATCATTCTCACAGTAACCAAACAAAATACAAGAGTTTTTGCATTTTTAGTTTTTTCATTGCAGTCACAGAATTTTATCAAAATAGAGTTTTCCTTTATGGGGACCAGGAAACCGGTCAAAAAGGGGAAAAAAGCGAATATTTATCACGTTATGGGGACACTGTGTCCCCATAAGGATAGGTAAATCCGCTCGCACACACACACACACTCACTTCTATGGGAAACATGCTAATGCTAACAATGACAACCTTAACCTTAACCTTAACCCCACCCAGCCAAGCAAAAGAGTTTTTGGGTTTTTAGTTTTGTCATTACAGTCATGGATTTTTATGAAATACACGCTATGGATCATTTAGCCTTAACTGCATGTCTGTGGCCTGTGGGAAGAAACCAGAGAACCCAGAGAAAAGCCCCCCCCCCACACACACACAAACACACACACACACACACACGCACACACACACCAACACACACACGCACACATAGCGTGGGGTGGAATGCAGTACCCTGCCCTGGAAGTGTGAGGTAACAGTTCTACCCAATGAAACACTGTGCTGCTGACTAAGAGCAGCTTTTAGCCAGTTGAAGAGCTTCTCCAGCATACAGGCGTCAGATGCCCATCAGCACAGCTAAGCCCTCGTTATATTAATTCGATAAGGAGCGTAAATGATTCCGGCCAAGGTCACATGCCTCGTGGCTTCTTTGTCCCTCCCTTCATGTAAGACATACTCCTGCTTATTACAGAGACATCAGACGGGACAAGCAGGCCTAACGTATAAACGCAGGGATCCTCGAAGGGATGGCGGTGGATTCATTCAGAAGGCCTCAGGTGTAGCTGGGTGCAGGCTTGGGGACATCCCAGACAGCTGGCCTGGATCAAGAAAAGCCCTCTTGGGCCCAAGTCATAACTCCAGCCCCAGGCTTATTCTTTTTTAGCCTCTTCCCATAGCACTCCAAATTAGGACAGGATTCCATTTGATTGGGAGGGGAGCATTGAAGGGGGTGTGGGGGGCTTTCAGAGAGAGGTGTTTATTGGAGTCAGAAGGGAGTATCGCGTCTTGGGTGCCGTGCAGCTTCGTAAACAACATTCACAGGTTTCAAACATTAAATTCAAATCTGGTCTGAATTGCTTGTAAAGTTTTTTTTCAGTGCACTAAACATTTTTTGCATCTAGATGAAGTTTGAATGGAACCCAGAGGAACGAAAGGTGTTGCTGTGTGTCCGTGTGTGTGTCTGTCTGTGTGTGTCTGTGTGTGTGTCTGTGTGTTTGTCTGTCTGTCTGTGTGTCCGTGTGTGTGTCTGTCTGTGTGTGTCTGTGTGTGTCTGTCTGTCTGTCTGTCTGTGTGTGTTTGTGTGTGTGTGTGTGTGTGTGTGTGTGTGTGTGTGTGTCTGTGTGTGTGTGTGTGTGTGTGTGTGCGCGCGCACAGAGGGCAGTGCAGGTCCCCTCTCAGGAAGCCCCGCAGTGTGCTGGTCAGGCCAGAAGGTGTTGGCGTAAACAAACACATGCCTGGTGTCCAGCTCGCTCTCTGGGCAAGGTCGTTACGGCACGGCTGCAAGGCTACACTGGAACCAGTGGGAATGTTCGGGGGAGGGGGGGGGCTTTGCTTTGTTTACGAGACTATAAGGTCTGACGCTAAACAGCCGCGGAATATCATGCCAGAGATATGACCGTACACGGCCGTGGCTCACTCCTGTTTTTTACATTTAATGGCCCCCTGATGATAAATACAGTGTGGGCTGCGTCTGAGCCAGCCTGCAGATGACAGCCTCAGCCCCTGATTTTAACAGCACCCCATTTCAAATGGAGACAGGGATGTATACAGGGACAGAGCAACAGGGAAAAGCTGATTGGCCAACAGAGAACCCCCTCCCCTATCATTCATTCATTCAAAACATATGATTGGCTAATAATTAAGCTGGAGTCTCTGTGTGAATTTTGGCCCACCAATGCCCCCACCATAAAAAAATCCTACAATCATCCCCGAACAGAGATTTTAAAGCCCTGTTTTCTGTAACAAACAGGTTTTTTTTTCTCCTTTCATTACTGGTTGTATTTACATATTTGTGAGTTTGAATAGATACCCTGCAATACAGTGGCGCCCAATCCTGGTTGTCTCCTGCGTTGTGACTTGGGCTTCTGGGAATGCTGGCGAACGTTTCTGCAAACCATCATCACAGATGCTGGGAGCAGCACGACAGAGCTGAGCAGACCTCTCCGCTTTACAAGCTTTCGCTCTCTAGCAGTGCGTAATGGAAAGTATAAGGGGGAGTGAATAAAATTGGGAAAGTGCAAAAACATCTCTCTCGCCAGCTACGTTATTGCGCGTGTGTTGGCCACATGGCTGGGAGGGGCAGAACGGCAGCGCATACCCCGCACCTGACACGCAGGTGAAGGCCGAAGAGCCTCTGACATCCGCTCTGTGTGTCGTAAAGGAAATGAGACTCGCAGGAAACCCCCGGAAGGTCGTCCACGTCCAAACGACAGAAGCACCCCCTATTTCCCAGCCCCGTGACACTGTGTTTTTCAGACAAAGTGGAGTTTTAGGGTGGGTGTTTATGAGCCTGTGCGAGTATCAGATTCCGGTCAGGTGCCATTAAACAGCTCCAAAAACAGGGTTTCTTTTTTTTTGTTTGCACATTTTGGTGGCTTATAAGGAGGAACGTAAACCTCAACCAAGCCAAGACCAGTTAGGCTGTACTGTATGTGCATGTTAGGTATGATTTCATTTACTTTAACCAGGGGTTGCTGACTCTCATGCATCTGCCTCACTCTCACGCAAGAAATCTCACAGCAAAACTATATTATTCCATTATAAACCTAAAATTAGCTACATCACAAATGTTGTGCTAATCCTACACACTATTTACAAGGTAATAAACTGTTGCATACATGTAAATGAATGTGCAGGCTGAAAATCTCACGCCAGCCAAGTAATCAAAGTAGGCAGCCCTGCTTAACTGGAATTTGTACAGTTTCCATGCTGCACCAGAATAGTGTGTGTGGCTGGGGATACCTGAGTCCCCCATTAGCATATATGTGGCAGGCTTTGGGGACCCGCCCCGTGGAAAGTCTCTGCACGGTCCTGTGAAGGCGCTTAGCAACAGAAGAGGCCGCGCACAACTGCACACGCATTTCACATCAGCACTGTGGTCTTCATAAGAGTCCCGCTTTTCTCACTGAGGAAAATACGACTTCCTTTGTTCAAACTCGCCGCCCCACGGTTTTGACCGATGTTCTGCATAGACACTCCGTGTTGCCGGGACACTAAATCACACGCGTGGCTCCCGGTATGACAGGCCCCCGCTGTGTGTGGCTCCAGGAATGACAGGCCCCCGCTGGAATGCCCATGAGTGAGGAGCGAATTTGGTGACTCCGACCGCGCGCGCGCCATCGTTAAACGTTATGAAAAGGCCTCCAGCCATTCTTCATTTCGATTAGCTTTTAGATTGAGTATCATGTCATCTTCTCAGACTGTTCCTGCGTGTGCAGATAGTCTGCAGCTCTGCTTATAAATTAGACGACGCCTGTGACCGTCTTAGGAGTGACTGTGCCACCGTAACTCCTACAATTTAAGGTCTTGGACCAGCGTAGGATTCATTGATAACACTTTATTGATTCCTCTGGGGGAAATTTCCTGTGTTCAGATTCATTTTAAACCTTTTTCTTGAAGGTACTGTATCAGTTCCCAGTAATGGTTTTTCTACAATCCTATGCTTTATCCAGTAAAATCCCTCAGAGAACAGAACCCCTAACTCAATCTACCGCACATCATACAGTGCTATTCCAATAAAGCGGCCTTGTGTGATCTTCTCGGAGGCTGAATGAAGGATTTGGGGTACAGAAAAGCTCTGGTACTGAGGACATTTAATGGTCTGTATATTTATTACAAGGGCAAAGCCTTCTGAGTAATGCGACATTGTCCAATAGCCTGTTAGTCAAAGTCATGTTGAGGTCTGGGTTGATGTAGTGGTCATGTGATTTTGGTCGGGGTCTCTCATGCCATCATCCCTCTGTCCTCCAGGTCTCTGCCCAGACTGGGAGACTTGGGACCCCAACCAGCCTGTGGAGAATGCCCGGGAGGCCATGCAGCAGGCTGATGATTGGCTGGGGGTGCCACAGGTAAGATAATCCGAATGTAGCCACCTTCCATTAGACATTCGGCTGGTGCCTAAAACTCTGGAATCATTTTAGGATTTGCTACACCTTTAAACTCATGCTGGGGTATTAGCATGTGTTACACCTATAGTTATACTCGTGCTGGAGTATTAGCATATGTTACACATATGTGATGTGCTTAAGCCACACTGTGGATAGGAAGTCAGTGTTTCTCCGAATAAAGTGAAAAACGATTCTCGTGTTAAACATACTGAAAAATGTGCATCATTCCTGTTTGATATTGGCATGCTAGCGCAGTTGCTAAATGCATTCCTCAGGGGTTTGCGACTTAATCGTTAACTGGATAAATAATTGATTAGCTGTGCATGTTCCAAGTCGAACACAGGTAAAACTCAAAAATTTCTCTTCCACAATCTGTCAAGTTAACAGCAGCCTTAGGCATCACTGAGAGTGATTCAGATTTAGACGGAGGTATTTCTGGCTGAATATCCTTCAGGGTTGGTGTCTGTTGACAAGACACTGGAAAGGCAGGTGGGAGGTCGTGAAATGCTGAGGGGGTGTGCGGCCCCTTTCCTTTCTGGCCCCTGACTGAAGGCCTTATTAGAAGTGTCCCTCCTGATTGAGTTGTACCCCCCCAGTCACTGCAAAGGGGGTGTGGAGAATGGCAGGTCTGGCCTATTTCAGTCCTGACCTGTTATCCTTACTCTTAGGCAGTTAAATATAACTGGAGAGGTTATTTCACACGATGGTGGGAGTCTGAGCAGTGTGGTGAACAGCGGACAGCGGTTCCATGTGAGCTCAGTTTGGCTGGGGACTCAGCGTGGTAATATGGTAATACTTGTGGTATATTGTTTAAGCATGATGATCGTGCAGGACACGCCTCATAGCATTCCCTTCCATGCCACAAAATGAATCATTCTACCGTGTTCTTGCCATGTTGTTATTGGACGTCATATTGTAGGCTGCTCTTGGGCGATGTGTAGGACTACAAGCTCATGCGTCTTGGGGCTAGTTCAAACCTTTAACTTAGTGGGCGTGGTCCAGGCAGGATCTGCATCATTCCCTTGACATTCTGAGGCTTTTAAGGGTCATCCAGATGGGTGAAAGCTGCAGGAAGAGCCCTGCTCTCTGCTCTCCTTCCTGTTTCCAGCCTGACTTCTTCACTGGCATGGGTGAACCCAACCTGACATCCATTACGCGCAGGGAGTGTTTCTCAGGGCTGGTTTTTCCCTTCCAGGCCGTGCCACCAAAAAATCAGTCCCTCATAGAGCCTCCTCTTTTTCCGTTCCTCATTTCCCTGTCATGATGGACAGCATGTTATATAAATTCATCACAATGGATTTGTGTTTATTTAATTTCCTTCGACCTTTGTGGGTTCCTGGGGAATTCTCCCATATTTTTATTCTGACTAGCTTTAATGGGACTCAGATCTTGGTAATGTGAAGCATTTTCTTTTAACGTTCTACCATGTGGTATTTCTGTTGCTACAGCCATTTATACTTGGTAGAAAAGGCATTTGTTCAGTTGTCTTTTGCCTCTGTTTTCCAGTGGCGGTTGATGTGGGGTTTTGTGTCCTTTCCTCTCCCTTCTGTAGGTCATCGCACCAGAAGAGATAGTCGATCCAAATGTGGACGAGCATTCGGTCATGACCTATCTGTCCCAATTCCCCAAAGCCAAGCTTAAACCCGGGGCCCCTTTGCGTGCCAAGCAACTGTATCCCAAGAAGGCCAAGGCCTATGGACCAGGTGCGCAAATGGTTCCAGGATACATTCTGTCGATCAGGGAAGATGTTGGACTTTTTGCTGAGTCATGGCTGGCGCCCCTTTGTTCGCAGGTATCGAGCCACGTGGCAGTGTGGTAATGAAGCCAGCTGAATTCATCGTGGAGACTGTTGAGGCTGGCCTGGGAGAGGTCATTGTGTACGTGGAGGACCCTGAAGGACACACCGAAGAGGTGGGCGGTAGAACCTTGGGCAGAAGGACAGACATAATACAGTAGTAGTATAACCTTGTGTATAATCTTGTGTTTATATATTTCCAGGCCAGAGTCATCCCTAACAACGACAAGAAGAGGACCTACTCTGTTGCCTATGTTCCCAAAGTGGAAGGTCTTCACAAGGTATAGGATTAAACTCCTCAGAATAGTTTCCTACATGTACTGAGACATGGCGCCGATCTATAATATGTTTCTGGGCTTTTGTCCAGGTGAAGGTGCTCTTTGCAGGGCAAGACATTGACAGAAGCCCCTTTATGGTTCACGTGTCCAAAGCTCTGGGCGACTCCAACAAGGTGTCGGTTCGAGGGTCAGGCCTCGACCCTGTAGGCAACGTCGCCAACAAGCCGACCTATTTCGACATCTATACCGCAGGTAGGTCCCCAGGGAAACGTCCCAACTGGTGCGATTTTGACCCAAGCTGAATGCTATTCGCGCTGGAGACTGAGACATCAGGAGACCAACTTGTTGCGTGAACTCCAGGGGCCGGGGCAGGAGATGTCGGCGTGGTCATCGTGGACTCGCAGGGCCGGAGGGATACAGTAGAGATCGTCCTGGAAAACAAAGGCGACAGCATCTTCCGCTGCACCTACCGGCCCATGCTGGAAGGTCCACACACCATCTATGTCACATTTGCAGGCCAGCAGATTCCCAAAAGCCCCTTTACTGTCCACATCTCAGAAGGTGAGTCGCCACGTCTACCACCTACTGATCACGGCTGGAGCAGTGCTGTGGGCGCCGATTGATTAATTAAATAATCAGTGTTTCCGACACATACATTAGCTACTTCCCCCTTCCCTAATCTAACGAATGGGTGTCATGGGGGCTCTGCTAACTGAGAAGATTTTTCTGGTTTAGTCTCGTGTGAAGATAATTAGACTTAGAAATGGAAAGTAGCCCCTTTTTTATGATTAGACGGTGTATCACTTTGATTAATGTGCCGATCGGAAGAACGGATGTTAGAGGTGATTCGTTTCATGATTTGAAATCAAGGAGCCGTTTTCCTCCTCAGCCTGGCTGACTTAAATTTACAGGAGGTACTCAAGCAGTAGTACGAGGAATATAATTTAATTATAGCCAAAAAACATTTAATAGAATGTCGGGGATTGGCTTTGGTACAGTTTGAATCAGTTTTTTAGGGGTATGTGTCAGTACAGTAACATTGAAACAGGACGGCATTACGTTTGTGCTCATGTAAGAGTGTAGGCTTCTTGTGGATGCTGGTCGTCCATCTTTGGCAGGGCCTGGGTTTCCGCTGTGGTCCAGGTTTGGTCTGGTTGGGGCTGGCTGAGCACGGCACCCCCTGTTGGCCAACGCCTGTGTGAAGCTCTGAATGCTCTTCTCACCTTGTCTGTTATTCTAGCTCCATACAGCGCCCTGCCCTCCGGCTCCCCGGTTCAGATAGTCCCCCAGTCAATTCGCACACCGCCCACAGACAAGGCCAAGAAAATGCCTCCCCCAACACCGCCCAAACCCAGGCGACCAAGTTAGTACAGGCCGCTGGGAATGCGGCTTGTGCTTGCCCCGAACCCCCCAGCCCCCCTGCCCTCGCACCTTGATGCCAGCCATGCCTGCGCCCCCGGTGCTGACCCCCCCCAGCTTGTTGGCATGCACTGCTGCTTTGCCTCACTGTCGCCCTCCTCTGGTGAGGGCCCAGTTTACAGGGACCCACACAGGATCGTGTGCTGTGTGAGTGGACGGTCACTCGATCAGTCTCTCCACGTGTGGGGACACGTCCGTGTCCCTTTCAGCAATATGTGTCCAAGAGAAACACAAATTATAAATTAAGGGGACATAGCAGTGTCCCATTCTGCAGAATGTCTCCAAGAGAAATTATCAAGCAAATTATCAAGCAGTGTTTTGGTCTCTATGTTGCACATGTCAACCAGTTATGCGTGCAGCATGGACCCAGTTGTACTGCAGGTAGTGTAATTAATTATTATAAATAAAGATAGACATAAGAAATTAATCATCTAACGGGCACATAAGGCAGTAGAATGCATAAAAGTCCATTTGAAGGCTGCATTAATTAATGCTTTGGAATTTTTTTATGAATGATTAATGTTAAAAATGGTCGATGTAGCTTAATTGGAATAATTTGGTTCAATCAGAAGTAATAATTGATTGCGAAGAATGACAGGAGAGGGGGCTGATTTGTTTCTGGAGAGCAAGCGTCTAGGTGACCGTCCAGGTATACGCATAGTACTCGCCGAATTCGATGCACGTGGTCTTCATCATCTATGTCATCATCATCATCTTCATCATCTTCATCCTCAAAGGGAGACGTTCATCTTGGCTCAAAGCAGAGGCTGTGTGTTCAGTGTGTCTGTATATTGTCTTGTCGACTTTTCGTCTGTTTTTAATGTCAGCGGAGAGTATGGCTTTGTTAGATAACAAACACGTTTGTTGCATATAACCCATTAACAAACTACTCTTTTTCCATGTGTTAACTTAGTTTTTTCAGTCGTTCAGTCACTTTTATTTAAAACAGAGAAAAATAAGTCTTTAAATAAGGTTTTCAAATCTGATGTGGCCAAGCCTCAGTTGTCATCTGTGTTATTTAATAGCTCTGCTAAGCTAGTTAGTAAACTGCTGTTAATTACTTGTAAATGCCAAACTCCACTAGATGGAGAAGAATTCCTTTTCTCTAAAACCCATAAAAATATGCAGTCAAAAGTCTAACGTATTATTTTGTTGCTCGTCGTCATGGATTCCTTCGTAAGTAGTATTGATGTTATTTAAATGACTTGAAAATGATCTTTTACCGACATAGAGCCTTTTGATCATTTAATCACAGAATCAGTGTGAGCTCAGTTGGGAGATCGCCGTGTTCTTCTGTGTTCCGTCCGCGTCTGGCTCGCGGGGAAAACTGCCGCTTCTCCTGCCATGTGCTGCAGCTGCTTCTGTCCAGCGGCCGTTGGGAATGTGGCGTAACGTCTATCTCACTAACTCCGTCCAGATGCGCCTGTCCTCGGGCGGTTTCCTCTAAAAGCCCGTCGCCCGCGTGTCCAACGGCCCTCAACTGCCTCTCCTACTCCCAACAGCCAGCAACCCAAACGCGTGCCGGGCTACGGGACGAGGGCTCCAGCCGAAGGGCGTGCGGGTGAAGGAGTTCGCCGACTTCAGGGTATTCACCAAGGGTGCCGGGACTGGAGAGCTCAGGGTCCTCGTCAGGGGACCAAGTGAGTGAGGCCTCGTTGTCTCCACTGGAGCTCGTGATGGACGTTCGTGGTTCATCAACTGAGAGACACGCTGCAGAACATTGCTGTGCAAAAGTCTTAGGCAGCCAAAGAAAAAGTATAAGGTGTTCACCTGGGTAGTACAGTAGGGGAAAAAACACAATTTAGCATTAGAACGTATGCAATTTAACAGTAATATGATACAGACTAACAGGGACTTCTCCTGTTCTCCAAAAAGTCACTGAGGAGCACCTCAGTCATTCCATGGGTTCATTAAATTTTACCACCAACTCACTTAATTAACTAACTTAATTAGCTAAATAATTTAATGAGGTATCGATTAGCCAAATAAGGAAGGCCGAGGTCCATTCAAAAATACATTGGTATTTCGGATGTTGTAGCAAATACTGTGGTGATTTTACGAGGGGTGTTGAAATGGCTAAGCTGACACACTCTGACAGACATAATATATTTCATGCCGACATGTAGATCATTTCAACAGCATTTTCAGTGACTGCCTAAAATTTTTCTCAGTACTTTATATCTATCAGCCATTTGACAGAATGCACAGGGTGTGTTTGAACCATTCTGCCCTAACATTCTAAATGTCTGCCCCCTCCCTCAAGGAGGAGCTGAGGAACCCGTCAAGGTGCAGGAGGTCGGAGACGGCGTATTCGAGTGCGAATACTACCCGGTCATGCCAGGAAAGTATACTGTCACTATCACCTGGGGAGGACACACAATCCCACGCAGGTGAGGACACACACACACACACACACACACACACACATACACACACACACACACACAAACACACACACACACACACACACACACACACACACACACACACACACACACACACACA
>JAODKF010000068.1:21292033-21313228 GCA_026779585.1 Mormyrus proboscirostris
GGATATAACGAAATTCGGTTATAACGAAAGAAATCTGCCGGCCCCAGAAAATCGTAATAACCGTGCTCGACTGTATTTTATTATCTTTGCCTTGTCGAGTAAGGTGTTACCAAGGTTGTTATTGCTCATATTAGAAGGAATTTTAGTTATAGAAATTAGAGAAATGGTCAGAGCAGAATATAACAAATATCCTTAGCAGTATATTTTAGCAGGAGTAACGTCCCGGAGATTGACACTTTGGGGGCAGGATAGGCAGTGATTCCAGTGTCCATCCAGACTGGGCCTGGAGTTCATGTTCACTGCTTCATGAAATCTCACTCTGCCCTCATGGTGGATGGTGCTAATTATGTTCAGGTGACCATTGGAGAAGGTAGTCACCCAGAGAATGTGAAAGTATATGGACCAGGGGTGGAGAAGGCAGGGCTAAAAGCCAACGAGCCTACCTATTTCACCGTGGACTGCAGTGAAGCTGGACAGGGTAAGAATAATCTAAACTGTAAGTAGGATACTCTGAAATAATGTGTATATTAAGAAACCCATTTGGCTTTATGAATGCAGTATGATGATTGTGTAACCCTAACCTGACAGATAATGCTGTCACTCCGTTGTCTCACTGCGGCAGGCGACGTTAGCATTGGGATCAAGTGTGCTCCTGGTGTTGTGGGACCAGCTGAGGCTGACATCGACTTTGACATCATCAAGAACGACAATGACACTTTCACTGTGAAATACACCCCTCCTGGCCCTGGTCGTTACACCATAATGGTCCTGTTTGCTGACCAGGTGGGTCTGGGTGGAGCCTCTTCGGCTGTCTGTTAGGGTCACATGACAAGCACCGTTAACCGAGATATGTTCTTCTCACTCGGATGCAGGAAATTCCCATCAGCCCGTTCCGCATCAAAGTGGATCCCTCCCACGACGCTGCTAAGGTGAGGGCAGAAGGCCCTGGACTGAACAAGACAGGTATGTCCTCAGGGGATCACGGCAACGCGACGTCACATGTTTCCAGGGGCACCCTGCTGTCGAACCTGAAGAAGCAGCCCGGGGTCATTCATCGGTGATGGCGGCCGATAAACACGACCGCGGTAAACGAGAGCCTGGCGGTTTCTGCACGCTACAGGTGTGGAGGTGGGCAAGCCGACGCATTTCACCGTGTACACGAAAGGCGCTGGCAAAGCCAAGCTCGACGTCCATTTTACCGGCGTTGCCAAGGGAGAAGAGGCCGTGCGGGACTTTGAGATCATTGACAATCACGACTACTCCTACACTGTGAGGTACACGGCTGTGCAGCAGGTAAGACCGACGCATCCATGGTATCATGCCATGTGCTTACCTGCTAGTGAGTAACCAATAGCTTCTCTAGGTAGAGATTGTCTACTTTGTGCAGTGTGAACGATAACATTTAGAGGTTTAATATTGAATTATAATAAGTACATCAAATACATCATACTTTTAGTTCCTCTTTGGGCTGGTACAATACATTTGGCACTTTCTTGAAGTACCATAAGTACTGTACTTGGTGCTGTGGAAAAGTGCTGATCCTGAATGAGTAACTGAGTCCCTCTAATCAGGGAAATATGACCATCGCTGTCTCCCACGGAGGTGATCCCATTCCCAAGAGCCCGTTCAGCATCACTGTCGCCCCTCCTTTGGATCTCAACAAGGTCAAAGTCCAAGGCCTCAGCAACAGTAAGCATTGCAAGCACAACTCAACATTGGCCAACCACTAGTGAAGCTTTATTATAAGCAGCATTATTACCATGATGTTTAAAAGCAGGATGAGGCGCACTAAGGGTAGAATTACCAAGGAACTGCCTCTTTGTGTCTTCAGAAGTGGATGTTGGCAAGGACCAGGAGTTTGCAGTCAACACAAGGGGCGCTGGAGGGCAGGGAAAAGTTGATGTGAAGATCACATCCCCCTCACGACGGCCAATCCCGTGCAAGGTGGAATCAGGCACGGCCAATGACATTCACTCTGTGAAGTACATCCCTCCTGAGGAGGGCCCCTACAAGGTTGACATCAGCTATGATGGAAACCCATTGCCCGGCAGTCCCTTTGCTGTGGAAGGGGTCATGCCCCCTGACCCATCAAAGGTAAACAAAATGTCTCGTTTTTCTTCTCAGCTCTTAGAATCTATAAGATCTAATTGTTAAAGTGAGAGTGATCAATAAGTCAACCGCACAGAAAACATTTCCTGTCTTACAGGTACGTGCATATGGCCCAGGATTGAAAGGAGGCATTGTGGGTAAACCAGCCCCATTTGCTATTGACACAAAGGGGGCAGGCACCGGTGGGCTGGGCCTAACGGTGGAGGGGCCCTGCGAGGCGAAGATCGAGTGCCAGGACAATGGCGATGGCTCCTGCTCCGTGTCCTACCTGCCCACCGAGCCCGGCGAATACTCTATCAACATCCTCTTCGCCGAGGCTCACATTCCCGGCTCTCCATTCAAAGCGCTGGTCCAGCCGGTCTTCGACCCCAGCAAGGTGACGGCCAGTGGGCCGGGCCTGGAGCGGGGCAAGGTCAACGAGGCGGGCTCCTTCACCGTGGACTGCTCCAAGGCTGGAGAAGCTGAGCTCACCATTGAGATAATATCAGACTCGGGGTCCAAGGCCGAGGTACACGTTCAGAACAACAGTGATGGCACATACTCCATCACCTACATCCCTTCCTTCCATGGGATGTACACCATCACAATCAAATATGGAGGACACGCTGTGCCCAAATTCCCTGCCCGACTCCAGGTGGACCCTGCCATCGACACCAGTGGAGTGAAGGTCTATGGACCAGGCATTGAACCCAGAGGTAGGAGGACTTCTTCTGGACTCTCCAAAGCACTTTGTTCATACGTCGAACGTTTCTCATGTGCCTGTCTCGTGAGCAGAAATTAAGGGCCGATCGGTCTCAGGTCAGCAGTAATCCCGTCACCTGAAGCCAAGCGTCCTTTCTGCCCCTCGCGCTGAAAAAACAAGCAATGATCTGAAGCGGCTTGGCCACAAATGGACACACTGTGCTCTGTTTGCTGCGAACAGGAGCCAATCTGATTACAATCCTTTCATATGTTGAGCCAATCAGATTACAGTCAGCAGCTGTTACGTGTTTTCACGGTTTCCAGCAAAGGATCCCCCCGCAGTATCATGACTCTGACATGCCTTTGGCTGATGGATTGCCAGTGGATGGGCATTTGTTCAATCCACATTAGCCTTTCTTTCTGTCAGAACAGACCTTTATAATTGGATGGTGACGTCAATGGTTTAGCAAAAGATTGATCTGTATATTATATGTAAGCTAACAGTTCATATTTTAAAAAAAAATGAATATGAACAGGCCAAGGCTGTTCAATCATGCACATCTGGGTCACAGTGCGCTGCAAGATCCTGTAATGTTCCAATATAATTATTGTTGTTTGACTTTGTTCTTAGAAAATCGCTGCTTCGATCAGAAAGAGGAGAAAGGAGAACGCAGAACAGGCTGAACGTAAACGAAGTTAGCTATCCATCGTGTGCTGTAGGCACAGACTGTTAAACGTGCCCATGAATCGCCACATTCACACCACTGTCTTCTGACTTTTCGCACGTCTGGCTGACTTGAGAAATAGTGTTCCTATCAACACAGCACGATAATACAAGGTCTTACGTTCGTTGCTCTGCTTCCGTATAATTTATTGCTAGGAGATGAATTTCCATGGTGAGACTTACTAAACTGAAGGCAGCTTTTTGCCAGTAAATTGAGGCTAAACGAGGCAAAAATTCTGCACCCACCACCGAGTAAAGAATGAGGTCTGTACCAGTAAAGCTGACCCAGTGCCTCCCTGTTTGCCTGATGTCCGCTTGCCTCTTACTGTCAGCGACCTGATGGATAGTTCACCACCTCTAGGGGTCCCGTTAAATAACGACTTCCCATGAACCTTTCTCTTGCCAATTTGTCACTGTACTGTGGGAGATACTCCCCTGGGGAGGACCGTAATTCTTCCCCCGTCGCTCTGTTCGCAGGGGTGCTCCGGGAGGTCACCACGCACTTCATCGTCGACGCTCGCGCCCACAGCAAGGCCGGGGGCGGGCATGTGAAAGCCCGGATCGTTAACCCGTCAGGAAACAACACCGACGTTTACATTACGGACAAAGGAGATGGGACTTACAGGCTGGAGTACACAGCTTATGAAGACGGTAGGACACCAGAGAAGAGAGACATTAATTCATATGTAGCTATTGCTAAAAAAGAAATATGGAGTCAATCTAATTAAATTTTTTTCGGAATACACTGTCACCAAGAGTACCTCTGCTTGTCACTGGGGCTGTACCCTTAAGGCTCTACCAACTGTACCCTATAGTTGTAGGTAAATGTCCCTTTTACCTCTTATTTAAGGTACAGAAATGGACTTTGAGGAACATTCCCAAGGTACAAACAACATGTTCTTCATAGTCTATTTCTGTTCCTTATAAGGTACAAGTATTTACATTTATAGCTATAAGGTACAAGTGGCAGACTCTGAGGGTACAGCTCCAGTGACAAGCAGAGGTACAAATCGATACTCTTTTTTTCTGACAGTGTATGATTCGGTAAAGTCTGCATTTTGGGAGAACCTGGAAAGCATATGGTCATTGCAGTTATTACTGTTTCTTGGTAAATCTGTTAATTGTAACACAAACGCGTCTGTGGTTTCCGCACCACTTCTGCTCTTGCTGTTAGCCTGGGTGAAAAATGACTCTGGAGCTTTACAGTTTTTATTGTAAAAAAAAAAAAAATCCATTGTGTTATTTTTCCAAACACCAGTTCATCCATAAAGAGACAAGCAGTGAAAAGCAGCTCGGCAAGTTTAGGGTTTCTGGGGGAGCCAGGCGGCGTAAAAATAGGAGTAGTTAACGACATGGGGGGGTTGAGTAAGGAGCTTAGGGGAGACTATAAATAAGTGGTGGGCCAGCATGGCCCCCTGCACTCGATACTGGCTGGAGACACTGGCATAAATACTGAGAGTAATGCCTTAGCCTGGGGGAGGGGCGGGGGGTTCATCAGCATCCATCTCCATTGGAGGCAGCAAAGTGGTGAGATTGAGCCGGGGGAGTCACACAGGTGACACTGGTGCCGGTACGGTGTCTGCTGAGCCCAGAACAGGTGTGCAGATTGTTCCTGCACTGTAATGAGCACCAGCACTGCTCCGTGAAAAGCTGTACTGATCCAGACTCAGCCTGTGAATCGTCGGAACCATTGGACCTGACGCTGTCACCCTCTCCTTAACTTTCTATTCTTTAGTATAGAAGCAGAAATCCTCAGACTGGCTAATTCCCGAGGGGCTCTGCTATGGTCCATGACGAGCTTTTGCACCAGGTAACATATTCAAAACTGTTGATGATCTCATTGATTCTGTAGGCATGCACCTGATCGAGATCCTGTATGATGACGTTGCGGTTCCCAAGAGTCCCTTCAGGGTGATGGTCACTGAGGGCTGTGACCCAACACGCGTGCGGGCATACGGTCCTGGATTGGAAGAGGGACAGGTTAACAAGCCCAACCGATTTACCGTGGAAACAAGGTATTAGCAGTACATTCTCATTAAAAGGGGAACGCTGTCCGGACCTTTCATTTTGTCACTATGGAAGGGAGGCTGAACTGAGATGGAATGTGTGCCACAGATTTGTGCTTCTCTGTAGTGACAAGCTCCCAATTTTATCCCTCCAGAGGTGCAGGGACTGGAGGGCTGGGTTTGGCCATTGAGGGACCCTCTGAGGCCAAGATGTCCTGCAAGGACAACAAGGATGGCAGCTGCAGCGTGGAGTACATCCCGTTTACCCCCGGGGACTATGACGTCAATATCACTTTTGGAGGACATCCCATACCTGGTACCTTGTGTTTGAAATGACAGGATATGACATCACATTTCCACTTCTGTGTTTAGTTTAGGTTTGGTTAAATTCGATTATATTAGGTTGGGTTAGACTTAAAAATTTCCAGGATTTCTCTATTCATCCTGTCGTATGTAATTTAGGCATATTACTATCCGACATCCGTTCCTGTGACATTTTTAATGACATCATACATGCAGTTTTAATTTGATTCCATTTAGCAGAAGTCAAAATAATGCGCAATTACTGTAGTCTGAGACAGTTTTCTGGAATGTGTGACAGATTAACGTCTGAATCAATTTTCTGGAGGTTCCGTATGTAATGTGACAAACTTTTCATAATGGTTAAACTGCTAAATTTCTACAAATGTTTTAAGTGATTTAAAGTGGTACAGAGCTGCAGTGACGGAGAAGGTAGATGAGGTGTGTCTGTGTCTCCGATATACAGGAAGTCCCTTCCGTGTTCCTGTCCGGGAGCTGGTGGACCCCAGTAAGGTGAAATGCTCTGGCCCTGGGCTGGGGAACGGCGTGAGGGCCCACGTGCCCCAGACGTTCACCGTGGACACCAGCAAAGCTGGCCTGGCCCCCCTCGAGGTGCTGCTGTATGGGCCATCTGGTAAGAAGCCGCGTCACACGCACAGACCCACCAAAGACACACGCGCACGCACAGAGACACACACACACACACAATTACACATTGTGTGTGTAGATATACACACCAACAAGGCAAATACTCAAGCACACGTATTATTACAAATTAGATAAAAATTAAAATTTTATTTTATTCTCGGCATTTCGTGTGGACAGCAAAGAAAGAATTTCATTGCACAGTGAGATGCATTTTTCTACTGTACATTTGACAATGCACGCTTTGAATCTTGAATCATAAACACCAATGACACAAAAATGTAAATTCAGACACATTTGCTTATACGCGTCGTATTACGGGCACATGTATATATATAGTCCTACACCACAGACCTGCACATATTTTCTGATACGCACACACTCCTATTTCTAAGGACAAACACAGCGGAGAATTTAAGACGATGTTATAGTTACATACACGAAGCCACATTTTCTTGACCCCTGAGGAGTTACGAACTGAAGGACAGTATGTTTCTTTTATCTTTCAAAGAACAGTTGAATTATTCATGCGAGAGAACAATTATTTTTTCCTTGTCACCAGGGGCAGCTGAACCAGTTAGCATCAAAGACAACGGCGATGGTACACACACAGTCAACTACACGCCTGCCAGGGACGGGCCTTACACTGTGTCGGTTAAATATGCCGACCAGGAGGTTCCTCGTAGGTGAGGACGTACTTGAATCGTCTTTTGCTGTGTCAAAGGGGCTTTTTCTTAAAATTTCAGGATTATGGCTGGAACAAGTCAGTTCATGTCCGCTTCCTTTCCCGTTAGAGGGCAACTGCATCGAAGGGTAGTAATTGATCTCAACAGGATTCTGCGCTACAGGATGAGTCATACATTGGGGGCTGCTGAGGAGATCAAGCTGCCATCGAACGCATCACAGTTTATCCTCCGCCCTTGTTTATGCTGAAACACTCCATGTTTGGCTGTTTTTCAGCAGTTGGTCAAATAGACGCTGCGATGCTGAGTAGTCTTGCGTGTTTCTGACTGTTCCCCCATCGTCCTCCATTTCTACTCCTCCCCCATCTCAGTCCGTTTAAGATTAAAGTGCTGCCCGCTCACGATGCCAGCAAGGTGCGTGCCAGTGGCCCCGGGCTTAACGCCTCCGGCGTGCCTGCCAGCCTACCCGTCGAGTTCACCATCGACGCACGGGACGCTGGAGAAGGACTGCTCACCGTGCAGATTCTGGTGAGCTTCGTTATCGATTGCCCGCCGGGAGACCGCTTTCATTTTTTTCAGACCGCATTCAGTTTTAATGACAAATTAAACAGTGCCTGGGCCTCACATTGTGTTTACAAATATGTACTTCAAAATGATTGATTACCTACAGGAACACTGAACTACACTTCATACCTCTAGTTGCTCAGAAAGAGTTTGGGAGTTATAACCTGTGTGCCTGTCGCTCCAGGATCCTGAGGGTCGGGGACAGGAGGCCTCGGTTTTTGTAGAAGACTGGGGCAGGAGGGTGTGGGAGAGACATATTGTAAAGGGAACCATCCCCACGCCCTTTCTTAGGAGAGGCTCTGTAAGGCCATACTGCTTGTGGCCTCTGCTTCCACTTTCCACCTTCCACCCCGTCTACTGTCTCCCCAGTCCTGACCCCGACACCCCCCCACTTCCCAGCCATACATGTTTTTACCAAGTAGAATTTCATTTAACCCACACGACCTGTGATTTTTCCCTCAGAATTCAAATTAATTGCGTGCAATGCATAGATTTTTTAATATAAGCGAACCAAACGGAAGTACCTTTAATCTATGTGACCCGTGGTGCCGTTTAAGACTTCAGACGCATAAAATATGAGCTGAATACTCTGTGTCAAAAATGCAAGAAGGTATACAAAATTAGCTCACCCCATGGAACCTTTGTAATTTAAAAAAAATTTGAATGAAGTTGGGGTTGACCGTCACTGATCCTTTCATTCAAAAGTCAAGACACAGAAATCTTTATGTAAGAAATGACTTCCTTCAAACATCTCGCACCTGAATGTGTCAAACTGTACATATTAAAAGACCTTTTTGATCCCTCTATTCTAAGGATTTGGCAGGAATAGCAAGGATTTGAACAGAAAATTGCAAAATGGCCCCCCAAGAGCTGCTTTTGCAATAACGGGAACTCAATTAAGAGAAAATTCACCCTTTTTAAAATTCTGATATCTAGACCCTTAATTGTTCCCTCTAAGTGTGCGTGGATTGACACACATCAGATTTAACTTGTTTTTTGATGTGGTTTGACGTACTTAACTAACTTCAAAGAAAATAATGCTTCCTGGCTGTTTTTAATTTGTGAATGGCACACATATTAAGTTCAATCAACTTTCTTGTGTGTCCTCTAAAAACTTGCTTAACAATACTGTTCTTCAGCCGAAATAGATTCCAGAACAATGTCATTCATTTTCCACTGTTGATTTGGCGAGCTTGATCCTTCACCATCCTTGCCGATAACCGCCCGGCCACCTGGTGCTCCTGGTGGTCAACAAAGTGTAAAGGACCTAGCAGATGATGACGGTACACAACGATCACAATGTTTACTGAGACTACAGCAGAACGAGCAGTGCGCACAGCAACACACACTATCAGAAAGACAAACCGAATCACGTGTCGTACACGAATAGTAACAGTCACGTCTGCCACCCAGGATCCTGAGGGGAAGCCAAAGAAAGCCAACATCCGGGATAACAGAGATGGAACCTACACGGTGTCCTACGTGCCAGACATGACGGGACGCTACACCATCACCATCAAGTATGGTGGAGATGAGATTCCATACTCACCCTACCGCATCCACGCCCTGCCTTCAGGAGATGCCAGCAAATGCCTGGTCACAGGTCAGTCCAGGCCAAAACGTCGCCGGGGCAATTCTACAGCAGCCGTGGAAACCATTACTAAAGCGTCATGTTATCTTCCTTTAATTTACAGTATCCATTGGTGGACATGGATTGGGTAAGCAGTCGAATCAACATGAGAACCGCACATGAAGATCAGTTGTGAGCAGGTGAATCACTGGGCCGAATCGGTTCCCTGTGGGTGATACCGATCCTTCACAGGTACAGGTCTTGGACCCACCATTCAGATCGGGGAGGAGACTGTCATTACAGTGGATGCAAAGGCTGCAGGAAAGGGAAAGGTTACCTGTAAGGTGTCCACGCCCGACGGTGCGGAGCTGGATGTGGACGTGGTGGAGAACTCCGACGGCACCTTCGACATCTACTACACGGCCCCAGAGCCGGGCAAATACGTCATCACCATTCGCTTCGGAGGGGAGCAGATTCCCAACAGCCCCTTCCATGTGGTGGTACGTACTTCCTGTCAGGGTTACATGACAGTATACAATTTATATTACTCTTCTGGCATGTTCTGCATGTTTGAAATTGTTCAAGACGTACAAAATAACTAGATGTACATTGAAACTATTTGATATATTCAAACCAAAAGCCTACAGAATTGTTTGAATGTCACAATAATTTTATTTAACACAAATATGAATATGCAGCTGCAAGAAAGCATATGGTAGGTTTTCCTCTGTATGTATCTAAAAAAATAAGATATAAAGAATGAAATGATGCACAGAGCCCTGTGTGCCCTGGGATGTGGCAGGTGTGTGCATACTAAGCTGGTAAAGACAGACCGTTCCCTTTCACTAAGTGAAGCAAAGCAAGGCAGATGGGCTATGTTCTCGTTCTCTTGTGACTGTGAAATGTCAGGAATGAAGTGGCACGCAGCTCTAACAGGTTTTTCTTGACGGCGTGTTTCTTGTGGACGTCTGACTGTCGGGAGAAGACCAAAGAGGTTCTGCTTAAAAGCGCCACTGTCAGATGTCCTTGAATCTGTTTATTGTTTTGGAAAGGCGTATCTTTAACGTAAAGAAGTGCCCCAGTGCAGCCTGTGTGGTTACAGCCTTTGAGAAGGATCTCGCTGCTCTGATGGCTACGTGAGATGTCATTAACAGTGTGGAGATGGCAATGGATGTGTGTATTAACATGGATATGTTATCTCTGACTTACCTTCCCACTAGGCATGTGACACCATCCCTGTAATCGAGGAACCGTGTGACAAGCTACAGTTACATCAGCCCTACGCACCCTACCAGGGCTACCCCCCACACTGGGTATAAACACACACGCCCCCAGTCCATGGAGACACAGTATCTCCAAGGGACATTGCCCCTTCATCACCAATCCCCTCATTCACTAATACCCCACCCACCCTCATCCTCATCTCTGGACTCTATTCAACAGAACCCTTCTGTTGAATAGCTCAGGCATACCCTTGGGCAAAGCTGAGCCAAAACTGAACCATAAAGTAGCTTTCAGACTGGTATATGTGATTGATTCACTGCATAAATGAATACAATTGCCATTTGATTATTTACCGTTATGAGCTACTATAGCATGTATCACAATCCTCATATGTTTAGTAGCTTAGCATTGATAGCTTGTTGCTAATACTATAGAAGCACTAGTGTCACATATTATGAGGGTATGTCTAAGTGACAGAAAATGGACTCTTGTTAGCTTCACTTTATCCTTCCCATAATCCCTCTCTACATCACTGGTCCATCCATCAGTTCACTCAGCCATCCACTTACCACCTTGTTCCTCCTGCAGCGTCTCCTCTCCCCGCTCTGCCCTCTGTCCCATTGTCCTTCGCGTTTTAACCCATCCACCGAGGCAACCCGTAACGTTCTCATGACATTTAAGCGATCCCGAAAAGGTCTGTATCACCAGGCCACAGGAACGCTATGAGAACATTGCGTGTCAGCCAGAAATTTAAAGTCTCTGAAAATATCAGATGGGTCATAATCATAAGCTACAATTTTTTCAACAGAAGCAGGTCCTTGCTTCATTAAAAATTGTGGCTTTGTGATAGACTATAAGGTAAAATGATCTTAATACATTTGTTAATATTAATTCCAGGTGCTGTTAAAATGAGCATTACACTGCTGATGTTGATATGTTCATTGTATTATTGGCCTTGAGTTTGGAAGTTCAAGGCCTATGAAAAATTCTAGTTCTTTGACAGATCTGATTCTGTCTTCTCCTTTATTATTTGCATGTTTTTGTACGTATTGTTACTTTATTGTTCTCTTGGATTAATGTGTCATATTTCTGTGCATGGCTTGATGTTTTGTCGGTCATTTGTTTTCCTTTCAGCTGCTCTGTCTCTCGTCAGGTCGGCCTACAGGGCCTGAAATCTTGGCTGTCTTTGTCGCCTGTAGCTGGTGTCTCTCTCAGGCCTTGACATCCCCTCCCCTCCGAATTTTCCCTTCGCGTTTTCTGGTCAGCTACGCAGTTGGCCGCTAACCCTGCTCTTCCATTTTGCACGTTTCCCAGGCCACGGAGGAACCCACTGTCCCCGCTGAGGGCACAGAGCCCTTGCTCCGACCTTTCAATCTAGTCATACCCTTCACAGTACAGAAGGGCGAGATCACAGGTGAGATACTTAGCTGTCCCCCGGGGTGGCAGGAAGACATTTAAGCAGACCGGCCTTTGACGCCCCAATAAGCCCTTGGTTTTATATGACTTGGCTCTCGCTATTGGCAGCAGTCAGTATTTACGACAGATATGTCAACTCCCAGTAAAGTAGGCGAGGTTCCTTTCCCCTGTAATCCAGCTGGATTCTCATTTAATTTACTGATTTCATGGGAGCTCTCATGGGTGCCTTTCTCTTTAGACTTTATTTATAGTGTTGGGTCTGAAATGAATTTTGTGCATAGCAGCAATGTGTTTCAGATTACTATTGTTAGCAATTTCTGGGTTTGAAGGTTTCTTTGCCAGACCAGTCTCTTTTACACAAACACTCGTGCATATTCGTGCCAGATTGTGGTGTGTAGGTGTCGAGTTTTGTTTGGTTGTGACAAGGTGTCATCGTGCCTCGTAGGTGAAGTCCGCATGCCATCTGGCAAGACGGCTCGTCCGCATATCACCGACAACAAGGACGGCACAGTAACGGTGAGGTACGCCCCAACAGAGAAGGGCCTACATGAGATGGACATCAAATATGACGGCAACCACATACCAGGTAGGAACCCCCAAGTAGTGCCATTGAATAGTGTCAGTATTTTTTAATGCATATGGTTTATTTTACCAGAGAGTCAAAGATTTTGCCTCTCAGTAACATGTGGAAACCAAACGTAATTATCTGTGCAAAAAGAAAATAAAGTGTATAATGAAAAACAGTTGAGATTTGGAGGCTGATTTGTGTTGGATTCCTCTTTTCTCAGGAAGCCCTTTGCAGTTCTATGTGGACGCCATCAACAGTGGTCATGTGACTGCCTACGGGCCAGGCCTGAGCCACGGTGTGGTCAACAAACCTGCGACGTTCACCATCGTCACCAAGGATGCTGGAGAAGGTACAGTATGGCCTGCTGGAACATGAAAACGGTTGTGTGGAGTATTGTCGACTCTAGTTAGAGCTTGACAACTGGGGCTGATAAAGAAGTGATTTTAAGGAGATATCATTTATCATTTTTATTTGATTTTGAGAAGCTTTTGAGTTTTCCTGTTCTCCTGTTGTGTAGATTTCCTCTGGGTTCTCTGTTTACTCCTGTAGTCCTAATGCATGCAGTTAATGGGAACTGGCATTTATAATTGCCATATTCTATGTCATGAGCTATGTTTTTTGCTTCTCCTGAGATGGAATGACATCCGCTCCAGTGTGTCCTCCGCCTTTTGCCTTATGATGTCTTAGTCAGGCTCCAGATTCCCCTATATCCCTGTACTGGTTAAGTGGATGGATAGATGGATTTATGGATGTAGGGATGTATAGATAGATGGAATGGATGAATGAATGGGTGAGCACACAGTGTAAGAAATTATTAGAACTATAATACTGCGTATTGCAAAACAAAAGGTTGTAAGAAATGCAAAATGACTCAGCGCTTTCACTCAGGTGGTCTGTCACTGGCTGTGGAGGGTCCATCCAAGGCAGAGATCACATGCAAGGACAACAAAGACGGCACCTGCACCGTGTCCTACATGCCTACTGCGCCTGGCGACTATAACATCATCGTCAAGTTCGATGACAAGCATATCCCAGGCAGCCCCTTCATGGCAAAGATTACAGGTGTCGTTTTTTCCTCTCCTGACATTCGCTTATGTCACTCTTGAGCAGCTCTAGGACAACAGGGGAATGTGTGTGTGATTGTGTTTAGGCTTCTATGAGGCTCAGATTGGCAGGAACCACCTGTTTCCTCCATCCACCCCCTCACACTTGCGCTAACCCTCCCGCCATGAAGTCTCTCAGTTCCACATCTTAGTGTTTCCACTGTTTATGCAAACAGCCACTTTGTCAGTGATACTTATTCACTGAGGAGATTACGTGGGACGGAATGGGGATGTAAATCATATAGGGTGCCCCAAGTTTGAAGTTTGGACTTGATCTTACATTCGGACCTTGTGTTTCATTCCAACAAACAGCTTCAGGAACTGACTCTCATTGAGTGTCTCAGTGTTCTCGACCTTGTCTGATGATATCTGATGTTTTTTTTTAGTGCTGAATGGTTTCTTGTTCTCATTCTGCAGGCGATGACTCTATGAGAACTTCGCAGCTCAATGTCGGCACGGCAACTGACGTCTCTCTGAAGATCACAGAAACAGATCTCAGCTCACTTACAGCGAGTATCCGGGCTCCTTCGGGCAACGAGGAGCCATGTCTTCTTAAAAGACTCCCCAATCGCCACATTGGTGAGATGCTCTGCATGTGCTAGGCCTTGGCCAATGGTGGTCATGTTTAGTCTAGCCCAAAACACTATACAGTGTTACCAAGTGCTATCTGTTTAGATCTTGTAGGCGCTTTGATTAGTCTGAGACGTGGAGCTAAACGCCAAGGTTATAGAGGCAATCAGACCCTGAACCAGCAAGTACTTTATACATTGGGTGCAAACTTCTAAAGTATCAGTCACCTTTCTGCTTTTTTCAATATCTTTTTGCTGTTCAGGGCTGCTTTTGCTGTACAATACATCTTCCCATGAGTTCTGCTCTTGGTCTTATGATATATTTTGGTGTAATGTCCAGTGTAGAGAATGGGTTATTTTTTTAAATCTTCCCTGTGTCTCCACAGGTATCTCCTTTACTCCAAAGGAAGTGGGTGAACATGTAGTGAGCGTAAAGAAGAGTGGAAAGCATGTGACCAACAGCCCTTTTAAGATCATGGTGGGCCAGTCCGAGATTGGGGACGCCAGTAAGGTCAAGGTGTTCGGCAAGGGTCTGACGGAAGGCCACACCTTCGAAGTGGCCGAGTTCATCGTAGACACAAGGAACGCAGGTAAGAGCTTAGCAAGGAGTAGACAAAATTTTAATCAGCTTTGCTTTGAGTGTGCCAAAATCATTGCATATTGCCAGGTTATGCAATGGATCTAATTAACGGCAACCAGCGTATAAATAAATAGTACAGTGTCAAGAGAATAATGTACTCAGTAGGAGTTCTACCAAACTGGAAGTGCATCCAAAGAAAGTAAGAAACTTCAAAGCCAACAGTCATGGACCGAAGTCAAGCGCATGACTGATGCTCACAGACACAACAGGCCCTGCTCCTCTGCTAACTCCTCTCCCATTCCGTCACTACCAGGATATGGAGGACTGGGATTGTCAATCGAGGGTCCGAGCAAGGTGGACATAAACTGTGAGGATGTGGAGGATGGAACGTGTAAGGTGACCTACTGCCCCACAGAACCTGGCAACTACATCATCAACATTAAGTTTGCAGACCAGCACGTCCCAGGTGAGTCACTGCTGATAACGAAGTTGTGTCGGAGTTTGACAAATTACATCATTATTCCTCTCTCATGGGGCACATCTGATGGTGATGTCTGGGGGCAGTACGACAGCATGATCGGGAGCATTTGTTCCGTTCACAGGAAGTCCGTTCACAGTGAAGGTGACAGGGGAGGGAAGGATGAAGGAGAGCATAACCAGGAAGAGACAAGCCCCCTCAATCGCCACAGTGGGCAGCACCTGTGACCTCAACCTCAAAATCCCAGGTGAGGAATATAGAGTGCAGTAAAAAGACAGTATGATCCATGCGAGGCAGGACAGTCCCTGTGCTCTTCCATATCGGCCTCCTTCATTAGCCATTTAGCTTTCTTTTCTGGTCTCTCTCTCTCTCTCTCTTTTCACTTTGGGATTCGAAGCCTTGGCTTTACATTTGTTTGTTTCAGTTGTTTGACGTTGCTCTAGAGTAACAATGGAAGCAGATACAGTGAAGGAAACAGAAAAGCTTTGACAGCAGAACGGATAGCGGTTAATCGGGGCATGACTTTCCACCCGTTCCCCGATCTGGGGGGGGGGGGGGGGGGGGAATGCCCCCCACTGTAGTCACGTGGCATCAAGTCTCTCGTGCCAGAGCACGAATGCACCACATCCTCCTTTCGCTGAGCTGATTGATCACAGCCTGTTTGGTGGCTCAGCTGATTGGGCACAGCCTGTTTGGTGGCTCAGCTGATTGGGCACAGCCTGTTTGGTGGCTCAGCTGATTGGTCACAGCCTGTTTGGTGGAATCCCCCCATAGAAGGAGCTGTTACAAGTCAGAGCTCAATTCAATCACCATCCCAAGTCCTCTTTTGTCTTACAGACCCAACCTAACATGAAATGCCTCTTCAGGCTAATCATTCTGACGCAGCCTGCGCGCCTCACTCCGCTTGAAACAAAACAACAAATTGGGCTTTGCATTACAGATCATTAGGAGTGGAAGATCCAATTTCCGTATTATTTGTAGAATATCCCCACTGACTAGCATGCTTGCGCACTGCATTGAATCGAGCGCATTTCTTATTATGAGTCACGAAAGATCGCGCTTGAGGCATAATAAGGATATACGCACATTTGGCTTCTTTTTCTTGCATGGGCTTCAGATGGTTGCGTTCAAGGCTCCAGCATCTGCTTGACCTCAAAGCTGCTCCTCATAGCTTCCACTCCTCTGTTGTCTCTTTCCTTCTCCTCCTCCTCCTCTTCAAATGCTTCCTCCTCCTCCCACTCCCCACCCCCCAGGGAACTGGTTTCAGATGGTGTCGGCGCAGGAGCGCCTGACGCGCACCTTCACACGCAGCAGCCACACGTACACGCGCACCGAGCGCACCGAGATCAGCAAGACGCGCGGCGGTGAGACCAAGAGAGAAGTGCGCGTGGAGGAGAGCACGCAGGTCGGCGGGGACCCCTTCCGCGACGTCTTCGGGGAGTTCCTGGGCCGAGAGAACTTGGCCACCTTCAGTGGGATGCCTCCCCGGCAAGAGGGTGTGTGAAAGCGCCACCTGGTGGCTGGGAGTGTGAATAACAAAAACCCCATCTTTGGTCACTTGCTAACTCTCCCTCTGCAAGCTTCCCCATCAACATCATAAACACAGCTTAAATGCAAATCCCTCTGTTATTGTTGAACTCTTTCCTGTTTGCTGTTTTTTTTGAGTTTTAACTGTGAATTGCTTCATTGTTTTTTCAGTGCTGTTTGCCCACGTGTATGTGGCACAAAAGCAGGGGGAAGGGTTTAAATTTGGCTCAGGCTCTTCCACTCCTTATGGGCTACGGAGGAAGGATAGGAACTGTGTGTCTCCGTAGAGAATAATGGGAGCAGTAATTTATGACCGAAAGGGCAGCCGAAGTGGAAAATATGACCTCATCCGGGCTATATCATCTGGCCCAAATGTGGCTTGCATAACAAAATGGCAGAACAAGACATTACGTATTGACACATCTTGCCGTGTGTGTTTTGTGTAACAGTAGATTTGTGCTATAAAAGAAAAAAAAAATCGAATAACTGTTTCGAATTTAATTCTGTGGTTGATGCATGCTTTTAATGAGCTTAATTGTGTCGTGTTTGACTGCAGGCTACTGTGAGCCCTTAAAGGGGCGGGGTACCATGCATCGGTGTTTTTCAAATCTGGTTTTCCCGTAATGGCCTAGTTTTATATGTGGAGTTAATGATATAACGCTGGCATGATTTCCAGGATGTACCTCTGCCTTATGTGCTGTGCTAGCTGGGAAAGGATTCAGGCCCTCCCCTTTGACCATGTGCCAGATCAGTCAGCAGACAGATAGCTGGATGGATTTCCAGCGTGCTGTTACGTGGACTTTGGTGCAGGTCCCATGGTGACCCAGTCCTGAAACATGCACTTGTCTTGGTTCCCCTTATTAGGTGAAGCAGGGCCCCAAGAGATGACGGCCCAGGTGACCAGCCCTGGGGGCAAGACGGAGGATGCGGAGATCATAGAAGGCGAGGACAGCACCTACAGCGTGCGCTTCGTGCCCCAGGAGATGGGCCCCCACACAGTCAATGTGAAATACAGGGGCCAGCATGTGCCAGGGAGTCCCTTCCAGTTCACCGTGGGGCCCCTCGGGGAGGGCGGGGCCCACAAGGTCCGAGCTGGAGGCACAGGGCTGGACCGGGGCGTGGCTGGTGTTCCTGGTGAGTGGGAGCGATGACTAATCGGGCTTTACAGATGAGAGGTACGATACAAGGCGTTAATGGACAAGGTCCCCTCCCCCAGCCGAATTCAGCATCTGGACACGGGAGGCTGGTGCAGGGGGGCTGTCCATCGCCGTGGAGGGCCCGAGCAAAGCGGAGATCTCCTTCGAGGACAGGAAGGACGGCTCCTGTGGGGTCTCCTACATCGTCCAGGAGCCGGGTGACTACGAGGTGTCCATCAAATTCAACGATGAGCACATACCCGACAGCCCCTTCATCGTGCCCATCGCCAGCGTGTCAGACGATGCACGGAGACTCACCGTGACCAGCCTGCAGGTACGCTGTCAATCTGCCCCGCAGGGAGCACACACACGGCCAGATCCAAGCAAAGCATATATATCTTTTATGTACTGGATATATATATAATATGTAAAGGTACATATTACTGATGGACAAAATGACGCCTCATGAACCATTTGCTGTATTTTCTGACCCCAGTAGATGGTGCTCTTGGTTCGCTTTTTGGCGTGCTTCTTGTCTTTTTTGAACAGAGAGCACCATCTTTAGGGGTCAAAAAATACTGTATATGGTTCATGAGCCATTATTTTCTCTATCATTAGTCTCTTTCAATGGTTTGTTACTGTACTGTGTGTAATGGTTGCCTGGGTGGAGTGTGCTACCTTATTTCATTGTGCACGTGCACATTTACGAGAAAGCTGACTTTGATTATGCCATTTTTGATGGGGCAGAGTCATAGTAAAGCTTACATTTTCAGCGGGAACGTATACGAGACCGTTGGTCTACCTTTTGCGAAGACTGGCTCCCCCCTCTTGTCCATCGTCCAGTAGACACCTCCTAAACTCAAAGATGTCCCCTGCATAGCCACAATACCACCTCGAGCTAGAGGCTCAGGCAGTAATTAGCACCTTCCTGTGTGACATCTGCGGTTCCCTTGTTACTCTGTGGCTCAGCTGTGGACGTGCAGCTCCGCTGCTTTCCTGTGGGCTGCAGCGATCTGTCTTTTGCACCTGAGGACTCATGGCTTGTCCTCATCAACTCCGCCGGCTGCACAAGCTCAGTTTCTCAAGCCGTGAATCCCTTTAGATTTGTTTTTGTTTATCGCCTGTCGCCTCCAGTCTTAATCGCCGCTTCTCCACAGCTTTTCTCGCTCCTTGATTCCATCTTTGATTCCAAGCCTTTGTGCTTTTCAGGAGATGGGTCTCAAGGTGAACCAGGAGGCCTCGTTCGCAGTGCAGCTGAACGGAGCAAGGGGCGTCATCGACGCCAAGGTGCATATGCCCTCGGGAGCGGTGGAGGAGTGCTACGTGACTGAGCTGGATAGCGGTACGGCACTTCGTCACCACAGTTACGCTGAAAGCTACTATTTTTCTAACTGATTCCCACTCAAGGCTTTTTTTTTTCAGAAAAAGCCTGTAACGTTTTGAGAAAGGGATTCATGAATGGAATGGTGTTGCCGTGTCATGTGACACCCTGTGGCGTCTCCCCCTGCAGACAAGTATGCGATCCGCTTCATCCCGAGGGAGAACGGAATCCACTCCATTGACGTCAAGTTCAACAGCAGCCACATACCAGGCAGCCCTTTCAAGATCCGTGTTGGGGAGCCAGGCCAGGCTGGGGACCCTGGGATGGTGTCTGCGTTTGGGCCTGGATTGGAGGGGGGCACCACAGGTGCAATTCCGTGAACAGCATGCTAATCCTCGTGCATTTTAATCAGAGTTAGAAAATAACGTTTTTTTTTATTATTTTGCTGCATAATGCATAAATGGATATTTTCTTCATAAGGGTCATAAACAAGCTTTATACATATTAATTATGCTTTTATGCTAACACACTCCAGCTCAAACTGAATGATTCTGAATGTGCTCTCTGTCACCCCCTACAGGCGTGTCCTCAGAATTCATCGTGAACACCTGCAACGCCGGATCCGGCGCCCTGTCCGTCACCATCGACGGGCCCTCCAAGGTGAAGATGGACTGTATCGAGTGTCCTGAGGGCTACAAGGTCACATACACGCCAATGGCCCCTGGGAACTACCTGATCTCTATAAAGTATGGAGGACCACAGCACATCGTGGGCAGTCCCTTCAAAGCTAAAGTCACAGGTAGGGTGCAGGAATACTCATTAAATACAGCTAGTCAACAACCCCTTTACCACGCATACAAAATAAAGAGTTCCCTTTAATATATTCTGTGTCTTTATCCAAGCACTCAAAGGGGTGTTGTGAGTAAAATTAGTGTGAAAGGTTTACTCATTTGAATACAGCTAGACAGCAGGGCACATTAACATTCTGTACATAAACATGCATTCTGTAGCGAGAATCAAAGTGTTTGGGTTTGAATGGGCACTGCTGGCAAATTATACAAATGTGCTGCTATGCAGAAATGGGTGTTATTTGAGACTGCAGTGTGTGAAGAGCCCTGGATTTGCTTCAGAGGATGGGGGGTGATTAGTATGGAGTGCTGAGAGCAGGCTCGATCGTGGGCTGCATGATGGGGGAGTAGCCCACTGGTTTATCGTAACGCCCCCGCGCTGGGACGACGGCACACCGACCCACGCTGCCAGGAGAGGGGTTGTGTAACGCCGCCTGCAGAGTCCTGATTCCAGCTCTTACGTAATCGCCCTGTCTCCTCCACTAGGGGCGCGACTGTCGGGGGGCCACAGCTTGCACGAGACCTCGTCGGTGCACGTGGAGACAGTCACCAAGATGTCCTCGGTGTCCGGGGCCTACGGCTCGATGCCTAAGTTCTCCTCGGACGCCAGCAAGGTGGTGTCTCGGGGCGCTGGGCTCTCCAAGGCCTTCGTAGGACAGAAGAACACCTTCACCGTAGACTGCTCCAAAGCAGGTAAGAGTGAGAGAGCAGCCGCTCGCACGAGTGCCGTCGTGATAAACCCAGGACAGGAAAAGAGAGGACAGAATATCCTGGGGCACGCAGACACCCACACTCTGGTTTTTGCTCAGCTGGGAGGTTATTACACCTACATGCAGAAGTAGGAATATCATCTACCTCCATCTTCCACCCACTTATGCAGAACAGCAGAGGTATTCAAACTGTGGGGCGTCGCCCCCCGGTGAGGCGCAAAGGAATTGCACAGGAGGGAAGAAAAAACAGAGGGCTGTGTGAGTGGGGTGGGGGGCTGAAGCAGGGACAGAACTATTTAAAAAACTGCAAATTTTAGAAATATTAAACATGGGGAGAATTACAGGTCCAAAATCTGCTTTGATAAGCTTAATAGACACGTCCTTCCCATTGAGCTGCAAGGTAAAGTTTATCCGGGGTTAGTGGGTGTGTGTG
>JAODKF010000068.1:21313295-21336016 GCA_026779585.1 Mormyrus proboscirostris
CCCCCCCCCCCATTGCAAATATACAGAGTCATAAGAGGCCTGACATACAGAAACAGAAACAGAAAGCAGACACACCGATGTCAGTTTAGAGACTGAGTGTCTTTTGCGGTGGAAACCTGTAGAGTGCAAGCAGCACGAAGCAAACACAGTTTTCTAACAGGTCAGTGGTTTTGCCCCAGTTAACTGACAGGTGCCTTGTCCGTCCTGCAGGCACGAACATGCTCATGGTGGGTGTGCACGGGCCAAAGACCCCGTGCGAAGAAGTGTACGTCAAACACATGGGCAACAGGATGTACAACGTCACGTATACGGTGAAGGAGAAGGGAGACTACATCCTCATAGTGAAATGGGGAGACGAGAACGTTCCGGGCAGCCCCTTCCACGTCACTGTACCGTAAATTCACCCCCCAACACCCAAAATGTCCAGAAATCCCAAAGGACAGACTTCCATAAAACTGAACCAAAAAAAAAACATGTTTATCTCACTGGGATAAGAATCTGAGAAGCCGTAGTAAAATCTTAGCATTAACTTAATTTTTAGGGCTTGTTTGGTATGACATCATACCAACAACCCCATCGATTTTTTCCTCCTTATTTTGTAACGTCAGCCTTCAAAGCGTTCTTTCCTTTTATGATATTTTTGTATGTTTTATAGAATGCGCAGTGGGGAAATAGTGATTCTATTTTTTTTTCCTTATAGTACTGCCCGTCCCTTAGGCCCGAGGTTCTTGCAGTTCTAAGCCATACCTTTTTTCTATGCAGTCCTTAAAAGAAACCCAACCACAAAGTGCCTTTTTCTTTTGGTAAATTCACGTTACAAAACACAGGCCAATATTAATCGAGAGAAGATCACTTTTGACTATCAGTAAAAATTTGCATTTATTTATTCTTTTTCTTTGGCTTGTGTATGACAAGAATTTGTCTTATTTTTTGACCGAGAAAAAAAAAAACACACTAAGCAGCCTGGTTGGTTTTTCTGTGGCGTAGCAGTGCAGGGCGAAGGATCGATTTGATTGACCTTTTGTACTATTAAAACAAAGTGTAGCGACAGACGGTGCCATTAAACAGTGTTCAAGAGTGACATTTTATAGTGTTTTGTATGTATTAAAAATGAAAAGAAATTCTAATTGTTTGATATATTAACCTGCTGTTTGGTAAGACTCTGCAGACTTAATAAAGATTTAACTGCTAACTTGCCACAAAAAGCACAATGACGTGTTCGTGTTTTGATTTCAACAACAATGGTGACACTTTCATCAAAGACAAATATTTGCAGGTATTTACAGATACATGTATAGTCGTATTTTAATGTATTTGCGGCTATTTTGTTTGTTTGGTTGTGCTTTCCTGACACTTACTGGTGATAAATTGACATTACAATTTTCCCTAAAATGAATTTTAATATACATATATTATATCGACTGAAATGTGCACTAATTTAAGAAGTTCCAAATTCCACTACGCGTGCAATCAAGTTCATCAATACTTATGTGGAACTGCGTGCTGACAATTTTTTTTCCCCCAACAAATTGAGTACAGTATTCAATGAAGCTCAAACCAGACTCAAACCAGATTTAAACCAGATTCAAACCAGCTACAAAACCAGGAAGTGTGTGTGTGGGTGTTGCACCTACGTCAGGCTTGGGTCTCCATCTCCATTCTCTGCGGGACTGCAGCCCTTCAGGGCTAAATAGTAGCTTGACTGCCCCACTGACAACCAGCTAAGCACCAATACATGTAACCCAGTAAATTCGATTCCAGTAAATGTAGTTATGTGTTCCATTTCTATGCGATTTCTCTCTGAATATAGTGACACCCCCTTTCCGCATTTTACCTTCAAACCATACACCAAACGACTACAGGCTGTAAGCTGGCAAGATACTTTTAAACTTTCCTCGTTTTAGGTTATGTACAGATACATGATATAATATTGTTCATCGTAAAGTGTAGCCTATATTTTTTCATTGTTCTTTTGTCCTTTTGATGGGTGTAAAAGCAATTTCATTGCTCTGTCATCCCTTGATACATGATGTTATTTTATTGCTATATTGCCTCTTGAGAATTAGGCTAAAAGAATCTTTTCATTCGAGAGAGTGCAGTACTGTATAATACGTACAATGTACTTTTTAATGGCTGTATTTAATGTTGCCAATATCTCACTGCGTAATTGATCAATCGGACTTTGCCATATGTAGGCCGATATACATGAAAATCACGTTATATAGGCATATGGCAGTGTTGTCAACTTTGGTCAGTTGGCTGGAGTGAGATTGTCAATTCGAGACAAGTCTGCACACACATGCACATTTAACAGTTTTATCCCCTTGTAAATGGTCGGTTTGCAAACTATCCCAAAGCTTTTGATGTAGTTAATTTTAGGACCTGACGGAGGGTCTGCGGATGTTTCACTATTGTACGCGGTTTCAGCCATCTGTGGTAGGTGTGACCCGTGATGGTCACCCCTATATGGAGCATAGGCGGCCCGCCTAGGGCACCAGTTTACGAGAGGCATCAACTAGCTAAATTAAGCCTCTGAGAGCGTCTGCACGGGCCCATAGGAGTTGGCCTCCTGGCGCCCTTTGTAGTGGGGACATTACATCACTTCATACTATATACAGTATTAATGAAAACAAGCGGTTGATGGCAAACCAGTGATGTTGTTTGTCTAAAGGTGGCGCTTATAGGGATTTATAAGAGTTAGAATTTGCCTTCCTGACGAATGAACTCGGTAAGCCACACCATTGGATTTAGTTAATAATGAGTTTATTATTGTTGCTATTTATTGTTTTCATTTCTATTTTAGCTATAAGTCATGGAGGAATTGGTTTGCACTGACATTTGTTAAAACCAAGGCTTTGACACAAGTGTGCAATTAGTCCCGCGGACTTGGCTGGAAATCTCACCTGAAGTTCTCTGGCTAGAAATAAAATTGCATTTCTTGCATTTTTTAACCATACTAGTAGCCCAGTTGACTAGTAGCAACAGTTCTTAAGTTACACCCCTACCCACAACCACTAATTTTCCTTTTTAGATTGTTGACTTAGTTTTATTTGATTTGTAATCCTGTTGTAGCACGAGTTTTTGTTTCTGTCCTGAGTGGCAGGGAATTCTTCAAACCCACTTTAAGTGTACTATTTATCTTTTAAATATTAAGAACCTCCTGAGGTCCATCATTGCCTAGACTCCCCACCCCCCAGGCAAGCTAACATTATACAATGCAAAGAAAATGCTTTTATGAATGTAAGTTACAACATGTGGTAAATGTCAACGTCTGTCTGTGAGCCAGTTCTCCATGATCACTTTACGCCGGTGGATCGTAAGCTGCGTCACAGTTTGATCGAGGTCGTGCGGTTTGCCTTTAAATATATCCATATGCTGAAACCATGCAAATGTCCTGAAAGCAAAGCCGAGATTTTGATTTTGTATCGCTGTATCTAATGTGTATGAAACTTCCGTCCCTTTATAAGAGAATTAAGAGTTCCCTCTAAACGTTTATACGACATAGTGTGGCCATTAGCTCAGTAAATGGTACTCGAGCCATTTAGATACTATATAAAATTACAGGTTAATATTTTCACATACTGAGTGTATAATGCCTACGGACACGGACGTTGCATTGCGTTTGTTAACCTGGCCATCATTTCAACTACAAGATTGTTCCTTGGAAATCATGGATCATGAATAGCTGAACGAGGATCATCATAATTGTGTTTGATTAGACATTAATCAAGCCTTATTATTTGGAGCTGGAAGCTGGACCAGGGACATCTATCAAAGGTCCAGGCTGGGTGTGTTAAGGAGACCAGAAGCCCCCATGCACCCCGCCTATCAGACTGCGATCCATAAATAACTGCCCCAAATATAGCAGACCGAGCGCTATCTTTAGCCACCTCACCCCTGATGGAAACGTCAGGTACAGGTACCCGAAAGGTTCTCTGACAATGATGAAGACTAATGACTCGATAAATATAGCTTTGAAATCCACCGTTAATGGGATGACCGTACGCTGTCAGTCACATCTCGGTTTCACCGAGAGAAACGCACTAAACTAACCAGTAGGCGGTGGGTTAATACTGATGTTTAACCCCATGGCTGGGGTCACGTTTATCAAATCACTGTTAAATATTAGTATCTTTTACATATGGATAGGAAAAAATTGGCTTAATCTTTCAGTTTAATCTCTGTTTTCTGTTGAATTATCAACATCCAGATGGTATTTTGCTGTATTAGGTTTTTTTTCATGTGAAAAGCTAATTGCTTTACCTAATACAGCTGGAATATAAAGCTTAGTCTAATGGTTTAATTATGCGGAGGCTTACAACATTTATTCATGTTCTTCTGTAAATCAAGCGCAGTCGTAAGGACTGATTTGTGTATTTGCTGTCGAGTTCTAGTTTATGTAAGACGGTCACAACACTACAGCTTTACCCGTCAATAGAAGGCTTATTAGAAACTAATGAAGTAATTATCGTAGTTCCACTTGTTAACTTGTTCTGACTGTTTAATAATGAAGAACTCGGTACTCTGATGCCCTTAAAATGTAGGTGACGGGGGAGGGAGAGTAGACAGCTAGGGTAGACAGTTTAGTCTTTGTCCCATCACAGTCTGACCGTAATTAATTGAATCGCTTTTTTTTTTTTGCGGTGATGATTCATCTGGCAGCTTGCTCATCGTTTAGTTTGTCCTGAGTGGCACAGTGTCCATACTGATGAAGACTGCAGGCTTTTGGAAGAACGTGGTGAGTAGCCCATGGTGTTGCATGTACTTCATGGTCAATTCTGGATGTTTCTTGCTGAAGGTCACGTTTGGAAGGAGACTTGTTGAGAATGCAGCTTTCTGGATGAATATTAATGTGTTGAGGTTAGTTTGCTGACATATGGGAGGAGAATGTGGTTTTGCCCATCTTCGACAGCTGCTAGCGGCCTTGTGATACGGGTGCGTATGCCCGAGAAGCTGGGTTAGGAACTAGGCCAATCATGACTGTTTCCTGTGGTTTCCAGGGAGTGGAGTTTTTAATGTGGTGGGGGTTTTTTTTTTTTTTTTTTAAATCTTTTTGAGGTTTGTGATTTGAAGCACTAGACATACTAAACCCCAATCTGATCACCACATTTGACAGCAGAAAAAATGTCGGCACTGGGTTAACTTTCTTCCGCTGTTCAGTGCTGATGAAGACTGACGCTTCCAAAGACTGGTAAGATCAGACTGCACTCTTAGGAAGCCAACCCAGGATTAGCATATACTACTGCGACTTACCTGTTTCTTATTCCTCTAATTCATTCAATACTATCTTTTATAAGCCAAAATTTATGGCTTACGTGCTACGAGATGGGATATTAAAACCTTTGCGTGGAATTACCAATAGAGATCAGTGGGGAAATACTGATGCTTTGAGTTGTTTATCTAACAAACAGTATTATGTACACATATGCATAATATTGCTGAAAAATCCATACAACTGGGACAGTAATTAAAATGTTAAGTAACCGAAGCGAAGCTGTTAGATGAAATTCTGACTAGGCGATGTTGAGAATACAGTGACTCTGGTGTTTTAATTGCTGGCTGGTAAATTTTCCCCTCTGTTGGGATGTACGACGAGCTACGTAGCTGGTCCTTGCTGAGCATAGTTCTATAAGCCGGCTAGAGCATGTGGCTCTGGGTCCTGTTGATCCCCAGGCATTAGGGTTATGAATCTCACGTTGGTCGGAATTGGTAGCGGCTCCTAGAGGGGTGATGTGGCACATTTTTCGGAATATAAAATGTAAATAGACTACAGTCTGCAAATATTGTGAGGATGTAGTCAATACACTTTACATTACCCACAATGCAGCTCTTCCCCGTGCTTATGCGCAAAGCCCTGCGTGAACACCTCAAACATCGGTAGCAAACACCACAGCAAGTGTAATGCCGCGTGCTGAATAGGAATGATCCTGCCTCTTAAAAGGCGTTTTGTAAGGCTGACATTGATTTAGATCCGTGGCTCCGTGCCAGTGAGATGCAAATCGAGCGTGCTGTAGCTGCCAATGGAGGTTAGCAGACTAGCGCTTCTGCATTCCAAAGTAGCACCCTGGTCACGCCGCTTATTGTTCACATACATCTTATTTAAACATGTAACACGTGTTGCAGTAATAATTTGTCTCTGTGATCTGCACCTGCTGACTGCAATGGACCCTTGCGTCTGGAACAGTGGTTTGTTTCACTCCATTTCTGAATCTGATCATAAAGCTCTATTAAAGCTAAACACCTCCACCTGTAGAAAAATTTCTCCTCCTGAGTCTAATGTGTATTTCAGTAAAAACAAAAGCAATGTTTTTCTTGTAATTCCCGATTTTAATTGCTTGACTTGAAGGAATACCAGACATTAACATTGAGTAGTGCTGGTTAATCTCCCCCTAAAACGGCTATTCAAGTTAGAACTGTTTTTTTTCCTCACAAAATGCAGATTCCTCCCTTGTTCAATTATCCATTAGACGAGCAGACGATGCTGACAGGTTGTGGTGAGCTTATAAATAAATGCAATCACTGGATAGTTCATGCAGTAATGGAACTGCGTAAAGAGAAATGAGGAAAAGCTGATTTTGGAAACGTCGAAGGGTCATTTTCATCTAGTTTAGCAGCGGCATTGTATAAATAAAACCAGAGCGCAGACTGTCTGGTACGTGGCTAAGTGGCGACGTCCAGGCTGGTCAATCATTGCTGCTGCTTCGGGTCTTCTGTCACACCGAATCATTTGTTGTTGAAAGGCTGCCTTGTGTTTTTTTCCCTTCTACCAGAAGTCGTTTGCCGTGATGTGAATTGATGCTCGCCGCAGAATATGCTTGGGAAATTGAGTGTCGTCGGTGAGGGTAGGATTTAAAAACTTTGACGAATGCACAAAGTGCAATGTAAATAAACCATAAAGAATAAATATTGATTTGGTTATTGGTCGATTTATTTATTACTAAAGCAACGAATTTCTGGAACCCAGTTCAGTTTAGTTTTTTTTTCTGGTCCTGGCTGAAATGACAGGAGCGGTAACTCTGCAGCAGCATTGGTAGTACACTCCCCTGGAGATAGCAGTCTGTCTGCTGTTTTCTGCTGATCTTAGAGACAGACACAGCCTGTCAAAGGACGGGGCTGTTATGTAACAGTTTTGTATTCGGCCACCGGGTGGCAGCAAAACCTTGTAAAATGGGTTGATCACCGAAAAGTGTATCTTTCAGACGCGGGCGTTACATGTAGATGCAAAAGTGTGTGTGTGTGTGTATGTATGTATAAAACTATAAACATGAGTTTAATTGCGTACCAGCCGGATGTGTCGCACAAAACAAGGCTTCATGAAACGGATTCATTTGGGATTGTTCTTAATTGCATACGCCCTAGAACAGGCGGGCCGTCATTACCAGGAAGTTAAACTTAGCTCTTACAGTGCGGTGCAAAAGAGGGTAATTAACGTTTAATACGTTGCTGTAGGTGGCATCGAGTTTTTAACAGCTAGCTTCAGCCTGTGCAGCAATACCAGCTATAATCGAATAGTAAGCTTTCTATTCTGGTAAGAGCAGAGCCTATAATTAGACGGTAATTTTCCTGCTCGCTCATCGCGTGACTCTGCGTGTGGCTGATGATTAACGGTCCCCATTTCCTCCCTCGGACCATCTGGGCCGGGGTCTGTGTGTCATTAGCTGGGCCGCTCCTGCCCACCAAGCGGCTGCATCTTCCCAGCCCTCCGGGGGAGACGGACAAGCGAAAGGAAGGAGGTAGCAAAAACAATGGTTTACCAGAATGAATGGTATATTCCGGGTCTCCGCCACAGGTAATTCAGGGGGTGTGGATCCCGTGAGGATGACTGTGACAAGATGGCAGGCTCTGTTGCCTGACCCTGTCAAAACCAGACTAAATTATTTTGATGGACCGTCTTAATGCTGCTTTTTTTAATTATGAGGCGGAATGAACTGCTTGCTAGTAATTAATTTAATAAGTGAGGACGGAGGAGATACTGGGTGGAGCAAGATAAAAATACCCCCGTTCATCCAACCCAGATTTTACACAACGATGTCACCCAGCACGTAACCACGTGCGATTCTGCGCAGCTGTCCACTTCTCTCCTAGGGTCTCCTTCAGGTCCTCTTCCTTCTCTGGTCCTAACCCACATTCCACTGGCAAAGATGGGAGGGGCGGGCATGATCAGGCAAAGAGCTGTGGGGCTCTACTGTACAATGTACACCCACCCTGCACCTGTTCACCCGTAACTTCCCCATGTTGTAACTTCATTTTGGATTATATGGTCTGTGTGGTATAACCCTCTACATTCTTTAGGACTATATAAAAGAGCTTTAGTATCTTTCACTGTAGCAAAGACTTTTTTCAACTAAATTGGGGGAAAGTGATATTTTTCCGTGTTCCTCTATCATCTTAAAACCATCCTGCTATTTACATTTTAAAGCGATATTTTTCCTGAAATGTGTGGCCTGACACTTTAAAGGTTATGGAAAATAACTAGGCTTCTCTTCTGCTGCGAACTGATCCCCGGGAATGTCACGTTTGGACAGCCTTCATCTGATATTAAGGATGAAGTAAATAACTGGTTCTGTCTCGCCTGGTTGTCTGTGGACTGCTGCGGACGCATGGACGGGACGATGGCTGGCATTTCTCCTTCGCATGACTTAGTCAAGTAAACAGTGGCGTCGATAATTGCATATTGTACCTTATATTTACAATCAGTGACCAAACAGCGGTTTTTGTTTAATTCTGTTCATGTACGTTTAACTGGAGAAGCTTTTAATCAATGTTGGTGCATTTCAGATTCCCCAAAATTCTTTTATAGAGCCAGTAAGACCAAAAGTATGGTCGTCGTTCATTTGCTAATGAACATTATTAATTCAGTTAATGTTTTCCTCATCTTTGAGCCAAAAACTTAGTTAACGTACAGAGCAGCCTGCTCATGTAAAGATATTTTTCTTCCAAAAAGAAATCAAATATAATTTAATTACTTCTGAGCTGGCTTGAAACAGAACCGTAATCCTTCGCAGTGTAGCCTCAGGCTTCCGTCTCGAAACGAAATGAAACCAACATGCTTCAACATCATGATTTTTGAAAACTTCCGACAGTTCTTCTAAAGGGGGATCATATATATATATATACATACACCCATACACCACAGCAGCGGGAAATCCATGGGATTGTCCCCAATGTGGTTCCCAGTGGTTAGTATGAAAGCGTGGTCATCAGCACAGTCTTAACATAGACGATGCCTAGGACCTTAACTGTGGCGCTGAAATGCTGTTATTTATTGCCTCCCTGTGGAAGAAGATGCTGAGAGGTATATCCCTCGGTATGTAAGAGGGAGAATATTCTTTTATTCATGAACTGCTTATAATGCATTATTCAAATGACTTGAGCTGCTAGTTTAACTCGTACGCTTTGCTCCTTATATTGGCACCAGGGTTGAATTTAGACATGATATACGTACGTCTCTACCATGGATGGAAAGTATGAGAGATGCGTATATTTAAAATGTTGATTCCGTCATTGTCGGGACTGCAGGAGTGTAAATATGGCAGGCGCCGGGAAAGCGTGCTGGCCCCCTGGCATTGCTGGTATGTGATCCAGAGCCTCAAGGCTGCGGTGAAATCTGAGTGCTTTCCAGCAGCGCAGTGTGCCATGGTACGGGAGACGAATCGTTTAAATGGAGCCGGACTGATGGAATGACGAAATAGGGGAATCGTTCTGAAACGCCGGGCCGCGGAAACGCCCAAATCCCTTCTCGTTCCTTTTAAACTGTCTTTCCATGTGAGAACTAGCGGTTCACCTACGAAATGTGCTGATACAATCTTGCCCATTTGCTGATGATGTGACCCAACCGTGTTTTTACTTGTAATTTTTCCCCCATTACGTCAATTTCAGAATTGTTATATATAGTTTCTTCCCTCTCTGGCCCACATTGGTTTTTGGTTCAAAATTGACTTGAAGTACGTGCCAAATAGTCAATATAACATCAAGCCTTTCCCCCGAAACAGAACCCGGTTAGTTTTCTTCATTGAAACCCTTGGATGATATTAACACTCAGTCTAACGTCATGGTGAAGCGGATGAATGGAAAGTAATTGTTAATGATATAGCTAATCATGCTTAAATTACATCCTTCATCTTTTGGATTGAGAAATTCATGAATAAGGCTGCTATAATCATAACGTTCAGCAACTCTTAAATTTCCCTGCCTGTCATAACTTTCATTTGCTGTCACATTAAAAGGATTACGGAGTCTGACTCTAGCTCAGCGATTATTGCGCTTTGATTTAATACCTATGCAAAAACACGCGACACGCGGCTACTGGGTGCGAGCTGCTCTGCCACAACGTCGCTGTGGGAGCATCCTGATTGGCTGGGGCGGAGCGCGGGAGCTGCCTGATTGGTCTGTTTGGCATATGAAAGCCATTAATTTGCGTTTAGCGATGTCCCCGTTATTCAAGAATAATTTTCACCGGTTTATAATGGAAGGACGAGTTTATAACGCATCAGTTTCCTTGTTATGCATTTGGCAATGTTTTGTAGACTATTACAGTGCCTTTTTGTTTTTAACTGCTTATAGGGAGTCTACACTGTTGGCACACTGTCTTTTGAGATGTCTATATCCCAGAATGTTGGGTTGGGGTTCTAGAAACGTATAAAATATGCTCAAGTATTAATGTTTCTTCCCATAGCCAAACACTAATAATTGGAGTAGATTAAGATGAGTAGATTAATGGGTGATATCGGATATGTTAATGATATAAGAAATGTTCACCTGATTTAATTCAAGTAATGAAACAATTTATTCGTGCAATTTGTCTCGAAAGCCAGGCACAATAAAATGGGCTTAATGTGATGCTAATTAAACAAAACGTGAAAGTGCTCCAGCTGAAAGCTTTCACAAACATGTACGGTCTTCGGCGCAAGTAGCAGATCAGAATGTTCAGTCACAAACCAGCAATGTCGGTTCTTCAATTGTGACACTGTTGCTTTTCGCTCGCGTATACGAAGTCTGACCTTTCCAAATGTCCAGTTTCCAGGGAGGTAATTTTGGGCGGCACACACCAAACTGTATCTACCCTACAACTCGTCCTCACCATTATTTTTAAACCTGTATGTTTGTGTTAGCAAAAGCAAACATGCTATTTAATCTGTTTTTATTTTTTGCGTGTTTATCGCTTGATGATATACATAAATCGTATACTCATGCCACCACAAAAACACATTCCTTGTATTTTATGCTGGAGGCAGTGGCGGTCCCATTCGCATTCTTGAGAGCAGGTCAGTTGACCGGGGCTGTTCCTTGTTCTGCCTGTCCTGCATTCTCATAAAATGTACGAATTGGTGTGTTTTTATTCTGGATGGCTGCCAAGCAGTGCAGTGCACGTTTTGGCCAGTTTCCACACCCAGGTTGACATATCTTCCTCCCCTGTAAGTTTTGTGTGTTTCCCATTGTAGCCGATCTCCCTTAACTACTGAGATGGCAACCAGCGTTCTGAATAAACTTGTCATTCCCTTTTCCAATCACTGTGTCGCATGGTTCTGTTCACCAGCCCTGTTCTCTCAATGTTGTAGAAAAGAACGATTCACGGTCTGTAGATCCAGTCCCAGTGAAAATGCACTAGAGTCTTTCTGGTTTGCCGTCCCTGTAGAGGAACGGGGTACAGCTTTTTCTGGCTGCTCGCTGACAGCTGTCGCAGCAGTCTGACTTTTTAAATTCAAGTGCAGTAGTCTCTTTGCAATGCTGCATTCTCTAGAAAAGATCAAAGATGTTTGAGAAGATTAACAGCACTGTTTGAGGATGGAGAACTTGCACAAACGCAGTCTGAGACGTCAATGGCCGAGAGTCTCTTAATGATCGGCCTATTAATGTTCTCTTCTTACACTCACGCACGTGGGGCTCCGGGTTCTCATTCTTTGGGAATTTGTCCTTCACTCTGAGCAAATAGGATGGTTGTTTTGACAGCGTGACTGATTTGAGGAAGATGGTGTTTGGCTGCATTGCCCAGATGGGCGGCTCGACTGGAACCTTTGGGCAGGTGTTTTAGGTATGGTACACTGCCCCGGGTTCCTCAGTGATGCGTAATGAGAGTGCGATGGGCTTGCAGCTGGTTTATCAAATGGCATTTTCGTGCATGCGGGATTGCGAGAGTGACAGCAGGTCTTCCAGATTAAAGGACTACACGTCATTCAATTGCATTAATCAAGCACCCCCCTCCTCAAATATACTTCCCACGACCCACACTTGGCCAGCAATCTCTTTCGGAACGTACCAAGGCTCTTTTTTTACTCCACCAAGGGTGGGAGGTATGGCTCATCACAAGCCATGTCCTGCATTAACCAAGGCTTCGCGCTGCCCCACGGTGGTTGGACAGGGTATTATTCCAGCAACATGGCCCCACAGGCTTGCGTTAAGCTCCGCCTCTGTAGCCGTGCCGCTCGGAGTCATGGGAGACCTGCTTTTTCTTTTTATGCATTCACCGCTGATGCTCCCTGTCGCTCCATGTCAGGCACTTCAAAGGACAGCTATTCCCTTTCTGACACTTCTGCTTTTTATCAATCATAAATGTACAGAAGTTCTCTCAGTGCCCTTGGAAGTAACTTTTTTTCCAGCTTCAATCATTCATGAAAAAGGATTTTCTTTTTTTTCTGTCTTTTAAAGGTGTTGGGGGGGAATATTGGTAACCGACGAACCAAATGACAATGCAGAAGCACGCTGAGATGCTGACATTATCCATGCGCTGTGAACTGATTCGGAGGCACCCAGGCCTGCCTGGAATGGGGGGGCGGGGAATCATCACACTGTCAGACTAACCAAAACAAGGGGAGGAAATGGAACCCATGGGCCCACGGATTCCCCATTAGTGTGGGGGTGTTTTTTTTTTTTTGGGAGGGGGGGATTATTGGAAGTCATTCTTCATGACCTGCATGCTTAAATAAACAGCTTGCTGTCACATGGCCCCATGGTAGCTCAGTGGGTGACACGGTTCCTCCAGATCGGGGAGGGGTTGCTTGAATTCCACCCCTGTGGGGTGGGGGGTGGTTGCTCTAGTTACCTCCAACAGCCCAGAGAGTGGCAGGTGATGCGCTGGCATTTTGACTGACTGCCTCCTTTAACCTTTTATTGCTCCTTGGGACAGTCTCTTCCCCCCCCCTCCCCCTTTATTTTGTATAATGACAAATTGGAAGATGGATGGATGTCGTCATATTCCATGCAATACCAGCTTCTCTTTAAAATTACAAGCTATAATTTTCTTGCCTTTTTTTTCATCTCCATTGACAGAATCCATCATTCCGGAGGTGGAACGTTCTGGTCCAGGACAGTATAAATTGAGACCAGGGTTTTGTTTCAACCAACCAGTTGAATATAAAGACTGCTCTGCGACTGACTCAACTGGTTGGTTAAAACAAAATCTTGGTCTGGACCTGCATTGTCCACCTCTGCATAATTCACCCACGGCCGTCGGCGTGTCCCGCCTGTCTGTAGGATTCCTGCAGCTCAAACCCTGAACTCCACGCTGACAGAATGACGATGTATCTCTTTGTAGCGAGTTTCCCGCCTCCTTTCCTGTATAAAGTTGCATGCTGTCCTTTGATAAAACATCTGGGGAATTCAGGGTAAGATGCGTGTGAAATGCTTTCTTAGATGGCTTGTAAACTAATTCAAGGCCTAGCGTATTCCGGGGGGGGGCAGCACGTACCTGACTCCCTTAATAACCTGTTGAGTGGACCCTGCGCTGCTCTTCCTCATTTGTACGCAGTCTCCTCCCCAACCCTCTCTCCTGTAACCTCGTCTTTCTTAAATTCCACCCAACAATCAATCATTATCCTTTCCAAAGCCCACCACACACACACGCACACGCACGCACTGCGGCGATGCATCCTGGGAAAGGATTAAACGGCTTGGTGACGTGATTTTGTCAGAGCCCAGGATGTGTTCGGGTGAATGTTAATGGAGACGTGACATGATTTGCCAGTGAGGCTCTGGATGCATTTTCAGGAAATCGCCAGTGTGAAATAATTTGTGCAATTCTAGATGTATGTCTGAGAAACCACGGAATGTGACCCGGCTCGTCCTGTGTTCACGTGGTCCAAATGGAGACGTTCGTCCAGCCCGGACCCCTCTGTTGTTGCTGTGACCCCTGAAATGATGTTGTACTGTTGTGTGACATAATTGCTGTCAATTCATCACTTCTATGCTACCATGGTTACAGTCGATGGTTGTTCAGACTTAAAATAAGAATGAAATACCTGCAGGTTTTATGAGTAATTCCTCCATAATTCTGTCTGTAGCATTCAGGTGACGCATGGGACACGTTAATGTTGTGTCACAGGCCTGCACTAAAGATTTACGATGTACTCCGGAGTGTGTTGCTAGTGTGATGTAACAGGGGATGATCAAATGGACAAACTTTATAGGTCAAACCTCACCTCCGGTGTGCAATGGCTGGGATTCATGTCTTTGTGTAGAAGTAACTCCCAACGCAACGCTTCGGGTGTTTTTTGCTAAGAATTTTCATGCATTTCAGAATTTGTTGCTAATGACCAAGTTTAAAGTACCCAGTGCTGAGGGATTTCCTGCACCACAGACGATATCAAAATAACAAATAATCTTCGATTGGTTTTCCCCTCTCCACGTTCTGCCTGCGTATCGCCAGCTCCCACAAAAAGCTTTGGGGACCTTGGGAGACCGGTAACGTTCTTGGGGGCAAAGTCAATACCACGCAGTCAAAGTCCGATTTTAAAATAGGCTTCTGAAAAAAGCTTTTGATTGTAATGAGGTTTGACTGCCTGCAGAAGCCTACAGATTAATAAATATTTGCCACATTCTGGCTTTTAACTGTATTAAGCTCTTGTGTTGAGCATCTAACGACCTGTAGCATTTCTTGCGTGTTGAACTAAGCTTTAGGAAACCCATCCAACAGTGCTGATCAACCCATCAGATGACATAGGTGGCCGCCTAGGGCTCCGTCTTTAACCAGTTTCACTCTGTCTCGAACGGCTGGTGAAGCCTGTCTAGGGCTCCATTTGAGCTTTGACTTGCCAGTTATTTTTTGTTTTCTTTTTAAACTCCCATTTTTCTTCTGCCCCCTCCATAAGAAATTTCTATGGAAACCGTAAAGCTGACTTCAGCACTCCTTTAACGCCGGTCTTCCGAAGAATCAGCCTGAGGTTCTGAGGAACGCTAACGGTAGTTTAATATCAGGACGCTAACGCTTGGTGCCTTAGTGACAATGATGCGGAAGGTCCTTCTGCCAAGAGAGCCGCTCATCTCTCTGGGAAAGAGGCACTACGGTGCCCCAACCACGGAACCGGTGACTGCTGTGCCACCTCCCTGGATGTTTAGAAGCGTCAGCTGATAATAGAGAAGCATAATCGCTTGGCAAACGTGCAGCCCATGCCTGCAGCCCCACCCGGCACCAGTGACATCACACAGACAGATGGTGGCAGCCTGGAGACAGTAAGGAAGGCTCCTTTATCGAGAGCGAAAACAAGTACATTTTACGTACGTTACACCCGGCGCAGTGTTTACGAATGAAGGGACGTTTGCCTGTTCGTGAAACGAAACACTTTCGTTTTTTGAGAATAATGTATTGAGGGGACTATCTCAGAACTGAGTTTGCAGAAAAGATGTGAATGTGAATCTTAACAGATTCAGGGTTTAGTTTAACAGGACTGTCAGCAAGGGATCCTATTGAAGTTTTGCTTGGTGCATAAAGAGTATATCATCTCTTCGGTCTGTTTTTCTTAGTCCTTTTTTATTCTGAACCTGTATGCCTCCTGTACTCTGAAAGTACGTTCAAGCTGGATCTTACTTAATTAGGCATCTCATCATCCCAACCAGGCTGTTTTCTCGACTATTTACTTGGCTCATTACTGAGTCATGGACATCAGGAAGTCTCCGCTGAGCTAGCCAGAGGAATCGGCAACCTCCCCGCCCCCCCCCCAATCTACTTTTGTTCTGTGTTGTGTATCTCTGTAGACCCCTGGCTAATGTGTCCAAATGGAACTCCTTGCCCAGGACATCTGCTCTGCTGTCTTGTGGCTCAGAGGAACTTATTAGTATCGCAGGGATGGCGGCGCCTAAGAAGTGGTACACATCAGTTGCGTGTTCTTTGGGCATCGGCGGTGTAGCCAATCAGCTGGTCTGGCCCTGGCCCAGATGGTAGACACGTTTGAGCCTAAATGTCTTCCGTGATGCTATTAGTTACCCGCCCCGTGAGATCTGAATGCCAGGCAGGGAGGAGGCTTTGTGCCAAGCCTCAGACTGAGGTAAAGACTCACGACCACTGCGATCGGGAGAGACTCCAAATCCCTAAGCTGCTGTACGCTCTGGACCTGCTCTGGGACAGAGGAGCTTAGTGGTTGACTGATGATCTCTAGGGTGGAATGGCGAAGCACGGACCGGGCATCGCAGTGCTCAGCGACTGGGAGGCGTGTCCGTGTTTCATTCTGATGCAACTGCGTAATGCTTTTGTGACTCATAATTGAAGTTGCGCGCATCTCGCCTTGTTACCAGTGTAAGTTAGCAGCTAATTGAATTGCGTTAGTAAGTCACACTCCTGTGGCCCTTGAGGACTGCAGTTACCTGCCCCAGGCTTTAAGAAATTCAGTATAAGTATCGAGATTTAGACTCTACAGTGAGCATTTTCAGAGCTGTAGTGAATTAGATGAAGCTGGTAGGAAGATGATGAAGATGCTGAGCTGGTGCAACCTAAAATTGGGGGGGGGGGTGCGGAACGTCAGGATGTTTCCACTGTTCCTTCCTGTCCGTCAGTGTCTGCTCTTTATAAGCGACCGTGTGGGGCAGTCTCTGCCAATTAGCGTCGTCAGGTAATGTGAACGCTGCTCTGGGATGTTTATAAATGCCAATAAAATAATCAGAACATGATTCCGACGATTCAACTGTAATCATGTTCTGATGAGTTTTGACTTTGGGAGCTGATATTTGTTCAGCTATGATCACTGGAGGAGAAAGTCATGTGACTTTTTTATGAGAACCTGTTCGGCTATTTGATTTTAATCAAACGCAGCTGCTGCGTCGGTACACACTTTCAGACAAGGACTAACGGGTTTTAAATTCCTTTTTTTTTTTTTTTTTTTTTTTTTTTTTTTTTTTTTTTGAGTTGAGTAATTGCTCTTAGTCCACCAGGAATGCCATTCATTATCTGTAAGGTGACATTGCGACCTGTGAGATGGGGCTCTTCAACACGACCCGCACTCCTGCAAGGTAAACAAGGTGACAGGTGAATGTTAATTCGCTAGCGTACACCCAGGGGGCGTGGTGACAAGACATCCATTTACCAGAGACGTAATGCGGTGTCGCACTGTCTCCGTACCCTGCCTTGCGTCTACCCCAAGGATTGTGTTAGGAGTAATCACCATAATGGATGTAAAGTATAATGTGTTCTGCCTCGGACGGCCTTGTTTGTCTGCTGGCCTGTAGTTTTTGACTACAGGCAGTAACTCTGGTTTTTTTTTTTTTTTTATTTTTATTTATTTAGTATATGTTTCTCTACCCTGTTCTTTTAACTCTCCCTTCTTCCTGGAGTGATGATTTCCTGTTTTTTCTTTTTTTTCATTAATCTGTAGGAAATTTCTTGGCAAGGTCCGTGACCATGGAAGTCACACCTTCTGAAAAATCCAATTTGGCAGCGAGTATCTCTATGCTGGTTTTGGATTGGGATCCAGACGTCCCCATTTCCTGGTTGAAGTACCAGAAAGGCTGCTGTTCCACATGTATGAATCTCGGAGAACCCTTCTTTTATCTTAAGTAGTTTTTAATCGAATGATCTCCTGAGTGACAATAAATGAGTTTTAGGAAAATGGCTCCGCCCGTTTCCCGCAGACGTGCAGCTTAATGTCCGGGGCGCGGAGCTGTCGTGTATCTTTCTGCGGCGTCTCGCGCGCAGTCGTGGTTTCTGTTCCTCCCCTCGGCATAGGAGCCGTTTATCTGGATTCCGTGTTTTGCCTCCTTCATCTGGATCGCTGGCAGATATCGGCAGGACTTTGGGTTACCCGTATAGAAGCCCAGCCGTACCTGGATCCCTTACCGAATCTCTCCCTGATTTTAAATAAACGGCCTGAAGATGTTCAGATTAAACGGGCTTCTGAATGCATGCCTGCTGTGCTGGACCCCGCCCACCCGTCTTTAGATAAGACATCCCATTTAATTGCCACTCCCGTCCCGTTAGAGCACCTGTAACTCAGTGTGAATGAACGTGGTTAAGGTCAAGTTGTCTTGCGTACGGCTGTCCCTGGAACGCAATGCGATGGAAGAATGACAGAGTGCGAGTGTTAGACATACGGCCCCTTAAGCGCTATACACTTGTGATGTGCAATTTCGCCACACATTCTTTCATGCAAAACTTTTCGGGAAATGTAAATGGGAGCGCAGCATTAAGCGCGCGACAGTATCAGCACTGGTAATGAAAACCTTTTGTACCACTTTTTGATTGGGCGTATTCCATTTACAGTCACATTCTCCTCCTGTCTACTGATGCAGTTGACGTGTAATTAACCAATGAAAAGATGTTTTGTGAAGTCATCTATTTAATTTAGTATTTATGTTTGTACGAGTTAACGTTTGTATTCATGGTGGTTGCTTATGGATTATTTTGCATTGTTCGTTTGAACATCTTACATATAAAATGTGAATTTTAAAGTGAGATTTAGTTTGTGTTTTGTGGACACTGACATACAGTATAGACCCCTCTGATATCAGTCCATACACGTTTTTCCATCACTCATGATGGAAAATGTTAAACTGTACAGGGATTGCTGTAAAGGAGAGCTTTCCCTTTGTGGCGCTAAGGGGGTCTTATAGTTTTAGGTTTGTTTTGGTAGAGTAGTTTTTATTCTCCTGAAATAATACATTTTTGCAAATACATGATTTTTATCAGATAGTGACGATATGAAGGACGATGCTATGGGGCCCCTTCTGGTCAGGCAGGTAGTCCTCTGGCGGTCGGTGTGTGTCACAATGTCCATTTGCAGCAAACATAATTACCTTCCCAGCAAGGAGAGAGACGTCACGCAGATACATAGCAACTGGGCCTTTTGCATCTGGGAAACAACGTATATTGCCTTTGCATATCAAAAGGTAAATTATCTGCAGTCGATGTTCCCGCTCGCCGGGGGGGCGTTCAGATTGCTCTTTACGGCAAGCGGCTCTTCAGGGTTTGGGAGTGAGGTGGTGTTTCATGTTACGCCACACGTGTTACATTATTTATGGGGAGGGGGGTGAGAGTTTCGGCAGGCGCAGTCCAATAGTGTTCGTAAACGGCAAAGATGCCCCCCACCGGAAAGAGAAATCTCCTTTGGGAGCCATCAGGCCTGGGTGCTGCGACCGTATTGTAGAAAGCAGCGATTAAGCTTGGCGGGTGCAGGGTGAGAGAGGCCAGACATCTGGCATCCCCAGCTGCTTTGTCTGTCCGCGAGGAGCCCATCCCGAACACGGCCGGGGTCACGTTTAATCAGCGAAGCAGCGTGTGGCGCCTGAAAAGCGGCATGAGTTAGTGTTATTGGCTGCCGTCGAAGGCTGTCCCGTAGCTCGGTCCCTAAGCTCCACACCCTCCTAGCCCCCATCAAAGGAAAAGCATCCGATGAATGCAACGGCCTCCTGTGTAATTTACTTGCTTTATAAATAGCTTCTGCTTAATAATGAAATGTTTTCACAGTGAATGTAGGTACAATTTTAGGAACTAAAGCGAAGCCACTTTTAATGTTCGTTCAGCACAGGTTAAAAGAAATGATGCTGTAATAATGTGATGCTGTAAAAATGAGTGAATTGTGAGGGGGAAAAATATCAAGAAAGATGTAAATCTGTTAATAGTATTGTCACCGGAAAAGGACTAACACTTAAATAAGTGTGTTTCCATATTGACTTTCCTGAAGATTCTGGGCGTCAAAATCAATCGGTGAATGTCAGAGCAACGGCAGAGAAACTTGGAGCAGATCTGGAGATCAGTCGCATCTCGGTGTTCAGTGGGAGGAAAGTCTCTTGTGTGTGGCACTTGTGAGTTATCTGGGAAATGCAGGTGCCCTCCTGGTTATAATCTCTCCAGGCCGGATCTCGACATGTCCGCATTTCACTCCTGGCTCTATCGAAAACACCTCAGTGCTAATAAATATATTCTGTAAAAATCTCCCTCAGCCTTCAGGTTTAATGTTGATCCTATAGGCCGAATGCTAACGTGCCTCGATGCTAGTAGGCAGATTGAAATGGAGAAAGAGTTGCTGGAGATGTTTTGAAGGACTGCTTGTATCCGAGTTAATGGTCGTCGGTTGTGGGGAGTACAGCAACATGGCTGCCCTACACACACGGTCCGGGGCTTCATCCCCACGCTCCTCCATGTCTGCGTGTTCTCTTCATGTTCTGCTGTTTAACCTCCCACATGTGATTGACTGGCATCCCATGCAGGGAGTAGCACAGCCTTCGCACCCTGTGCATTTCCTGCAACCCTGACTCGGGTAAATGGTTAGAAGTTGGATGCGCAGTTGTATCAATATTCACCTTCCTCGCATTTATAAATGCATGCGTGCGATATTGTGGTCTCTCGGCTCAGCACCGCAGAGCAGAGAAGGGGCATGTAGCTGGTGTTCGGAGGTTATGGCAGGTCAGTTCTATTTTAAGACCCCTGGCAGCTCAGATATGGTCCCATTCCACTGACATAAACCAGTGTTCTGGCTGCATTTATATAAAAAAAAAAAAAAAGCAGAAATTTCACTGCATCCGCAGTCCTGATGCAGAGGCAGTGCCCAAGCCTCATTAATCGCTGGTGCTTTGGCCTGGTCCTGAGATCCTGGCCCTTTCCAGGCCTCTGCCGAACTGCAGATTGCTATTTTTCTTTATCTCCTGCTAAGGGTAAATCTCTCTCTGTCCCACGTGCCCGTTCACCCACACTTTCGGACATGGTGCCTCCTCATCGCCACCGGATTTATGTAAAACTCTGCCTGTTTTACCGCTCTGTTAATGTTCTCTTCCCTGTAGTAGCCGCCTCAATCGAAACACATCAATAGGCAGTTGTTATGCACATAGCATGAATGCTGCCACGCTGACAGGTGGAATTTAAAGCGAAGGCTGTTGACTGAGTTTATCCCCGGAACCCACGACTGAACAGGTGACCGGCAGCGCAGACGTCAAATTGGCAATTTTGTTTTGTTATTACCGAGAGGAAAGCTTGGTCTGAAGGAAAATAAGATGCCTGTATCTCTGGCCTCCTCTGGTGTTTCAGCTGCACGCTCTGCAGACATGCAACAAATCTAACGGGGAATCGAATTTTGCTGAGATTGTTTTGTCTGAAATGCAAATACTGAGCGTTTTTAAAGAATAAAAATTAAAAAAAAAAATAAATCGGTTTGCTTAACACGTCCACTGCAACCTGAAAAAAAGGACATGCCCTGATACTGCCTATTATAAGATTTAAAATTATGTACAGCTGGAAGTTTGCAGCTGATAAACTGGATGGGGTTTATGTGTAGAGCGGTGGTCTTGGTGTGGAGAGGTGGTAAGGCTGCAGGCTACTGGGGAGGAGAATTAATTTGTGTCTCTCGGGCGATCTCCCCAGCCGACTGACGAGTGAGTTTTTCGCGGTAAGGTCGAGCCGCCTACGTGGGAAGAATTCCGTCTCCACATCAGAAACGGCATAAAACGCGTGTGATCCGGCCATGTCGGCTGCTGCCTCGAGCAGAAAGAGAAGCCAGGTTCATTACTGAGGGATGAGATATCAAAGTTGTATGAATGATATCAAAGTCCGAATGAGAGCCCAAATAATGGATGGTAGGATGTTTTGACAAATGCGTTCTGCTATTACTGCTGTTGTTGTGTGTTTTTTTTTTTTTTTTTGCTTGAGAGAACAGCTTTTCTTGCAGACGTTGAATTGGTTGACTTGGTCACTTGGGGTTATCGAAACTGTCATCACCTCCTATTGGATGCCCATTAATGACCTGTAGGGTGATGTATAGGAGGCAAGGGAGCACTGATCCTGCTTCGCTTGCGCTAATGGTTCGGTTCAGCCTCACCCTGTCCAACTGCCGTATCCGTGCCGCAACCCCTCCGTAAGCTAACTGCTTCCCTCTGTGTGAGTGCGAATTTGCATTAGCAGGGATGTGCGGCAAATACTGTAGCAGAGCGTGAGATTCAGATGATGAGTACATTCATTCGCCTCAGATGTGCCTCTGTGTGCTCTGCAGCCGAAACGGGAAGCAGAGACGGCTGGTAACTTTTTTTTTTTTTTTTTTTTTTTTTTTAACCCCAAACCCACACACCCAAAACGCATGTGAATAATTTGCAAGTCAAACGTGCTTAAGTCAGCTGGTGGCCATATTCATTTTAATCAGAGGTGTAGCAATCTATTTTATTCCTTCCTCTGACCCTCTTGGTGGATCGATTTTTGCTTCTGCCTTGAGTCGGGTCGGATGACACTTTCCCTATCAGCGCGGGGGGTGGGGATGCTTCATACTTGCATGGTCATTAAACCTGTGCAAAGCCGGGAGAGCGGGGCGATAATGACTGATAATGTGTAGTAGCAAAATTGAACCTGAGGGGGGCAGACATGAGTCAAGTCTACAACCTGCTGTAGTGACTAATCCTCCCACCTCAGGCGTTATTTAAGTCTGACCCCAGTGGTCTGGTGGGAATAGCACTGATTTAACGCTGCACTCCTGCCTCTAAAGGGATCGTTGCTGCTCCCCCACCCCACACTCCCCCCGCTTTTACCTCCATGGGTCCCTGGA
>JAODKF010000068.1:21338892-21351294 GCA_026779585.1 Mormyrus proboscirostris
CCCCCCCCCCCCCCCCCCCCCCCCCCCCCCCCCCCCCCCCCCCCGCAGAACCCTCGGACGGCCTCCGCAGTATAATCACCACCTGTCGCTTTGGTGTGTCACCTCTGTCCTGTGTTACTTGCATCGAGCACGATAAACCCGAAACCCGCCTTGTTTCTGCATATTTTTTCTTGCTGCATGCTCTTCCCTTGTAGGCTGCCCTGTAGAGACTGTAAATAATAGACATTTGTAAAATTGTGAAAAGTTGGAGACTCTAATGTCTTTGTTTCCAGTTTTTTTTTTTTTTTTCTTTTGTTATTTTATTTGTGGCACTTGAGCCTCAGCTGGTGAAATATTAATGGTGACAAGCGATGTCCGCCACAGACTCGGCGATCCCTTCATGACGGCAGCATTGCGAAGGCTTGTGAAATAATGGTCTGGATCTGTAACGGCATTTCATTGTTTTCTAACGCTCGCGGGGAAAATGGACCGTAAGAGACTGATAACCGGCTATTTTTATGCAAGGCCTGACTATCTACTAGACTCTCCTGCCCGGCGAAACTACTGATTTAGGGCATCCGATGAGGGGAAAAAAATCGGAATCCTCGGAATGCGTTGATGGTGAATGATTTTATCGCGTGCAGTGCTGTGCCTGTCAAGCACAAGGGATAATGCCTCTATTGCCGAACTGTCATTTATCACAATTATAGACAAGCCGAATCTTTAGTGGTTATCAGGTAGCCTATTCTCTCTCCTTACAGCAAACGCTACCCTGGCAGCCTCCCTGAAACCCACATCCATAATGCTCTTCAATAAGCATCCTTGACTTTTTTTTTTTTTTTTTTTTTTTTTTAAAAAATGTCAATGAAATGGCTGTGAATAAGTGATAAAAAGGAAACATCTCCCCGCAAAGCAAATTAGTTTGGGTCCTCTCCAGATTCTGGGTTGGGCCCGGGGTGGGGCTCTGTTATTGAACCTTTCGGAACCTTCTGCTTGGCAAAAACATGCGATAAATACATTAGTCAGACCCACCCAGGTGGCAGACCGCGGGAGTCTTGCGCCGTACTTGGCCAGTAAGGGTTCTGCCTGGCGCCCAATCGCACATGGATAAAATAAATGGCGGTAAAGCGTTTAATGGTTATCTAAGGCTGACTGTAAATGTGAAATGCTGTTTTCTAATATGGCCAGTCTCAATAAGTAAATCTCTGCCAGGTAAACGAATAGTGCTGTGAATAAGTGACTCTGAATGCTGCAGCCTCCGTGGAAATGTTCTTGACGCAAACAAAAATCAAAGAACGAGGCTGGGACAGACTCTTGTGTTTAATATTAAACTGCGTTTACCATTGGGGAGGATGAAAAACACGCTTGAGACTGATATTAAAAATCAGTTTTGTTTTTAATATGTCGCCACAAATCAAGACCTCAAACTGTTTCACGAAGCTTTGACCTTCACGAAATGCTTTTATAATTGGTGGTGGCCGACGTTTTCTTGTGATGTGGACTAAGATTGATACGAGTATTCCATTAAAGCAGAATGTTTAACACCCTGGTGTTCTGATTATAAAAGGTAAAAGGGAAATATTGAAGAGTGGACTTAATCCCGGCATTGGCTCCTGCTGTTGGTAAAGGCATTCATTAGCTGTGGAAATTTAATTTAGTGTGACTTCATAGTTCAAACATGGAAATTAAGTGTGCGGTGGTGTGTGTGAATGTTTTGGTTAAACTAACATATTACCCATCAGGAACTTATAAAGCGTGCCCGTTCTTTTAGGAAAATTTCGCCAGCCATAACAATAAAACCACTGACAGGTGACGTCAATGACGGCGATTATCTCATTACAGTGGCACCTGTCAAGGGCAGCATTAGATATTAAGCAAGTAAATGTGTTGGAAACAGGAAAAATGGACCATGGAGCAATGGAAGAAGGTGGCCTGGTCTGAGTCACGTTTTCTGTTATATCATGTGGACGACCAGGTGCATGTGCGTCGTGTAGCTGGGGAAGAGATGGCACCAGGATGTACTGAGAAGACAAGCTGACAGAGGCGGTGTGAGGCTCTGGGTAATGTTCTGCTGGGAATCCTCGGGTCTTGGCCTTCATGTGGATGTTACTTTGACACATACCACCTACCTAAACATCGCTGCATAGTTGCAAAGATGGTATTCCCCATTGGCAGTGGCCTCTTTCAGCAGGAGAAATGCACCCTGCCGCACTGCGGAATATGTTCAGGAATGGTTTGATGAACATGAGAGTTCAAGGTTGTCTTGGCCTCCAAATTCCCCAGATCTCAATACCATTGAGCGTCCGTGGGATGTGCTGGACAAACAAGCCCGATCCATGGAGGGTCCACCTGCTGCTAACGTCCTAACAAATACCACAGGGCATCTTCGGAGCCTCGTGGAGTCTGTGGCTCAATGGGTTAGATCCGTTTTTAGTGGCATGAGCAGGATCTACAGGTGGTTTGACATCATGGCCGATCGCTCTATAGTAGAAGCCCTGAAAGCTCTTGCACAAACACAATCCAGCCTGAAAACAATCGCATGACGAAATACAGAGTGAAAGTCAATACTTTCACAAGTACAATAATACAAAAATATTATAAACCTATCCCCTAGTGGGAAACGTGCGTCTCATGTTTTAACATTTAGTACCTGCTCTAACCTCAGTTTTTCTTTGATTCTCTATTACTGAAATTTTGAATCCCTTATCCATAAATTTTTAATCCACTTATGAACTACAATTACGTACATCAAGATGAATTTTGGATAAGAGTGGTCTTTCATTGCTCATATCTAAGCAAATATTTTGGAGGTGCTTTAAACTAGGAGCCTGCTGTCTGTGTTAAAGGTTTTTTTAAGGATAATCTGATGTGTTCAACCTCAGGCCTATTGCTTGGAAGGGAAGTTCCTTCCAACACAAAGTGTAATTTTTGGGGGCAAGTCAATGTAAAGCCAAGGGCGCGAGCTGCAGGTTTCTTGAAATAGATTTAACTTGAAAGTAAATCTGCCTGTGGAAGGCAGTCCTTCTGGGATCCGTGAGACGGCATGTGGGTCAGATGGCTACCTTTTATTCCTTCTTAAGACGTTTGGGAGGAGGCGTAGTCATGGTAACGTTTTTCTGCTGGACGTTAGTAATTCCGTCCTAACAATTTTAATGTCTCTTAAGTTTCTGCAAATTTGAAGCCTTGCATGCCACAAGGAGGCTTTACCAGTAATGAGCAAAGAAAGACACTAATACCTTGAGACCTCTGCATAAAAATGAGATTATTAATTACGGTACGTTTTTGAGGTCTTTGTAGAGGCCCAGAGGATGAGTGAGGAGCAGCGATAATTTAATGTGAGTGGAACCTGCACATGACTTGTTTCATTAAGCATGCAAGCGCCAGGTATCTCCCGACCACATGACCAGGCCTGGCTTCTCTTAATTAGTGGACATCGGTACTAATATTGATGCTCAGGGAGAGTGCAAATGTCAGACAGCTTGGTGGGTGGGCGTTATTCATTGCCGTTTGGGGGAATTCACACCCGCTGTCGGCTCCAAGAAATCGATTTATCGACAATGCCAAGGCGAAGAGGCCCTTGGGAGTGTTCATGTCACGGTAGGGTCCAAGCCCCAACCCCCCTCCCCCAACAATCCCCTTTCCCTATGCCGTGATCAAGCAGGAGAAACTCATTTGCTTGACGTATTGCTACAATACTACCCAAGCAGGTCGCGCAGAGGAGCCATGCCACGTGACTCTGCCTCCAATAGACGAGTCACACTGCTGCTTTTCCTTTGTGAGGAGTGTGTAGTCATTCTACCATCTGAGTCTTCACGAGAAGAAAAAGGGTCCTAGGTCTTACTTTTCACAGCAATTGTTAATTCTTCCTTTTTTGTAATAATGCAACCATGTCTCATTTGACAAATAAATATTGCTTGGATTTTTTTTTTCTTTGTAATTACATAATGATTATAATCATTGCCTGTAGAATTTAATTAAAATGATTGAAACAATAAATGCATTTGTCAGCAGGAATCACTCATTCGCATCCAGATTTATTGCTCTTAAGACTCGGAAGAGACCATATGCGGACTATCTGATGCGAGACAGTGGATCCAGGGGTCTGTAGTCACTTGTTCCCAAATGGCCGTTTACTTGTAACCTGCAATGAAGAAAGAATGTAACCTTTTATCATGGTGAAAATCCATGGGTCAAAAGACAGTGAAGATCAGAAACCCTGGACATGGGAGATATGGGCCGTAGCACCTTCAGTCCCCAAGATGCGCTGCTCCCAGGCGTCAGACCATAGGCTGTGCAAAAACCATAAATAAAGTTTCTCTGTGTTGCCATGGAAATTACTATAAAATTGAGGCGGGGCTTTGAAAGAGAAGGGCTCCGGTGAGGAGGCGGAGTCTCTCTGAATTTAATGCCACGACTCCAGCTTCTGCTCCCAGCATCTAGGAAATGAGAGCCGGTGGTTCTTGGGTCGTGTGGAAGGACGGCGCTCCGGTCCGCCCAAGCCGTCTGCAGGGATCTTTGATCTGTCGCGGATCTCCATTCAAGCCAAGCTGCACCTACAAAGAGTCTCTCCCCACCCCCCCCTCCACGGGCATCATCGTCCGTGTGCTTTCATATTATCGCTCGTAATAAACTGCAGCAAAAACAGCCAGTGGGTATAACCCATACGGCAGGCCGTGCAACAGTAATGATGCTTGTTTTGAATAACACTTTTTTTTTTTTTTTTTTTTGTGTGAATACTATGTTGACTCAATTTATTATTGTTCATCCATCTGTTCCTCTGCTTTACAATTGTTTGTTCAGTACAGGGTCACAGGTGCGAGTGTTTATCAGCTAATTTTATGTGGCATGTGTAGAATATGTGTGTACCGGTGTGGGAGACGGAGTGTAAGAGAGGTCTGTCTGTACTGTACATACTAATCTTCTGCATCGCGAGTTTCCCTGTCGCGGTTTCGATTTTATCGTGTGGGTTGGCATAAGAAATTAGATGGAAATATTTCGGGAGTTTTGCAAAAGCATCAGATGATACGCGAAGGCCAGCAAACAACAAACACAAAGTTTTTAATAACTCGTAAATGCATCCAGTGCTAGTTTGGAGGATACCAAGCGCGATTACGGCAGCTTCTCACCTGATCTCTCGCGGTGATCTTTGGGAAACATGAGAAACAAAGGTTTTAGATCAGATCGCAAGGCCCCCCCCTGCGATGTGGAAGGGTTCACTGTATAGGAATGAATAGAAAATTGATGCGCTCCGAAGATGGAATCGGTGGTTAAGATCTGAGTTTCACGGTTGGTGTTTGTGATATGGTGAAATGGCTAGTTGCTGCTGAATCGGTGTTTTTTTATTGGAATTAACTTTAAATGTAAGTGTTGACCCCGGTAGAGTTTGACTATTTTGTTGCATGCCAGAGGCAGGATTGCTTGCCCTCGCAATGAAACGCGATCCGTTTGAGTCTCGCAGAAAGGAGCGCGAGGCTTACTCCAGCCACGCAAGAACATCTGTATTCCAAACCCTGCTTTGGCTTAACGAAGCTCCGTGCTCCAGTGGATTTCCTCAGATCTAAACCCAGTTGGAAAATCAGCATAAAACTCAAACATTCCCAGCAAATTAAAAAGATGAAATCCCGCTTCACACTTTCATTGCGCTTTGGGAGAAACTGCGTAAAATCATGATCGGTTTGGCATAAGCGATGGGTATCCAATTTGCAGTTTGCTAATATAATTTCAATATTTCAGATATCTGACATGCTTCATTATTCTTTGGAGACATCAGCTAGTAAACAGTAGCTTCTCTGAATGCGCTTCACAGGGAAAACAGTCGAGGTTATTAGAACCGTCGCATTGCAAGCGTATAAAAAGCCATTATGTTTATATGCTAAATCTAAACTTGGCGTTACACCCCCATGATAACCCTGGGGAGCTAATGTGCACTTTTATACTTTTTGAAAAATGCTGTCCATTCATTTTTCATACCTCTGTGTCCAATGAGATGAAAATATAAAATCCCGACAGCAGACCAGTTTCACTCACAATTTATTCAGTTGTGTTCATAACAACTTTCTATTTTTATATACAAAACTGTTAGAGAAAAGGCGACACCGCTATTATAACACTCTGAATATGAAGCTGGTTTTGCGAGCAGCGAGATTCATTTGGTAGGTTATTTTTCGCCAGACAAAATGCTTGTGGCCTTGCAGGTGCGATGCTGAAAATAACAGCAGATCAGACTAGAAAATAAAAATCGACTTTTAAATGCATCTCACGCCTCAGCCCTTTGTGGGCGGGGGGTAGGGGCTCCGCCTGGTGTTTGTGTGGTGTTTGCATGTGTGACCCCTTTCGGGGTCATGGTGGGGTTTCCTCTCTGTTCTGTGGTGCGATGGGCCGGTGCCCCATCCTGGGATGTTCCCTGTCATATTTCGGTAGCTTCTGGGATAAGCCTCTGATCCCTGCCGCCCTGCGTAAGGATAAATAAAAATGAATAAATGTCGGAAAATTTACAGAAAATATCTGGCAGGTGTCTTGCATGCGGAAGTGCATGGTGTGTTGTTTTTAGGGCACGTTAATTTCGCCTGGAATTTGACCGGCTGTGCTGGTGCCGTGGTCAGACCCCAGCTTGGGCAACGCCAACAGGTGATAAAGGTGCAGACAGCCGGAGACGGAGGGCAGTGGGGCAGCTGTGAGACCAACAATCATTGTTTTTGTTTTGCAGTTAGTGATCGTGTGACGGCCTGGACTACAAATTCAGGGGTGTATAATTCCAGGGTGTGTTTGTCCAAAGATGCTTATTTAACTTGGGTTTGTTTATTTTGCTGATGCGGTTTTTATTCATTTGGATATTTTTACACTATAAATTCCACGCAGATATCTTACCGTGAGGTACAGCAGCTGACATGGCTAACTGTGTAAAAGGACGAGGTGTTACCGTCGTACCATACTGAGTATGGATGTTGCTCCACTTTATCAAATTTCTTCCATAATTTCTATTCAAATGATGGTTTCTGGCATTTTCAGACTAATAAGGATCCCGTTTGTAGATTACGTAATCCGGCGTCAGGAGAAATGGAAATGTAGCCATTCCCCAATTCCCAGAATGCCCCAGGGAGATTCAGTTTTGCCGTTCCCGCGAATGTGTGTGCGCGTTATAATTACACACATTTTCATTTAACCCTAGGCTGTGAGATAATAGGCTTGCTGAACTTGCTGTACTCTGATCAAAACTGCCACAGCTTTTCTTCTCGCACGTTCCCGGTACGAGGGGCAGGTTCTCATGTTTGATATCTCTGCGGCCCATAGCGGAGCCGTCCGACACGCTCTCTCTCTCCGGCTGCCTGGTTTTCCCAAACGTTTTCTGTCGACGAATCCCAAACTGCCGGCCTCAGCACTTTCAGCTCAGTCAGAGATGCCGTTGGATTTAATTAAGCTCCACGGTTCAGTTCCCCTCTTTCAAACCACCGGCAGCCTCCTTTAATTGTACATGCGGTAATCCCGGCTTTGATTAACAATATCAATTTTCCCAGACATGCCGTACCTGTTCTCCTTTCTAACTGTTATGTTCCGTCATTTAGGGGTGTTGATAAATGAATCCCTTAGAGGCGTGAAAACACACATACACACGTCTGTTGGTTTTCTTTTAACAGGCTTTTTAAAAAAAAAAAAAAAAAAAAAAAAACCCGCTGTGATTGTGATCTACGCCCGTTCAGTCTGTCATCAGCGCTGCTGCATTGCATTATTGCAAAATAAGCAGACGCGCAAGAAATCCAGACCACTCCGCCGCATGTCTGCATCCTGCAGTGCAGACCCTGTCGCCTTCACTATTTAAACTACTTCATTCACCAGTGTTTTCCTTCCCCTCTGGATTGTTAATGCGCTTGCAAATTGCTTAGATGTATTTTGTATGAACAATGATAAGACTGTAAGATAAAGCCGTATTCCTGTAATATAAATACCCATAAGCTTAATATATATTGAAAACAACCCTTTCAGTTCATCCAACATTTATATTTCCTGTATCTACCGCTTCAAATAACCGTTTGTTTATTGCGGGGCTCCCCGTGTACAGGATTCATTATCGACGTCACCCTTAGATTGCAGAACGAAACCTTTTGAATGTTTTATAAAGGATTTTTTTCCCCCCAATGAAGACACTTAAGACCACCTGTTTTCTTTGGCTGTCTTTCTGATCTGTGTGAAGAGACCCACAGAGGCATGTGATTGTAAGGCGATCGTGTTAAAAGGGGCAGGGGAGTCTGTGGGGTGGTGGGGGGGGGGGGGACACAGGGACATGCACACTTGTACATTTAATGTTTAATCTCCTGACCATTTGTGAAAGTGACTCCGTGGTTTTCCTTGATGATCTATGATCGATGTACAGGCATAAATATCCCGTGTGGGGAGAGCTGAGATATGCTGTCCATCCCCAACCCCCGCAAACTCTGCTCAGTCAGGGATCACGCAGGATCCCTTTGGATCATTGACTGTGGGCGGAACTTGTTGATAATTTATAATGGAAAGCTCTGTGGATGCGGTTCGCAGCTTCGTGTGGGGGAGGATCGCTGTCCGAATCGTTGAGCTCCGTGGAGACAAATAGCTGAGCTGGTGAAAGCAGGGTGAGTGCTTATGGGATGTGGAAAGGCCGAGTTGAAAGGCAGGTCTTCCAGCTGTCAGGTGCCCCCCCTTGCAGACTTGCAGGAGGGATGTCATAGCCAGCCAGTGTTGACATGATCGATGTACAGGCATAAATATCCCGTGTGGGGAGAGCTGAGATATGCTGTCCATCCCCAACCCCCGCAAACTCTGCTCAGTCAGGGATCACGCAGGATCCCTTTGGATCATTGACTGTGGGCGGAACTTGTTGATAATTTATAATGGAAAGCTCTGTGGATGCGGTTCGCAGCTTCGTGTGGGGGAGGATCGCTGTCCGAATCGTTGAGCTCCGTGGAGACAAATAGCTGAGCTGGTGAAAGCAGGGTGAGTGCTTATGGGATGTGGAAAGGCCGAGTTGAAAGGCAGGTCTTCCAGCTGTCAGGTGCCCCCCCTTGCAGACTTGCAGGAGGGATGTCATAGCCAGCCAGTGTTGACATGATGTCACAATCGATTTTTTTTTTTTTTTGTACCAAGCACTGAAGCGATTGGGAGACTCATCCTCAAACTTTTTTTCATTCTTTTTATTGCCAGTGAACCTTCCCCTCACAGTTTTGTATGGGGATGTAGGCCTGTTCTGGCAGTTTTGTACTGGGATGTAGGCCTGTTCTGGCAGTTTTGTACTGGGATGTAGGCCTGTTCTGCTTCATGTATATATTTTCGATACTGATTGTTCATGGCTGTGGGCCATTTCTGCCTGCTGTCACACTCCTTTGGCCCTGACAGGGTCACACACAACCGCCAGGGGTACGTCTGTGCATACTAATCTGAGATTGGGATTCGAACCCACAACCTTACAGGTGTGAGGCCACAGCATTGTCGACCCAACCGCCTCTTAAGAATCCCAGTGATTACTTTGTACTGGCGGATCGGACGCCGTGCCATTCATTAGCTCAGGGGTCATGGGGAATACTCATCCATCCATCCATCCATCCATCCATCCATCCATCCATCCATCCATCCATCCATTTGTCTGTGACTTCATCCTTTTTGGGTTGGGGGGGGGTCTGGAACCCATCCTGGAAGCTATGGGTGCAAGGCAGGGAACGACCCAGCGTGGGGTGCAGGGCACACTCACACCATTCACTCACACTTGTATGCCTATGGACATTTCGGTAACACTAATTAACCCCAGCATGCTTTTGCACTGTGGGTTGAAACTGGAGTCCCCAGGGGAAACCCCGAACTCCATCTCCTGGCCGAGACGCGAACCTGGGACTCAGAGGTGCTTAACCCCCACTGGTCACCCATATAAGGTAAAACCAGTTCACAGGTGGGTGTCACGCCTGTAAGCTGCATAGCGGAGTATCGGGGATCAGAAAATCGGATGCTATGGTAATTTTGTTTTTATTCCCACAGATATGAAGTCAAGGCTCTGTTTCAGTAACATTTACAGCTCTGTTTGAGTTGAAGCGGTCTGAAAAAAATTCTAAGACAAAAATGTGAGAATGTGACGGTTTAGCAGCTCACGCTCTGCTGGGCGTGGAAGATGAGTCCTCAGTTCCCAGCCTCCGGCCTCTCTCGGCTCTTCCCTTCCCTCTCCGTATCCAGTCAGTCTCGGGGATCAATTATTCCGGGACTGGCATGGGGGGGCGGCAGGTGACAACTCCCCAAGGCGCAAGGGACTAATTGCCCCTGAGTGTTTGGCAGCCATCGCTTTTGATCTCTCCCGTGAAGGGGAGGCGGCGCGCGTGTCTGGGTGTGCGCAGACGCACGCGCAGTCACACGTCCGTCTGCGCGCAGATGGGGGAACACTGACCCTCATTATGACCTCATTATAGATCTATTACAAGTGATTTATCGCACAGCCTTTTGTGCATCTATTAAAACGAGGTCTGTGTGAACCTCAGTTGTAATTTACCTGTTAAATGACCTATGAGGCATGTCAATGTATTATAGACTTCGGCAACACACTCGGAATACCGGACTTTTCCCTAAAGGGTGTTAACATGGAAGCTTGGGAGGCATTTATTCTCTGGACCTTCTGCATCCATTGAGGTGAAGGCAGAATAAGTCTTGGGGGGGGGGGGGGGTTGGGGAAAGGGGGCTGACTGTGAAGCAGCAATTTCCACACGCAGCGTGTTTCCGTACAGGAGCACGGAGATGAGTCACGACGCGCTATGCGAACCAACGGGGCAGCCCTAGGGTTTGCTCATCTCGCCATATGGTGCTCTGCAGTGGGTGACGGCGAAGGATCAGAAAGGGGGCTGGTGTCCACAACGGGTCCTGCAAGGACTCTCCGTGTCACCATTGTCTTTGGGTAAAACTGCATTACGGGAAATGTAGACTGCAGTGGTTTAGGCCTAGACTCATGGAATGAGTTAACCTGGCCTTGTACTTGTGGTCTCGGGCATCACCAGTGCCCCGTAATGTTCCGGAAGTCAAAGCAAAAGGCTTTGGAATCTTTGAGTCATTTGGAAGGAAGACTCGCTGAACTTGTACGAAGTTATCCACATTTTTATGGCAGCTCACGCCCGAGATTTTAAAGCTGCAGTTCCTGGCTGGAAATGGCAGATCTGTTTTGTGTTGATGTATTTGCCTTCTGCATGTGGGTCTGTTGCAATGAAAACATTCTGTGCCCTCCAGGCCTGTAGCCTGACTTTAAACGGACAACCTGGAGGTGCCGTTTTTAGTTAACGTCGACGTCTTCAACTTCATTTTGTCCGGATGTCGTTTGAAGTATGCGGCCACCTTTACTCAGCCAACAGAGGGAGGCTACCAGGCTAGTATTAAATAAGGAAACGACCAGGATGTTCTGTACACTGACCTCTCCCGGGTCTCAGGCATTGGGCGCTGAAGCTGATTTCTTTAGCTCAGATGTTTGAGAATTATGTACATGAGAGTCCTAGTGCAGGGCTGCGTTTCCGGAAACCTTCCTAGCGCTACAATCATAGTAACTTTAGAGAGGGAGAATTCTGTATCATGACCCTCTGACAGACAGGCCTCTGGGCTTAAGCCCTGAAGATCTTAAGATCCTAGTGTCTCCACTGGCTGCGCATGTTGAGGGCAGATCCAGTCTGATTCTGTCAAGATGGGTGTAAAGGACCCATAAAATATATTTACTGATGAGAAATGTGTCAACTTAGATCACTGATCAAATCCTGGGAGAAATCCCGTGATCTGGGCTGTACGCCATGAAACGGGAGCTATCTGAGATCATAGAATGCTAGCACTCTACAAGAGTTCATGATCATCAAATGAAATGAGAAACTTGGGGACACAGAAGGAGAGGTAAGGGGACGTGAGCTGATTACAGCACATTGCTGCACCCACCACACAACAAAGCACCTCGGGGATGAGAACCCCAGTGCAACCGCGCGGCGGGTGACGACACAGCACCACACTGGCGCGGCGGGTGACGACACAGCACCACACTGGTTCTCCCCAGAGTTGCCACCAACCCCCAAATCTCCCTGCAAGTTGGAGAACGGCTTCTGAAATATCGCATCTCCCGGAAAAGACTTTCCCTGAAGAGCGTAGAAGCGTCTCCACATCTTTACTTGCAGCATGAAATAAAGGGCTGATATTTGATATTTGTTCTCTGAAACAATGATGCGTGTTTCTCCTCTATGAGTTGAGTGTGTTTGCAGAGACGTTCCTTCAGCTGCATTTAACACTGGTTAACCGGGTCAGTCTGCTTTCGGTTGTCAGTTGCGGGAGCCGTACGCGTGTAACGGCACTAACTCCAGTGGCCATGTGGTATGAAGCGATGCCCGAATCTCCCTTTTTAGCTATACTGTAAGTGCTCGTGTATTTCAGTTTTGTGGTTCTGCAGTAGGGGGTGTC
>JAODKF010000068.1:21359181-21375677 GCA_026779585.1 Mormyrus proboscirostris
CCCCCCCCCCCCCCCCCCCCCCCCCCCCCCCCCCCCCCCCCCCCCCCCCCCCCCCCCCCCGCTAATCAACGCCTGGGAGGTGGGAGTCAGTAATGTGCCGTTTTAGGGAGTGTGTGTGTGTGTGTGTGTGTGCTGAAACATGAGTGTGCCTGTCATCCAAGTCACTTTTTTTTTTTTTTTTTTTTTTTCCTTCCCCAAATATAGCCCTAAAAATGACAGCACATTTAGCGGGCGTGTGTTTGGGGATCGTCTTTGGAGCTTTGGACTTGGTCTCAGTGATCAGGACGCTTCAGAAATCTGATGTGAGTCTGTGACATCCTTCAGAATTACCCTGGCAGGGATATCGGGGAGGCCTGCCCTCCCGCCTGAACACAGGATGCAGGGGAATGGGGATCACGCAGGGGAATGCTCGCACGCACAGAGCTATGCATATATACACGCCGCAGTGCGCTCTCTCTATAACATACACACACATGCCATACTGCTCTCTCTGACACATATGCACAGTCTGCAGTGCCCTCTTTCCCTTACACCTCACACGGACACAGTTTGCAGTGTTCTCTTGCTGACACACACACACACACAGCCTGCACTGCTCACTCTCTCTGGCATACACACCTTGCAGTGTTTTTTTTTTTTCTCTCTGACACAGCCTGCAGTGCTCTCTCCCTCTGACACACACACACACACACACACACACACAGCCTGCAGTGCTCTCTCTCTGACACACACAGCCTGCAGTGCTCTCTCCCTCTGACACAAACACACACAGCCTGCAGTGCTCTCTCTCTGACACACACAGCCTGCAGTGTTCTCTCCCTCTGACATACACACGCGCGCACACACACAGCCTGCAGTGTTCTCTCCCTCTGACACACACACGCGCACACACACACAGCCTGCAGTGCTCTCTCTCTGACACACACAGCCTGCAGTGCTCTCTCTCTGATACACACAGCCTGCAGTGCTCTCTCTGACACACACAGCCTGCAGTGCTCTCTCTGACACACACAGCCTGCAGTGCTCTCTCTCTCTCTCAACACACCCAGACACATCTTGCAGTGCTCTCACTGACACACACGATGCTGTCATGCACACTGCATTGTGTGCAGCATCCAGTGTAAGGACAGTGAAAGGTACTCTGCGTATGGCTGCCCCCCCGCATCTGAGGTCTGTGGTTGTAAACAAACACCATGTCCCCTGCAGCCACAGCCTGAGGCCTCCCCCCCCCTCCACAATTTACCCTTTAGCCAAACAGAAGGGAGCCCATCGGGGGGGGCAGAGGACCATAGTCGACCAGGATGTGCCCATGCACATATCAGCAGCAGGACTTTTTTAAGCTGGGGGGTAAAGAGAGAGCATAATTCATACAGAGTGGCCAGTATTATTAGCCAATGATATGTTTTGGGTCAATGAGTGACAGGGAAGGAAGCCAATGGGCTTTCAGTTAGGGCTGAGGAGTGGGGAGCCAGACCCAGTGATGTTAGTATTCCTCACCCCACATGCTTCGGATGAAAGAAACGAATCAATGGAGGATGTCAGGAATGATGGAGGAAAATTGTTGGACACTAACATGTTTATAATCATTGCGATCCATGAACCCTCAGCTGCCATGGTAATTGTGTCCATTTCTCATAGCAGCCGTGTGATATATTTGAGTCCCTGGGTTCAAAATGCTGACACACCCATTCCAACTTCCCCCCCCCCCACAGAAGCAGTAGTCAGGCAGCACGAGATACTGACTGCACAGGTTGTAAAACATTTACTGATCCGAATTAATTACTAATTACTCACTCGGGGAATCCATAAAGATATGCTGTGCCAATTGAAAACAAAGTGTTATATTTTATGTTCTGAGTGGAAAACATCACAGTACAAGGGGCTGGGTGATCTCTCTCTTTAAAACAGCTGTACTCTTCCCAGGCATACATGGGGTCTGCACCCATCTTTTCGGTAAAACGGGCGACCATCCATCGGATCCATCACCCCGCCTCCCGAACAACCCAGTTCGGGATAAACGTGAAGTACCGAAAACTCCGTAGCATTTCTGCAATGACAAGCCCGCATGCTTTATGCGCAGGCGTAATAAACACGCACCCTCGCAGACTGGGGCTCGCGGGTATTTTTTAAAGCTTGGTGTGTGACGTGGACGCAGGACCTTTATGAAAGAGCTGGTGGAGCGAGAGCAGTTAGAACCTCAGAGAAGGTTAATTTTTTTGGGTTGTGTGAATAAAAATCACTATTATGTTTCATTCGCCATGTGATAAAACTCATGCAGGGGAATCGAAAATAAAAATCACGTTATATTGTCATCTTGCTCTCAGCAGTGTACTTTGAAATAACAGCGATAAACTGATAATACGTTAAATTAAATCACGCGTCCATTTTAGTGTACAGTACAATCTGGACAGCCTATTATTTCTGTCGCGACCTTGCCTTTTGTACTCAGATGAAAACGGATGCTTTTCTTAGAATTTTTTTATTCATCTTTTTATCTCTTTCCGAAATTAAAACGTGGGGTGGTCTGATATTTCTGGACGGAGCCGAAAATCTTGTCTGGGCGTCCTAGTCTGATGTACGAGAACCTAATCATCACTGATTTATGTCTGCCTTCTTACTTTTTATTTTTGTTTTACTGACGCTCCGTTTAAAAATGCTGGGAGTGGCACCGATGACCTATCCTCTCTGACCTTGTTGCTTAATTACGGCTTTATGGCGCATTGTTTCCCGCCTCCGCGTTTCGCGCCAGTTGGCGGCCGTCCCGCCGCTATGAACATCGCTGTCATCTTCACATTACGTTCGCGCTGAGAGAGAACCAGATCCTTTTGAAATTGCTTTCACTGCACCAAATCGTCGCATAATGTGCCTAAAAACATTTGCCGAGTCTCTTGGAGTAAATCGGTAGTTTTTATTCATATTAACAACCTGGTAAAGTGTTTGTGGGGGAATATAAATCATAATATATGCAGATTAAAAGCAGCCTAAAATTGTTCTTTGTCTATTTGTAAAATTTTTTTGGTTAAGTGCCCTGAGTGGATTAGGTCCCTTTGACGGATTAAGATATATGTATTGCTGGCTTTTCATTCATTTTCTGGGTAAATGGTGGGTAATACTTCACAATTGATCCATCCATTCTCTCTGTTTGGAGGTGTGCAGTCTGTTTAAATTTTATAAATGCCTACACACATACACGGTGCAGTTGTTTCTTTATTCTTACTGGATTTACTCAGGCTCTCTCAAGTTGCTTACACAGCAGTTATTAAACATTTTGGTACATCCCCGTTCTCTGCGGGCGTTAACCGCACTTCCCCGAAGGATTTCACTTTATTTGCCAGCCGTTCTGGTTTATCTTTGCCCTGTCCACAATGACTCACCGCATTCCTTGCAGACTGAAACTGGTTTTCATCTATAATTTGACCGAGTATAAAGATATTCCCCAGAAAGGCTCACGACTGCAAGGTGATGCATAGGATCTAAGACAATCAGCTGTAATTTGTGCAGAAGGGGCCGCTGCCAAAGTCCATTTGTTCCCTTTAAAGTTACAGTAAAAAGTATTGTTAACCTTAATGAAACCATAAATGGTCAAATTATACCATGGAGTAAAAAAATGTAGCTATCATTATGTATTTCACATAATAGAAAGTGAGAAGGTTATGTGAGGCAGCATGTGGTTGAAGAAGGGAATGTGGCCGGGTTTGTGGAATCTCCTGAGCCTGCTTGGTTACTGGTCCCTGCAAACTGCTGCGGTCATGAAGCCCAGCTGGCCCTGACTGAAGAACGCTCCTTGGCAGGGTTTAAGCAGGGTCAGCTGGGTGGACACAGCAAGCGCTTAGGCAGTCATTCTTTGGAAGAAGGCTGGTGTATTAAGTTCATGGTTTCTTGTCATGCTTTCCAGCAGTACTTTAAAGAACCCATGTCTTCATTTAAGAGGTTGCTGGTAGAGTTCAGTTTGACTTCTGTCTGCTGGCCAGGGCTTCTGTCAGTGACGAGCTTCAGCCCATATTCTGCCTCTGGATGCAAGACATTGTGTCGAAGTTCAAAGCATTGCGTAACACTTTATATGAATGTATATGAGTCTATGAAAACATTCATAAGACATTTTATTGCATTCATAAAGCATTATAAACATCGATATAAATATGTAACAAGGCACAACACATTATAGTCGTGTTTATTATGCATTATGGATGATTTATGAAGCTCTCATGTATAATGCACTATAGATTCCTTCATAATGCAATAAAAGCATCCTTATTTCTTGAACTGACCATTATAAATTATTATGAAGGAATCTATAGTGTATTATAGATGAGAGTTCTACTGACGACTATGAAGTATAATCGATGCCATAATGCCTTATAATTTTAAGCAGAAGCTGCTGTAATGCTTTGTTAATTTTATGCCGGCCATTATACTGCATTATGAAGGTATTATAATGTATTTTAGATGACAGCTTTATGTAAATTATCAAACATGGTAGTGCAGGGTTAATATGGTGCCTTCCGTACAGAGCTCTTTGTATGGTCCTACACATGTACAGTATGTCACGTGTGTATTTGAGATTTGTACTTAAATGTAAACGTGTATTATCAAACTGCTGTTGTCAGACGGAAACATGTAACCTTTCACACAATCTTTCACATGTTGGAACACTAGATATACTTCAGCAGCATTGAACCCTCCAGTAGAACCTACAGTGATATACAATGATGAGGAGTTTTTCATTCACCTGGGTGAGTGATTCATTTCAGGTAGGCGGCGATATTTCATTAAAAAAAAAAAAAAAAAGTGCCGACGTCACCATTGCTGTGGACCGGAGACTTTTACTTTGATACGCTGTCGCCTGCACAAAAGTCTATTTATAATAAGGCAGTTAGCGCCGTGGTTTTGACAGTCTGAGATTCACTATAATTAGACACCGTTTACCTTATGCTTTGAAGTGCTGAGCGGCGTGTTAAGTTATAATAAGACTGTACAGATCGCTGCAGGTCTTATTACCATTGAGGATGCGCTTGTGCTCGTAGCTTTCGATAGCCTGCATCATGCACGTGATTCCCTTAGTTGAGAGGGAGTATGCCTTGACCTACAGGTAGCCTTTTCTATATGGTATTGCAGCAGTAGTTGTGCTGTAAGGACAAGCAGCCTTTGTATCGTTGCTATATTTTGATTTTTTCTGATGTACTTCCTGCCAGGGTAGACTTTGATTGCTATTCTGGTTGATCAGACCTAAAAAAGGGTCAGAGGTCTGACTCTTTCTGCTTTTCACATGCATCCGCTGCTTTCACTTGGACAGTAAAAGCTCTGCACGCATCAGTTGTGATTAGTTTTGGGTTCGGGGCCGATTCTAGGATTTCTTTTAAGGTGGGCGGCATAAGAGGGGCCATAATTCAGACAGAGGGGCCAACTCTGTCATTAACCAATGATATGCTTTGAATCTGTGAGTGACAGTGGTGGGGCTCTCGGGCAGCCAATCAGCCTCCTGCTGGAGTCAGTGCCCCCGTGGCCCTGCCCCCTATGCACCCCTGCTTGGATTCCCCCCGTGACTTTGGTTTATCAGTGTGGGGCTGCCGTTTCGGCCTTCTCTTCCCCAGCCCTCGCAGGTGCTCCCCGTTCTGCCTGCTCTCCAGGTGTCTCACCGCCTAGGGTCCTTCGCAAGGGTGACACTCAGCGCCTCCGTCTTCCCCAGCCTCGCTTTTTCATTCCGTTTTTGTCATCCTGTTGAAACTGACACATTCGGCATGGCATCCAAACCTTTGAGCTCTCTGCACAAATCCAGTGGAGGTCTTTGCAGGGAGTCTGAGACCCTGTGGCTGTTCCACAAACTTGTTTACAGCCAAAAAATCGGGGCCGTGATCCTATTTTACCACCCAGACCTAATGAGTCCCTTGTCAAGGCGTATGTTCCGGGCAGAAGACCTTTTCTAGTTATATTACTGCAGAATCACATGGACAATCTTTTTACATACATTTGTCTTTCTTAATCAATTCATCGCCATCCAAATCAATTTCGTCTACCCTGTCCCGCTGAAATCTGGGATGCAACCAACACAAAATGCATCTCAATTCAGTTTGCAGTAATAAATGTAAAAAATCTATTTGGCATGCTATCTATTACATATTATATAAGCTCTGTGATGGTCTGTTTTGGAAAGACTCCGATTTTTATTTAAACACAGACATATATAACGGCTGATCTATGAGCCAATAAGGTCTTAACAGAGGAATACAAATGAATACCTTATTGAGCTGTGGGAGAGGCAAATTACATCAGGGCATTCGTTTGGGGCTCCCTCACATAATTAAACAATATTTTCAAATCAGACCTCCTTGACAGCTTTGGGAAATGAATACAGTATTTGGGCTCAATTTGTGATATAATTTATTTTGGATAATGCATTGCTGGGTTCACTGGGGACCGGATTGTTCATGGTTTGGGAGTGACTAAATTATATGTGGAATTAGCATGCCAATGTCACCGTCTTTACCGGGGCTCAGGTCACGTGGCCCGGACTTTGCCCAGTGCCGTTGGCGGGAGAGTGTGGGGGGAAAAGGAAGGGCATTTTCATTCCGGTCAGGCCGGGATAAATTTCCTTAAACGGCTTCCATTCTATTGCCCTGTAGAGTTCTGTAACCTTACCTATCTTGGATGGGCGATTTCATGTGAAGGGTACAGCATAACCAATCAGAACATTCCATATAGTGAACCGTCTTACCGCTTACTAGATAGCAGCGCATTGCGCGTGTAGGATAAGGTGACCCAAGGTTTGAAGCGGCTGGAATGTTATTTGGGGATATCTTTATCCAAGGGAATAGGGAGGAATTGAGATGGGGTGGGACAGAATCGGAACATACAAATGCGAAATTTCCACACCGCAGATCAGAGACGCCGTGAAAATACGGAAACACGTTTGTGTGTGAGGGTCAGCGGGGGTGATTTTCTTTAAGGCCATAATTTATACAGAGGGGCGAACAATTATTAGCCAATGATATGTTTTGAATCGGTGAGTGACAGGGGAGGGGGCACACTAGGGGCCAATCAACTTTCAGCCGGGGCCAGTGGAGCTGCCCCTTATATGCCCCTGAGGGTCGGACATAAAGAGAGTTAAATGAAGGAAGGAGATGTACATAAAGGAATGAAGAACAGCTGGAATAAATCAAGCCAAGCAGTGATGGACACCTGACTTTCCCGACTGACCTGCGCCTTTCCCTTTTTATGATTTCCTTCATTCAAAATTTATATTTTCATTATTTCTGCAATTATTGTTTGCAAAGGATACAAGCCAAGGGAACAGTCACCTTCCGGCTGCCCGCAAAAATCATAAAGACGGCCGAGAGGGACCAGCATGCATTAATTCTTTATCCTCTTCTGAAGGATCGGTGAAGCAGGACTTACCTGAGTCAACAGCCCGACGCTGTTGTAACGCGTAACGAGGCTCCCCAGCGCTGCTGCCGCGCCCCTCGAGATGCCCGCTGCGGAGGCAATTTGCCAGTCCTTACGCCTGCGGCTTTACCGAACCCAGCTGAAGTTTGGAGCGGACAAACAGCCCTCGGTCACCCTGAACTTGGTTAAAATGTAGCATAGTCTAACCTCCCTTGGGGTTGAGATGTAATTAAAAAAAGTCTTATGAATAACCTAATTAACGAGTTATATGAATAACATAACCGTCGTCACACAAGTTAATAAAAGATTCTGAAGCTGTGGAATTCTCTCTCCATCCTGCACTGCAGACCTTCCGTAATTATAGATACAGACACAGTCTACACTGGTGCCTCTCTGCATCTTGACACCTCAAGATGCTGGTTTACCGTGTGTCTCTATGCGTGTGGCTGCTGTTGGCCGCTGTATATCTCCTGCCTATGTATGTGGGCGGGTCTGTCTGGTGCCTGCCCCATTCCTCTAAGTTGCATGTGTGTCATGCGTGCCATCAGCCAGCTAAAAAGTCAGCCTGTTTTTTTATTGCGCTCTCAGTTTCTCATTGGCTCTGCCTGCTTTGTGTTTAAAACTGAAAATAATGGCAATGACGTCTGACTGGAAGTCAGCTCTCCTGTTTGCTATTATCCGGCAATTCGAGCTTATGATAAAGACCATGGTGGTGGTTGGATGAATACATTGTGAGTGCCGAAGTTTGCGCGGGTGTTTTGTTGATTATGCTAATGAGCCGATCATGCTAATGGCAGTAGCTGACTCCCGTGGAAAGAATCCGTGTTCATTTTTTTATGGCTGTCAGTGGCCCCTCTGTGCAGATTGTTGCCCTTGGTTTTGCTGCCTTCGCCCCGGTGGAACCGGCTTCAGATGAAAATAAGCCGGATAGCTATCTAGCTGGATAGGTGTCTTCCTCGAAATGTCAGCAGGTCAATCCTTCGTCTTCGGGTCCTCCAGTGTCCCAGCGTCCCTCCTTGCGTTGGTCTTTATTGCTCGGATTTAAGATCGACGGGGAGTAAGGTGACTTACTGATACAGCCCCAGCCTGCGGCTTCTTCGCTACGCCAGTAATCATCGCCGCTTGTGTGAAATCACCGGCTGGTTTTCCGCCGATACTGGCTTGGTACATTGGAGGTATGCACTTAGGCAAGTCGCTCTGTCTAAGGGCGTCTGCCAAATGCAGTAGATGTAAATGTGTGCATTATCATCCATTTCATTGTGTTGTGATGCAGAAAACGGTGAACTTTGGCAAATTTTTCTGTTAGAGTATCAAAGGTGGAAAGTCTCTCTCTCTCTTTCCATGGCGCCACTGGATACAGTCGCTTCATCGTTGCATATGACATTAGCATTAGCCAGCAAGTAGCGTCAGAAGATCGTAGCGAACTAGCCGGTTAGCCGAACATGCTGCTTCAGCATCTTCTGATTAATATTTAGTTTGGTGACTTGCTGGCCAAAAGGGGCCCCCATGCCTTGCGGGGCCGGGCACACACATTTTGGTTCCACAGTGGAGCCGCGGCCAGCCCTGACGTCGCCCCCCCCCCCCCCGCCCCCCAGCCTTGCGGCATGTCGAACGGCGCGGTGCGGCCGCTTGCCGATAAGCTGCCGGAAAGCTGCCCCGCATTTCTCCAACGGGCTCTCCATTAAAAAGGGATTTCACTCGAGGCTTATGACAATTGCCTCTTAAGTTGTTTGCTTTCTTGAAGCAAAGGATGGATGCTTTAAAAAAAAAAAAAAGGGTTTTTTTTGAAGAAAGGGTGTCGGTGAGGATTTCCCGCCGCTTCCCGCCGCTCGGCCTCCTCTCTAACATTCTCGCTAAGTGCCTTCGACCATATAATAGCATAAATAGAGGAGTGTTACTCTCCTTGGCTCTTCTCCTCACTTCAGCTGATATGCTGGCTCAGTGCTGACCGCTCCTGATGACCCTCTACACGCGTGTCCTGCGAAGGCCGTCCTGAGACTCATCACTCACGCAAACATGAATCTGACACGGGGGAGCTAATTGTTAAAGCACGTTGCTCGAGAGCAGGCCGCTCGCTGCTTTGTACACAGGGAATACTTTGCGTGCTCCCGAGTGATTAAATATGATTATGCTTCCATCAAGGTGCATCTGTCGGTCATTTAACTGTAGCCGTCACTTATCGTCACACTTAAGTGGGAATCAGCCAGTGGAGTTAGGCATTATTGTATTTTTAATCTTTCGGGGCCCGTTCTTTTCATTATCTTGCCTCAGGATGCTTCCGGATAGCCATTGGCAGACAGTCCCATCACGAATCGTTAGGTCATCCAGGTCCAAAATGATAGCTGCTGATTAAAGTCTGGTTCTCGCTGTAAACAAAAACTACAGCCTAAGAGGGGGACTGCGTTTGTGGGAGGCCTGAGAAATTCTGTAAAATCAATTTCATGATTTGTGACCACAAAAAAAAAAAAAAAAAACAGCAGGTTTCCTTAATAACGAGTCTGACAGCTTCTCAGAAGCACCTAGGTATTATAAACATGCAGGTATTAATTCCATGCTTTAAAGGAGCATGACTCTGGAAAATGTAATGTATAATATCACCATATCACCAAGTGTTCATTCTCCTTAATGTGTTCTCAGTCATATAAATTCCAGTAGCACTGCTGAAATTCTGGAGGCAGTCGACACAATCAGCGTTTTATCACGAGGCGAGGAGCAGTCTGTGAGTCCTCAAGTGAGTGTGCCTCTCCCTTTTGGATGTTAACTTTATCCTCACTTTAAGCTCAGTCACAACCTCGACTCTGGACAAGCTTCCCACCTCAAGAAGTTGCTCAGTGCTGCAGTACCTGAAACTCTGCGCATATGGGCACAGGACTGATCATACCACATAATGACGTCAGCTAATTAAACACCCGGTCAGAGAACCAACAGTCTATGCCAGATTCATGTTATGATATGTTTAGATTTTCAAACCAAAGGCATCAATCCCAAAATGAATCAAAAGCTAAAGCACTGTTTGGAGTCCACTGGTGGTTGTTGACTTTGCATCTTTAAAAGCTGGTCAATTTAAATCGCAGTGGCAGTTATCAAAAATGAATGGAGACCGCAGGCCAGACATCAAAAAAGGATGACTGCTCCGGGTGTCTGCGTAGTGAAGGGTCGGTCGGGCGGCTGGAATACGCTCGCCGTCTCGCTATGGAGCCCCCGCACGGTGTGAAAGATCGGCGGACGGGATGTGTGTTTATTGCCCTGTCAAAACGGCACAGAGTCAGCGGGAGACTCGACCACAGACATTTAATCACACAAGAGGAAAGCTGGTGCCACTCTGCCACTCTGCCCCTTCTCTGGAAATGCCCGCACGCTGGGGACAGGGGGGAGGGGACAACACACACTGGTGACGAAGAACAGGAGAGTGAGCAATGACATGCATATACATGGAATATATACAATATACAAATATACAATATCCAGTCCTGGTCTTCAGGTTCCTCAAAGGTGTGTCTGCTGTTGGGATATTGAGTCTGTACATCTTGTTGCTGGTGGTCCTCTTCCTCCTTGATGTTCAGGTCTTCTCCATTGCCCTGGCTCTACCCACAATATGTCATGAATAAGATGCTTAAACTAGAAGTCCAGGCTTTTTCTGATGAAGAATCCACTTATTTGTCTACAATATTAAGTCTTCTCCAGCACCAACGATCAGTCTTCCTGTCTTGCTTCTTCTGACTTTTACACATATCAAGAGTCATGGGAAATACCCTGTGCTGATTAATTCTGATCTTTGTTCTTTGAGATACATCATGCCTGAGACGTTCTGCCTCACCGTGACTGGTGCTGATTATAGATTCACAAAGACCAGATATTTTTTTTTTTTTCCCCCAGTCCTGAATTGTAAAACGTGGTTTAACCGGTTGCAGTGCCACGTTCTCTAGGTTCAGTGAAAGCAGATGTTAGTGCTGTTACTGGAAATACTGAACATCGAAACAACCTCACCCCTTCATGGGAAAAAGTGGCCGATTACATGTGTGAACAACGTCATGAAAATCTGCTCGTCACGTAAGCTGAATGCCGGAGCGAACCGACACTCTGTCTTTGAGACAAAGCCCGACTTCTGCTGCATTTATGGACAGCGGTGCAGGTCACTGCCTTTTAAAAATCCCGGTATTACTCTTTAAGTTCTGATAAATGAATGCTAATGTGTAATTTCATTTGGCACACAGTTGCCATGACTATCAATTTTGCACTGGGGAGAAAGGGGGGGGGGAAGATACTTCTGTTTATGACTGAATCTGGACTTCTGTCCCTGAGCGGGGAGGGAGGGGCGCTGGCGAGATGCCATCTTCAGCGAAGCACGGCAAGAGGCAATTCTGTGGTTTATTTAATGGCTTTTACCTTCAAGCCATTTAGTGCTTGATTTTCACTTGAGACCGTTCCCAAACGCTGTAGGTATTTATAAAAGCCAGGCTATTCCAGCACCGATTCAGCTCTATTTCTCAACTCTATATTCTAGGAACAGATTGCAGGGGCTGCAAAATTAGAAGCCCCCCCCCACCCCATTTTCTACCATATACACACATTTTAAGCTTTTTTTTTTTTTATTATTCCCCATGCATGCAGTTCTTGGCTCTGGATGCTCCAGCTCATCCTTCCAGGATAATATCAGCGTGTTGTCAGATGCTGGAAGAGTCCGATTTATTTCCAAGCGGGAATCTCCGTGCGGCACATTGCCGTAGATGCATATCGATTCGGCTATGATGTTGCACGAAGAGACGGATAGCATGTAGAGGGACCGGAGGTGGGTGGGTTGGTTGGTGCTTTGTGTTTGGGGGGGCATGTGTATCATCTGAACCTATCAGGTGAGGCAGTACAGATGCTGCCCCCTAGTCAAATTGCTGAGCCGGTGAGCCACCAGTTTGCTCTGAGAACAGGCCAGTGATGCCGGAGATTTAGCCTAGGAAGCAGGCCGGGGCTCCAAGCCCAGCGTGAACAGCGGTGCACATCTGTCATGAAAAGCCCTCAAGTGCTTCCTGTTTGTGTACCCGGGAGGACATGGGCGCTGGGGTTACAACGGTGCTCGTTAGACAGCGCGCTTTAAATGCGCGACATGCAACGGGTTGCCTTGCCAGTAATAAATGAGTCTCCATCGCATTTCTTCCCAGGACATTTCTCACAGGCGTGTCAGGCAGCGTACTGCATGTGTTCGTTTGTCTCCAAAAGGCCCATGTGATAACTGCAAGTAGAAACGCCGCTGTTACATTAAGGGGCGTTAAAACCTCCAGACACAACTCTGTAAAAGTGTCGCCCCCCCGTCCCATTTAACCATGATTTTCTGCTCCTAAAGCATGTTAATGAAGCATTTTCATGTTTCTGTACTCTTGTCGGAGTCACTCAGCTTAACATCATTTCCTTGAGTCTGTGCTCCTGATGCTGCTGTCAGGGGCTGCAGGCAAGTGAGTTATTCTCATTTTTATGCAGGACCTAGTGGAGTTTGGCTAATGCTAATCCTGCAATGTGTATTGCAGCTCGTCCATCCTCCAATTGCTTATCAGATATCAGAGAGGGCTGGAATCCTATGAGGGCACAAGGCAGGAGAATACCCTGCAAAGAGCAGCAGTCCGTCAGGGTATACACACACACACACACACACACACACACACACACACATGTTTGTATTCAAATTTTTGTGGGAATCGAACATTAACTTCTTAAAAAAAAAAAAAAAACCCTAATCCAAACGTTAACAGCCTTAATCCCTACCCAGCCCTAAACTTAACCATAAGCAACCAAACAAAATACATTTGACATTTTAAGTTATTTGATTGCATTCACAGATTTTTGTATATTAAAAAAAATGGTCCCCACAACGTCACAATAACAGGTTTTTATCACAGGTGTGATACTGGTGAAGACACCGGAAACTTTTTTTTGTGAAACGCTGAGCTTGTCGAGCTACCGAGCCATCTGTGGGTGACGCCAAGACATTCCATCTCTCGCGGGATCCGTTTCCATTAGGGTTCTTGGTGCAAGCAGTATAACGTAGACAGTTTATAAGTAACTGCGATATAGCTTTGGCTTCTGCGCATTAAAATCCTCATGGGTGCAAATGTACAGTACAGTAAGTTACATGAATGATGGTGTGATGTGTGGTAGAGAATACATTGCACTATTCATTTATTTACCATGATCGACTCCTGGTCTCTGTCCCGGAGACTGGACATGCAGTACTGCTGGCTGCTGCCAGTTCCTAATTTGTTGTGTATCTTTTTCCTTTTTTTTGTTTATCAAATTGTCGCACAATAGCAGAGTTTTCCCTTCGAGTGGATCCAAGGATCCTTAATGCAGAGACAGAAACGTCTGTCGGTTTTTCGGATTCCGTCTGCGATCTTTCCGGAACCTGTGTAGGGTGCAGTGTTGTACAGTAAGTGTGTGTGTCATGACTGTGAGTCAGCAATGGGCTTTTTCACCAAGCGGCTGCAAACAGTTGTCACTTGCACTGGGTGCGAAAGACTAAACAAGCTTCCTCTGTAACTACTCAGGTTAGCACTGTTACCTCACACCTCTGGGTTCCGGGTTCAAGTCTCCGCCAGGGTTGCTTATGCATGTTCTCCCTATGTCTTTAGTCAGTCTTTTGGATAGTAAAACCCCTTTTTCTAAGGTAAATGGGAAATCTGGAGGTTCATAGTCATTTGAGATTAAAGGTGAAAGGGGGGATTGGTGCTGTCGTCCTGCCACTCTCACCGATCACTCAAGTTGTTGGCGGTTGTGTGAGATGTCTGTGCTTCCCTCCAGGTCTCTCTTTTAGTCAGGCTGCCATAGTTACTTTAGTACTGCCGGAGGTTAGGTTAGGTGTAGGGTAATAACTCTTCTCCATCTTCTCTTTTCTGAGCTGTTCCTGAGCCGACACTACACCGCTTAAGCCCTCACCTGGACTCCTTGGAGATAATTACATGAAACCAACTGGGCCTTTTAAAACTATATGGACTGAAATTAATGTGATTGTAAATACAGTTTCATGCTCCCCGGTCGCCCAGAGGAAGATGGGGTCCCCTTCTGAGTCTAGGTTCCTCTCAAGGTTTCTTCCTACCAGAGGGAGTTTTTTCTTGCCACTGTCACCTCAGGCTTGCTTGGTGGGGTTTGGGCCAGTTAAACAAAGTGTTTTGTAACAATGACTGTTAAAAGCGCTATATACATTTGGATTTGGATTTGAATTTCAATTTGGAATTGAATTGAATGGAATTGAATTGAATGGAATTGAATTGAATTGAATTGAATTGAATTGAATTGAATGGAATGGAATGTCGTCGTGGGGTTTGGCCCGACAGTCCAAAGACATGCTGAGGTTATTTGGAGTTACTAAATTGCCCGTAGGTGTCCATGTATGACTGACTGGTGTGTGTGTGTGTGTGTGTGTGCCCTGTGATGGGCCTGGCCCCCCCATCCAGGGTTGTTCCCCACTTTGTGCCCATAGCTTCCGGCATAGGCTCCGGACCCCCCGCAACCCAGTAGGATAAGCGGGTTGGAAAATGGATGGATGGATGTAATTACCCATTGATTTTTGTCTGTACGACTTCATGTTTTCCATAATCGCTAATGCTAATCACGAATGCATTTCTGGAGAAGTTGCGGTTATTTGACTAATCTTTCTGATTTTTCTCATGGCTGCCCGTGTTCACTGTGACACTTACCTGCAGCCGGAGCTCCGTGGTCGGCGACCCCAATTGAAGCGCTTTAGATTGCCTGTGCTTTCTGGCTCTCCCTTAATTCCCTTGAATGTTTGGGTTTCTCCATAAAATCCTCAGAAGAGTGACTTAGCTAATGAAGCTGCCTCAATCAAACACGGCCGTCATTGTCATTATGCTGTGGTACAGAACACAGCCTCACTTCAAACCCATTTAGCCATGAAAACCCTGCTGGTTTTATCTATAGATGGTTTTACGATCATTGATGAGTAATTTCTTTGGACCTCGTCCATCATAGAGCCTCGTAAGTTTGTTTCCTTTCTTTTTAATTTAACATTCACCCTTTTTTTAAAAAAAAAGAATAAAAATAGGACAAACATGAAATAAAATGTTTATTATTCGTGAATCACTGGTACTACATTCTTAAACAAGGGCTCGTTTAAATCCTGACAGGCATAAAATGTCAAGACACAAAGGGATTTCTAAAATACTTTCATTTTTTGCACTGACAAAATGATTTTGTGGTTTATTTTGGCATTAACGTTTTGCTTAGCCTAGCAACCCTGCAGACATAATGGATTCCTAGACAACCCTCAGTAACACTCAGTAAATATCTTATCTTATCAGCGGTTGTGGTATCACAACAGATTTTCTTACGCTATGTCCTAAACTTCATAACTGTAAATAAAAATGTAAATAAATAAATGCATTACCTGCGTGCAGTTGCAGTTTTTTTTCTACTGCATTCCATTTCTGGCTTAATATCATATTCTTAAAAAGGGGCACACTCCCCCCCCCGGCTCTTTGCCCTGTAATATCCAGCACCATTGAAGCTGTTTGTTCCATATGCCCTTTAGGAGACGTCTAGCTTGTGCGAGGTCATTGAGCTTGTTTTTTTTTTTTTTTTTTGCTTCCTTCTGCATTCTTGTACGTATAGTTACTGGGTGTCCGACAGGTCCATCAAGACAGAGTGATTAGTCGCCCTGTTTGGGGTGGTTTGAATGTATCATGCGTATGCAGTACTTGTTGAAAATCATGGGTAAATATAGATGTCACTGAGTAAACATGGGTAGTTTTCGCTATATTTGTCCAGTTTGCCGTGTTTTGAATAAAGGATTATGATTGATTGATTATTGTACCTGTACAGAGGTATGGACACTGATATCAGCATGTTTTGTGCGTTCAGTGCTTTGTTACTCATGTAAACAAACAGGAAACACGCATTTCAATCATTGAAATATTATGAATGGCTTTTAATAGTATTATGATCAAAAAACTTAAGGGACAGAAACAATTATTATTTAATCACTTTCGGAGCTTTTTTCTTTTATTTTGAAATAATGTGCATACGAACACTGACACACACACACACACGCACACAAGCAGCAGCAACAGAATTGTGGACTTCGTACTTATACCTTTAGAGAATAAGTGGATGTTCAA
>JAODKF010000068.1:21375777-21389134 GCA_026779585.1 Mormyrus proboscirostris
ACACACACGCACACAAGCAGCAGCAACAGAATTGTGGACTTCGTACTTATACCTTTAGAGAATAAGTGGATGTTCAAATGCTTTATCAAAAATATCCTTCACTTTAATTTTGAAAAAATTTAAAATTATATAATTGTAATCTTTTCCTTGCCGTATTGGCTTTTTCTAACTGACCGAAGGTCACTTGAAGTTCTATTAGAACAGACTTCTCATTCGGGTTTGTGCTTTAGGTCTGTGGCTTTGTGAAATGAAAAGAGCTGCCTTCCCAAAGTTTTTCTGCACTAGTTATGATGCGTAAAGCGAAACGGAGAAGGGCCTGATGCTGGCTTTTGCTAGGGGCCTCCAAATCGCTAAAACCGCCTCGGGGTATATCTGTACCCCCATTCTCTCCCGAGGGCTCTGAGTGTTTCGTAGCTTTGGATGCAGGCAGTCGGTGGGAGTTCTGATGCGGGGCTGGTCGCTGCATGCCCATGTGGCACCCAGGCAGGTGGGTTGCGCTAACGGTTTGCTAAACTCCCTCGTAAGATGACGCCCTAGGCAGACGCCTATGTCACCTACAGCAGTATTTGCCTGCTCAGCCCTCAGGACGCTGGCCTGCTGGAAGGCCGGGCCCTGTCTTGATGTCAGTGTGGGTAGCGGCTGAGGGTGCCTGTCTGCTGGCTTTCATGCCTCATATCTCTCCCCATTGTTCTGCTGTTTTCTGGGGCATTTGGACATTTATACGTTGTTTTGAAGTTGCTTGGCAGGGAATCATGGGAGTTTAATCTGTTGCTGGAATGCAGACACATCGATTCCTTAACTCATGCTGCTGTTTTATGGTAATTAAAAAAAAAAAACAAGCCAATAAAAAAGAAAACAAGTGGCTGTATCACATCCAGTGAATCATCATGTTGACGTCTGCATGTGTAATAAAGACTTTAATCTAATCTTTTCTGTCTTTGATGGTTCTGTGGGCCCGTATTGATCCGTTCCCGCACAAAGGCCCGGCAGGAAACAGGCCATGGGTGGGATTTTAATTGACTCCGAACCCGACTGCAGGGCGCTGTGTTCCCTTTACTGTTGGGACCACGGCAAGCTCTCAAACGGGAGGTATGAAGCAGGAGAGCTTGCTGAGGTGGCTTTTTATAGCAGGAGAAAAGATGGGGGGGGCGGAGAGATGGGATCAGAGGCAAACTGAACACCACCTCTGAGCTGAGATGGGGTCGCGTTCGCAATAAAAATGTGGCCTCCCGCGGTCTCTCTCTTTGTCTCTCTCTTTGTCTCTCTCTTTGTCTCTCTCTCTCTCACTTCCTGTTCCCCATGGCCACCAAGCTCCAATGCTGCAGGTCCGTCGCTACTGGATTGAGGCCCTTTTCCTTGCCCGGTGAATCCAAGCCCCCCCCGTCTCCACGTGTAGCATTTCTGCGGATCAGCTGTGTGTTTTGTGACAGCGCTGCGGTGGAGAGAGAGAGAGGGGAACATATTTCTGTAAATTGCTGAGAAGCCGAGGAGAGAAGGAATCGTCTGTCTGTCTGATCTGCTTCTGTATTAAAAATGAAGGAAAAGACCTTAAGACTTCATGCTACTTTGGGCATATCTGTCCCATAGTTGCTTTCTAAAACCTATATAATGCCGTCTATCTTTCCGATCATTGCACTCCTACTTTTAAGGTTTTAGTTGCTATTTTTGGCTGCGTTCTGTGTGTGTTTTTTTTTTTTTTCTCCCAGCTTTATACAGTGTTATTTTGGTGTCTGAAAAGAGGCATAAAAAAGGATCTGAAAGATGATGTGCCATGTTACAGAATAAATAGCAGCTAGTATCAGTGCACCCTGGGCTCTGGAAATGCGGCAAAAAGAATGCATTGTGTCTGCATGGACCCCAGCCAACGTCTCTGCTGGTTCCCCATGGGTCCACCGGCATGCGGAACCTTCGAATTTGATGCCGGTGCTTTTAGCGTTTTTGTGCCGGGCAAAAAAAATGTTTAAATATGTCACCCGGGATTGAGGCGTCGTTGACTGCGGTGGTCAGATCACATTAAAATATCCCAAAATGGCATTAAATTCTTGTAAGAGGTGGTGCCGGTTAGCCTGAACGCTGAGCGGTTCTGCCGTGACGGAGGTAGCAAGCGGGGCACGTCTACCTGAAGGGCAAAACAGTGTGGTGCTGCTGGCTCTGAATGAGCAGTCTGAAGAGAACCGCGGAGAGCTTTTCACAAAGCCGCAGGGTTTGAATTTCAAGGGCTTCTCCACAATGAAAACAGCCAGTGTGGATGGCGTGCACTTTTCTTTTAACCGTTTTTCTGCTGTGGGGCCCCTTGGCAGTCTGGTGAAACTTATGGAGGATCAAAATAATGATATTAAAATGTCAGTGAGTCACAGGTGTTGTCTCGCACTGCTGTGGTTTATTGCCTACGTTCATAATTGAAGAAAATGCTAAATTCTAATTAGCAAAAAATACCTATTTATTTTAAAAACCCGGGTTTAAATGTCTCATACTTTGAAAGTTGTTCGGGTCGAATACTGCCCAGACCTGCTGATGTTCATATCATCGCTTTTTGGATGTAATCAGTATCTTGTTAGTGACCACGATTTCCGCATTCCCTATTTATCCGCCAGAGTGAGACCGATCACTCCTTATGTATCTCATCCTAGTGATCACCTCTGGAGTGCATAATGTAATTTTACTTTTAGTGTATTTTTAAATAGACGTGTCATCTGTCATGTGAGAAATATGATGAATTGCCTCCCAGAAGAGCGAACAACCGTCATCCACAGCACATCTTCAATATCCCAAAGCAACAAATTAATACCAGTAATATGACGACAACTAAATAGCCCTCAAATAAAACTAGTTGCAGCACAATTGATAAATAGGCCACTTTTTCAGTTCAATATCTGCATCCGAGTTCTGCTTTCGCTAATAATTCTTTCTGGGAGAAGCTCTTTGCTTGGCACTTTCGTCATGCATATCTTTTTATCGACCCAAACCTTTCAAATGCCAGAATATTTTATTAAATTATCTTAGTTTAAGCCCTGCTTCCGTCGCTGTAACAGCTGGAATGGTCCTTGCATCAGGAAGTGGGTCCAGCCGTTTGCGCTTTAGTTAATTATCAGTGAGTTCCGTCTCTTGCCAGACCTCCTCCGAGGGTCCGTGGTGCTGCTTTTTAATGAGCGAAGCCAATTAACAGGCCCTTGGAGGTAAGGTGGGCTGTAAAGGACGAAGCCCTGTCTAAACACGTAGAATGAGCAGCAGACCATCGATCGCCGGAATCTTCCAGAAGACGTGTGTTCTGTCTGATCGATGGGTTCCAGTATGAGTCGAAATAGGAGGAAGGGTGTGACAGTCACTCTCTGGCGTCATGGGCTCTGCCGTGTGGTTGACACGCAAGCTTGTTTCACGTGAAGCACACGGAAATGTTACCTTTTTTCCTGAACTTTTTCCTGTATTGATAAATCATATTATATATAAAGGCTACTGCATGCAGGTGATGGTTTTTCCCAACATGCAATATTGAATTTACTCATAATGTCATGGGTTTAATAACCTTGTAGCGATTTTCGTAGCATGTTGATACTTTTGCTGCGACATCTCTGAGGACGTCTCTAAAGCCTGCTGTGTCCAGTCGTCAAGGCCGCCAGCGGCTGATGAAGCGGAAGTAAGCTTGTTGCCGTAGTAATGCCTTAGGATTGCCTTTGTATTATTTATAAAATCATTTCAGTGAATTCAGTCTTGCCAAATGTGCTGACAGTTTACGCGGTTGTAGCGTGTGATTGTGCACTGGCATATCTGATCTCTCATGAGTGCTGCTTTGTTGAGGCTGAAAGGGTCCACAGATATCCAGGCTTTCTTTCTTTGAGCACGAGAGAGAAGCGAAATATAAACCCATTAGCCTAACTATCAAGTAAACGAAGTGTCTCCCGTTAGTTCCAAAATGCAGCACGCGTCGCCCAGCTGCGGGTCGGGGTAGATCCCGGGCGTCCGCATGGGACACGCGGTGCGAAGGAGCTGTCGCTTGGAGAACATCTGACAGATCCTCCTGACGCCTAAGAGTAGCACTGCCTTGAAGGTTATTTGATTAGGGGCTGGGCCTCATAACGCTTTCTGTGACATCACTCGCCCCACCATGAACACACAACCTAAGGTTGTCCTCTCGCTCGTTCAGAAAACGAGCCGGATATGTGGCACCTCCTTAATGGGTGCAGGGGTTTTATACCCAAGGGAGGGTCCACACTCTCCCTTTCTTCCCAGAGGTGATCTGTTATTCTGACTGACCCGTGAACACGGAGAAATAATCAGGAACGTGATTTAAAACTCAAGTGCTGACCTCGTAATGGCTGCAAAACTAATTATTTGTTTGTTTGTTTTTTTTCCGGAATGCTCTGAGGGTTTTCTCTGGATTCATTATGGAGAACACTGAGTTAGCGGTAATTCCTCGATGCAGCGAGCCTGGCTATGTGACGCAGGGCCCACGAGGACCCGCCTTTCTGCCTCGCTGTCCCTGTTCCCTGTAAGAAGCGATTAAAGTTCAAAGGCGCTACATTGCCGGACAGAAAACACCTCTAAGACAATCCCTGTCTCAATTCCTCTTGTGGCTTTCTGGATGTTTCTGGGTGTTTGGTGAGGAAAGTAGGGCGCGCTCATCCCTCCGGCGAACGTTTTCAAAAGTCGATCCAAGAGACAAGGACGTTCCAAACCAATCGGCTGTTCGGAACAAGGCAGATGTGCACCTGTCCTTTATAAAACTGCGTACCTACCGGTGTCCCGCTTCTTAAACCAAATCTGTTCAGAAGATCACATTTGAGGAAGGCAGATGCTCGCATGCATTTTCAGCCACTTTATCTCTAGACATCACCTCTGCTTCTCCTAAAATAACAAATGTCTTTGGGAGACGATAAAGAAAAGAAGAATCTTCAGAAGTCATTGCTTTTCCCCAGTAATAATATTTCACTTACTGGTTATTAGTGAGTTCAAATATTTATTTTTAGTAGAAGATGCAATTTATCTCTCTATTTGCGAAAATGTACGTTTTGTAAAAACAAGACTTGATGCAGATGTTTGTCTTGTCTCCAGATAATCTTCATTACAGATCTCCTCAAATTCTTGTTTAACTAACTGTTTCATAGTGACGGAGATGTGTTTAGCTTTCTGTTTTTAAAGACGGATGTCTCACGCATTGCAGGATGATAGCTAAGGCGCGTTGTGTTCACTACCAATCCTGTCTGCACCTGTAACAATCGGCCCATTAAGGGGACTGCGGATGTCTAGCCAACAAGCTCTTAGTTGTAATGAGGAGGCCACAGAAGGTGTGGAATTAGAGTTTATTTGAATGTCATGCATACTTTGTCATCCCAAAGTGCAGGCAGAATGAGGAAAGTTCAGATTCAGCTCAGGATGCGTTCGCACGGCACACGATGCAGGCCATGATTGATATTTTTGTTTCAGCCTTTGGGTTTTGTGTTGACATTCAGAGTGAACACAGAGGGGTTCAAGGAGAGTACAGGCATGGGGGGGCAGGGATTCCTGTGTTTGTGGGTTAGTCTGAGGGTTAAGTTTGGAAGAACATCCCTCTACTGCATGAGATCAATGGTCTGGTCAGTGGAGAAGGTGTGTATTTCATATTCTTCTCTTGAGCTGCAGTGAGCAGTGATGCGCAGAAGTTAAGAGAGCATCGAAATCAGATTGCAAAAGTTCTGCTTCTCTCACCCCTGCTATCACCCCCACCTCGCATCTCACCCATCCAGAACCTTCTTCGGTGGATGCCTGTGGGTCTCCTCTTAAGCGGCAGGTTATCATGCGTCCGGGAGCAGAGCTTACGGTGTGGGAGCATGCCGGAGACGGCCCGGTTTGCCGGAAAGCCGAACACCGCCCTGATTATCTCGCCTGTGCTTGGCTGATGAGGAAGACAACGGGGGCTTGGAGATACAGCAGAGCAGTGAATGTGTTACTTCATATAGATTTTGTTTTATTTGTTGAATGAAACAGAAATCAGCCACAGTTTTGCGGGGTTTCAAGATATGGAGTTTATGTCTGACAGTTCACGATATAGAATTAAAAGATCACTGCAAGATAGGAAAATAGCAGCCGTCCCAGGCTTGCCTCTCCAGCGGGATGGGCTGGTACCTTCGGCGCTGCACCAGAACCCTTCTGGGATGGGCAGGTGGAAGGCGGCAGCGGTGCCCCAGGAACTGGGCCCAGTCCCAGAAAACTGTGTGTGGGTCCGCAGCCCAACAGAACGGATGCCAACAATTAATGCTAACGAGCCTGCAATGCATATTTCACCTTGTGGAAAAATCTAACTTTACAGTGATGAAAGTTAACTGTAAACTCTGGTATGGATCGAGCGAACTCTGGGTTATTTTCTGGGTGGCCAGTATTATATACCAAAAAGGGATTAGCCAAAGCTAGTCATAGTGAGAAAGCTAATCATGGAGCTAACAGGGTCTGCGTAAAACACAGGCCACGTGGGGCTCCAGTCCGTCGCAGGGTGAATGCAAACACACACGTTTAAGGCAATTTAGAGGCACCATTTGGCCCAAATACGTGTTTTGGGAGGAAACGCACTCAGACCCGGGATTCAAACTCCAACTGGAGGCGCACAGTTATAGCAGTACTACCCACTGGGCTACAATCTACCACAAGGAAGATGTCTCCCATAAAAATCCCCCATCTGCTGAACGACTCTGGTTTTCTGCCTCTCCCTGACTGGTGTGTAAATACGGACTTCAAGCCACACAGGTCCAAACAAAGAGCGGCTTCCAGCAAAATTAAAATGAAAAATGGCTGAGGGGAACCGCTGAGCTTCAGAAGTGCGGGCAAACGCTCAATGTCATCGCCTGACGGGCAAGACCCCACGGCAACGTTTTTACATATGTACCACTTCAAACTTTAAAAACAAAGTTTCGGATGTAAGGACTGCGTATGATGCACAGAGTACTCCGCTCTGTGACTCCGTGGGCCCTCTTGGGGGAGGGGCTAAATTTTTGAGGCTGTGGTGGTTCTGATGTTCTGATGCTCCCGAGATGCCCCGACATCGCATGGCTTCGGTTTTGATCTGGCGTCCCGCATAGCCGGCTCACAGTAGCTCAGTCCACAGGCGGGCTGCATCTCATAAGAAGGGACTTTTGTACTAAAGTTTGATAGTGAGAGGGGGCCGGGTGGCCTCTTATTGGCTGAGTCAGAACTTCGGGAGGATTTGTCTTTGACATCCAGCCACCGTTACGAGTCCCGATGTTTATGGTGGAAATCCTGAGCCAGCAAACAGATTGATCTCATACTAATGACTCATAAAGTGTTTCCATTCAATCTCTCACCTTCTGTTCATTGAGTTTTTTTGTGTACTGTTTACATTCTACTCAGTCGATTTATCTTTATGTTACACGTTATGGGTGTCATCTCTCAAAGATCCAACTGCAGTGGCCTGGCCGGGAGTAAGGAACGGCTGACCAACCCGGCAGAGGTGCTGCTATTTTTTCCCCATTTTTTTTTTTTGCCACACCAACATTCCAGACCCCCCTTCAGCTGACTTTGCTCTCGGCTCGTTTTGCTGCAGGCAATTCAGTAGGCGTTTTAATCTAAGCCCAGGCCGACGGTCGTCGTGGCGATCGGAAACCCAGACTCCTGTCAAGAGCCAAGCAGGTCTTCCGCCGTCTACCGCAGGAGGCTAATGAGTGTTTGGTCAGAGCCCCTCTGGGAGATGGCGGGCAGCCGTGGGCAGTGTGAGCGCTCTGTCCTCCCCCACGTCGGCGTTCCTGCTCCCATCCAGGAGCTCTCCTCCTCCTGCTATTAACGTAGCCGTCGTTCATCTTACATTTGAGTTAAACAAATCAGGATTTTCGCCCCCCGATTGGTAAAATGTCAATGAAAGATGTCGGGCTTTAGTTTCATTTATGTCCTACAATGATGCTGATATTTGTGGCAATAGTTACAGTTGGTTTATAAGATGTTAACAAGTGCGTTTATGATGCAACGCTTGGAGCCCACCGAAGCTATTTTGCTGGAGACATGTTGTTAAGCTGCTGAGAGCCAGCGGGGGGGGCAGACAGCGTCGCGGGTCGTGACTCGCTGTCTGATTATGTGAAGAGACCGGACCGGATGGGCAGAGGGTCGTCCTCGGGGCCCAAGTGAGTGGAGCAGTGGAGATTCTGACACCGATAGAACTGGTGGAACCATTTAAGATTCATTCCACCTCCACCGAGATGAAGTGTCCCTTCAGACCCTTAAAAGAGGGATGGGGGGATTATTTATTACAAAACTAATTAGCACCAAACTGGATTTACATCAGGGTGGGTCCGATTGGCTTTCTGAGGACAGGGACGGCCGTCCGGCCCCGTGTGGGTGCCATGGGCGTGCGGAATGACACCCCCTGATGTGATTTCCTCCATACCGCTGTAGATGGGTGAGGCTTCCCCCCCCAACTCCTCAGCCCCCACATTTTCATTTCAATCTGTTATATCCACGGCCGTGCGCCGATTACACGCCAGGCTGGCTCCGCCTTCTCCTGCTGCCGCTGTCTGATTGTGCTCCGCCCCCTTTGTCATCTGCACGCACCGATTTCATGGTCTCTGGCCCCGGTTATTACTGCGGCATGAGATGCCCGCTGCCTGTCGCGCGCTGCCCCCGCCGCGCCATCTCTGGGGCGCTCACACATCTGGCTCGGTGTAAAATACGAGTCTGTGATTTGAATTAAAATTGCGGATAAAGGATGGAAGTCGCTGAATTCACACCTATTCCCCCTAAGATGTCACAAACTATGCCTGTCCTCAGAAAGATGAGTCTCTCTCTCAGCTGGAAAGGCTTATTTTCTCTTGAAAAATGAAGAATTGCACAGATTTTCGTCTAAATCTCGCAACGAGGATAGGCCAAAAGATGGAGGCTGGACTGGAAAAATCTGTCATCATCCGTATGCTGGAAACTGACCGTTTGTAGGAAGAGAGAATGACCGGCACAACTGGGCCATTGCTCCATGAAAGCATAATAATTCCCTAAATTACAGTGAATTTTTTTTTTTGAAAGTTAGCAGAAATTCAAGGTGTCCCACAGCAAGGGAGGCTTCAATAACTCCACCATGACTTTGCCCCCCCCATCCCAGACCAGCATGAGCTCGCTGGTCTGAATAGACGTTAGCGGCTAATTGCTTCCGTGTGGTGACTGACTGCCCCTCAGAGCTGGTCCTGCTGTTTCCTCCTGCCCCTGGGTGATGTGAGCCTGCAGCTGAGCGAGGGGTGCATGAAAGGGACGCTCAAAGAGCGAATGTGCCTGAAAACCGTCACGGCAACGCAGAGTACGTCTCTCTCTTCATGCTGCTCCAGCAATAACAGGAATAACTGTGCCGATGGTTGCTGGTGGTTCCCAATAGCGATGGAAGTAGGGGGTGCTGAGGGAGCTTCAGCACCCCCTCTGGTTGTTGGTGGTAATGCAGTGTCAGATTACCGTAGGGCAGCTTCGGCGATTCTTGTTGCTGATGCAGTCAGACTGGTTTTATTCCTGTGTTTTCATTCTTTAGTCTTTGCTATTGATAACTGCCAGTGATACAAAAGACCATCAGGAAAGTTTATTGGTTGCTCTGACATTCACCACCCTCAGGCCAAGATGTCTTCCAGTGCCTTTGGTGGTTCCGTAGTACTGCCATGATCATCATCATCACCAGACCCAGAGAGCTTAAAGCTACCAAAGGTATGATAAGCAATAATTAGTTTGGGGTGGTAATTGTTTTCTGCAGAAATGAAACAAAAAAATTCAAAATGGCCGCCACAGCAATCCCCCCCCCTCCTCCATTATGATGATTTGTGGGAATTCCTGACTCTCCTGATGCAGAAATATACTTTTCCACGCCTGTCTTACTCCTCAGTGCTTATGAGCAGGGATTATATTAAATCGGTATTTGCTCTTAATCGGGTATCTCTTGCGTCATCGACTTCCTGTTTCCTGTTTGTTTGTTTCTTCATTCCCTTTTTCTCCGCTGACTGACTCTGTTTTGGCTGCATGCATCTCCTGACAGATTTTAACTGATCAGATCAGGGGAAATGGAGAGACTTCTCTCAAGCTGTCAGCTCTCGGGCCGTGAATCTGCAGGAGCGTCGGGTGATCGGGCGGGGTCACAGCTGTCCGCGATGCGCCGCCGTTCACGTGGTAAAGATGCTCTGCATTTTGCTCTCCCTCTTGACTCTGCGTCGGCCGACACTGCATGTCAATATTCAGCATTGTGAAGGTACTTCAAAGTGATCTGCCAAATGTTTCAGAATATACCCCCAAGGGAGAGGAGAAGAGGTAGTCCCGTTCACCCCGCAGAAGGCCTGGATACAACAGCATGCATGCGCTTCTGATGTCTCCATGCTTGCTGTGGAGGCAGCCTCCGTGCCGGTCAGACCCCATCGTCTGCATTATTGCTCCAGTTGACGCCTGAATAAACACTTACAGGCACTGCGCTTATTAAAGCTGAGTAGTTAAAGTCCAAAGCATCATCTTCAAAGCCTGAGAAAAACACCAGTCTGAGGTTCTGGAGTTCAGCCCTATCTTTTTTTTTTTTTTTTTCTCCTTCTCTTTCTTTCAAATCCTTCGGGATCCGAATTTGAACAGAATTTTAATTGTGCGGAGCTCATGCGGTGAGTTTGGGAAGTTTGAGACGCTCTTGTTGTGGCCAGCTCTGTGCTCAGCATTCTGGAGAGCTGTTCTTTCATGCTTTGACGGACACTCAGGCGAAGCTTTACATGTTACGGAAGCTTTTCCACAGTAGACAATCTTTTTTTTTTTCTTTTCTCTCTCCCTCCTTTCTTATCTGAAGGTCATGATGCAGAGACAGGAAGGCGCTCCTCCTCCTCCTCCTCCTCCTCCTCGCATGCCACTGAGCTTTCAGAAAGAGTCAAACGTGAGGACGAATACGACTGATCTTCTCAGCACCCATCGCGCTGAAGTTTTGGCAGCTGCCGGTTCTGATGATAAATTATGCAGCTTCAGCCACCAGAGTCATTATATAATAATCTAGAGGCTTGAGACTGTAGAGAGACTTGACATCTCGAAAGGACTCGCCTGAGCAGAGTAGAACTTTCAAATTTGTGCTTTGATCAGCGACAGCGTGGTTTGGGAGGCGACGTGAACTCCATCCATTCTGCCGGGCGCCTCCTTGAAGGCGCCGCAGTGGCACTGTGCCACTGACAAGTGCCATTTGGAGGGAACGAGATGGATGTTTTGTTGATGGCTCTGAAAGAGCGTCGTTCCATTATTGGGCAGTATCATGCTGTTTACTCGGATAACTAACCCTCAGCGTTACAATGTCGAGGCCCATAAATAATCAGGTACAACTATGAAGGAAATGTGATTTGTTGTGATGTAAAGCAGCCCTGGTCGTCTCAGGAGCTCAAGGACACCTGAATAGGTATCATTTTGGCGCGAGATGAAACCGTTTTGGTTGACGGGTTCTCCACACGGCTGACGCTCTCCTCCGAACAGCCCGGGGAATGCACGTTACCCAGGATATGAATAGTGACAACGTGAACAATAAGGATTTTTCCTTTTTCTCGTAGGAAGGATAAAGCTGGCGTTTGATGACATAATGGGTTTTTATTTCCAGTTGTTTACAGCGTTGATTTGGAGGGAAAGACCATGACGAGTGAAGCTGAAGGTTTTCAGGTGGAATGTCCCTCTTGTTGATGGTGTTGGTTGTAAAAAGCTGCATGTTTGAGAAGGTAGAAAGAGGGTGGGGAAAAACGCATAGAGTAAAAGCGGAAATAAGAAAATATAGATTTTTTTTTTTATATGATGTATCGACTGCCTTGCTCATATTGGGGTGTCTCGGCAAAATACAGTGGGAAGGTACGAAGTCAAGGACAATTCTGGACACCACATGGCATAATTTGCACATATGTTTTTTTTTTTTTTTTTTTATCCAAAGGGTTACAGCTCGTGTTCACTGGGATATGAACACACAATCATTGTGGTGTTAGCACAATGCTCTACATGCTGAGTTACAGGAGCAAAATGAACATGTGAATGATTGCATGAACAAGTAGAAAAGAGAAGTGACGATCGCTGTTTTCTTTTGACTGCTTGAAGATAGCGGATGGGTACCCTCATCCCTCCTGTGTGACCCATCGCCCTCAGCACCGTGGTACCTCTCAGGCTCCACGTGTGGAGAGTCTCATTTCCACGGACATTAATTTGTCTGCTCATCAATAAGGCGTCGACTCTTCTCGTCCCTCTCCGAACATCGACTGCTGTGTGAATCGATGCAAAGGGATCGTTGGCTTTAAAAAAAATAAAATAAAATAAAATATCCAACTCCAAGAGAGTTAATATAAAATATTGTCTAACTAGCGTACATCTCTCCAGACCCCCGTCAGTGGCCCCCTTGTTGAAGAAACATGTCACATCGCTATATCATGATATCTTGATTTTATATGATTTAAAACACGTTTTGCAATGTAAAAAGATTGGCTCCTCTTCTTGGCAGATGCCCCCTCCCCCGTGTGATTGATGAGTTTTTAGGAATCGCCTCCCAATTCCTCTGCATTGCTCAGTAGGAATATCGAGGTCCTCTCCGCTTCAGGTGTCCGAATTAACCTTAACACTGATGACCTGAACCTAACACTGAGATGAAAACGGAAGCTCGTTCAGTCAGAAGGGAAAGGGAGACTGGTAACGACCGGCAGGGGAAAAAACGCTCACCCCTCCTAGGTGTGAATCCTAATGTTCTGGATGAGGTACACGTGGTCTTATCCTTGGGCACTAGCAGGAACTGAGAGGAACGTGACACTGGGAATGAAGAACGCCGCGTTAGAGGCAAACACACAGCGCCAAATGTTTCAGACAGTACTGCAGACCCTCGGTGGAACATTTTTGAACGTTCTTGACAGGAGTGCTCAGGCAGCTCCTGTGCCCCCCCCCCCCCCATCATCATCAGGGAGCCTCTCGGATAATAGTGCCGGAAATTACAGAAACCTCCCGGAATTACAGCCGGACATTAGCAGTCAGCTTGTAATTTCACGCGTACGAGACAAATACTCAGGAGCAGATTAGCTGTCGGAGTTTCTTGTTGGTGGTTAAGTATTTCACCCCCATTATAACACAACCCTTTTTCAATCCCCCCCTTACATCCTCTTCATGAAACCAATTAACGCAATAAGCGTCCAGGAAATCCTCTCTGAATCTAGAGTCTCCCAGCAGCTGTGAATGTCCATATGTATGTATGACAGGTTTCTGGTGCTGCCTCCTAAATGCTTATGATTGTACAGGTTCTCACAGGCCGCTTCTCATCATCAAGCCCCCTTCTGCTGACACGTGTTGCCGTCGCATAACCGCCCCTCCCTCCCCCGGTTCAATCACGAGGTCCCGCACGGGAGTAACATCGTGCTGACGACTCCAGACTGACGACTCCAGACTGACG
>JAODKF010000068.1:21389234-21399603 GCA_026779585.1 Mormyrus proboscirostris
CCCCCGGTTCAATCACGAGGTCCCGCACGGGAGTAACATCGTGCTGACGACTCCAGACTGACGACTCCAGACTGACGTCTGCCGGCTTCTCCGCCGGGGGTGTGGCTGTCAAAGGGCTCGTCAGGGTGTGTTTTCCGTCGGACGCGAGAGCCGGCCCTGCCGGTCCTTTGCTGGCTCGTGGAGACGCGCAGATGGCGCTCAGGCCTTTTAATTTGCGCCGGTGTGGAAGGAGAGGCGCTGATATATGGACGGCCAGGTGAGGTACGTCATTCCCAGGCTGAGCTTCTTAAGAATAAAATGGCTGAGTGAAGCTCAACTCCAGCCTGTTCGCTGGGTAACTCGGAGTCTCGCCAAGAAGTCTGCGTTCCCATCTCACTGTCCCCACCAGTACCACCTCCATTGTGCCTCAGCTAGTTAACTTGAGAGTAGTGGGGTTAGACCCCCCCCCCCCCCGTGCATCTGTCTACAGAGAGAATTTCTTTCTTTTCTTCCTCCCACAGTTTGTAAAGGAGTAAGGAGATTTTTTTTCAGCATATCACCACATGGTTCTCCCTCTTTGGAGTTTTACAGTGTCCTCCTCAAAGAGGCTGCACCCCCCCGTCAGGGTGCGCCGGGGGGGGCTACCTTTATTACCTCCAGGCTGGGAACTGAAACGTGATCGTGCTTCAGCGTTCCGTCCAAGTTCCGAGTTGGAAGCAGCTTGCGGATGGATGGCACACCTGGGCTAGCTAGTGAACAAGATCAGAAGGTCATCGGTTCAAATCCCAAAATCAGCAAAGTAATTTAGCCATTGGGCTAACTGAGGCCCTTAACCGTCAATTGCTCTAGAGACTGGCTGGCCCTCAAAAACATACATTGCACTGGAAAAAGTATCAAATCATTAAAATGTAAATGACCAGAGAGCCAAGTTTTACTGCATCCGCAGCACACCGTTGTTATTCCCGCCATGTTCTGCGGCTGCTTTGGTGGTATGTGAAGTGAGCCGCCTGAGACTCTGTGCCTGTGCGCTGCTTGGCAAAGTTTGTAGCGGCGGAAATATCAGCGGCAGAGATGGCCCTGCCGGCAGTGCCGAATCCTGATGGGGAGCTGCGAGGCTCGATCGTACACGCGTTCCCTGTCTCATACTACTCCCAGTTTTTGGATGTCTGCCGGCCTACAGTACTTAGTGTGATATTTTTTGACAGTTTCCATATCATTTAACATACTGTTCTTGAGATTTAGGAATTATTCACCATGATGGAATTATGCAGTTTATCCATCCATCCATCCATCCATCCATCCATTTTTTAACTGCTTATCCTTATGGTTGTGGTGTTAAAAAATACTGGCCTAAAACTACTGTTGCCATAGGCATTTAACTCGAAGAGAAGTGTGTTTTATCTATTCATTTTTTCCTCAGCCTGACTGACATCTAGGTTACAGAGAGGCCTGCTAATTTGGTGAATGATGGATGAACAGACGGAACCGACTCGGAGGGTGAGCTGAGTCGGGATCCTCAGCACCGCTTAGAACTTTGACGTTAACAACAGCGCCGTCCCTTGGCTGCCTCTCGCCGTGGCGTCATGATGAATGTCCCCTCAGAAATGCTTTGCCAAGATGCCATTGATGCTTTTATGTCGGCCAGTTCTGTGAAGAACACGGTGATGTCCATAAAAATTAGCCCCGCTGACCCGACAGGTACATTCTGCTGATGCTTGGGGATAATTATTGTATACAGTCAATTTAATACGCCGGGCAAAGCTTGGGATCAGCCTTTGAAATTTGATGGCATCAATATTAAAGGATCAAAAAGGTGATGGTTAGTATTAAAAAAAAATAAAACATTAAGGCAAATACCCAGTTGTTTTGCCATTGAGGTTTAAGACTGGGGGTCAGATATAGCTCCCTCCTGTGGTGGGGCAGGTTGATGCAGAGAGGCTGAACAGCTTCTAGAATTGCCGACCGGCATGGATTCTGGAATGTATTAAATTCTTCAAGCCGCAGCCTTGTTGGGCTCTGATAGGAGTTTCTCGCCACGTCTCTTTGATGTTGGCTTACCAATAACAAATATCAGCAAAGTCACTCAGGAGTGATCAAGGGGTGATTCGCAGGGCACAAGTCAAGAAATCTATCCCCCAGTTACTATGTGTGTTAAGGCACTTGGAGTGAGGTGTATTAAGGATGATTATTGTTAAATCTCCTTTTTTATTTTCTTTTCTTCCCAGCTGGGGCCTTAACAAGGATTGTTTTCTGTGTCTTTATTTGTTAATCTATGTCGCATCAATCAGGGTTTCAGCCTTCATTAAGTTGCGCTGGCATGTCTCCCCCTCTAGGGGGCAGCGGTCCAGTTGCGTCTGGGTTCCACACATCATTTAACAGGAGCGGTGACAGGAATGCCGGCAGGGTCGCAGTGTCGCGAAGAGGTCAGCTTCGTCTGGGCTGGGGCTGTCGTCTGGGTGACTCGCTGCTGACCAGGGCAATGTTGGCCGGTGGAGGTGTCAGAACCGCCATCGGCAGCTGACAGGTGTGTCCCTATGGGCGTCCGCTGGCTTCTGTGTCAGGGACGAGGATGAAGTAAACAAGTAAGCCCAGAGAGGGACACTGGGAGATGGGTGAAACCACTCCTATGTTCTTTTCAGGGTGGAGAGAATGCACAAATTCTCCACCACCTACTCTGGTGTGAATAAAAACAGTGCAGGCCAAAGTCTTCCATTAAACAGCAGTTGAAGCTCCATATACACATCTCCCCCCCCCCCAGGAACTTGGCGTCTTCCATTGTGATGTAATGTAACCTAGGCAGTCAGCAGCCCATTACCTAATGGCGTGCTGTTAAAATGATACTGTAATAGCGTGACCCCACCGGAAAGAGAATAATGTTCTCACTTTAACAATTAAAGATACGAGTCGTCTGTAATGAGTGCAGTTATCCTCTGATGATATGAAAGGCACAGTCTTGATAGCAAGTAATTACAAAAAAAAGTAATTTATTTTCCAAAGAAAGCAATAAGGCTACGGGCAAGGCAAAGGATTAATACAGAGCCTGAATGGGGCTGTGTGTATTGGGGGGGGGGAGAATCGATATGTGCACTTTGAATTGAGTAAAAATAAATATAATAGATGCGAAGTGGCATTCTGGAGCAGGTGAGACTGGGCTAATGTGAATGTTTGATGCATACAAAAGTCTGTTCGGCGTTACACTTTGTTTCAAAATGTCTCAAAGTCGGCTGATATAGAGAGAACTTCTGAACAGAATAACTATGGAGCATAAACAAATGCGAGGCAGCGGGACAGCATCGCATGCCCTTTGAAGAAACCTACCAGCAGAAAATCTTGAGCTGTAATACAGTTTGTGTGTGAAATTGATGATCAGCCATTGGGACTTTAGTCTTCCATTACTTTTGACTTCCGTAGGAGACACTGAGCGTTTATTAAAGACGGAAGCCAGTTATGGATTTTCAGCTCCGAAAAGGCCCCCCAGTTCTCATTCTGATCACGGCAGACCAACTCTCATCTGGAAAAACTGAGGAATGAATAAATGAAATGCAATTACAGCAGTTCAGCGACGGCCGTCAGGGGTGACAAAGTGTTCACCCTATAGCTATTTTTACAAGGCTTCAGACGACTGGAGAGCAGCATCGATAAAGGCAGAACGGCGATGCTGTTACCTTCTTAACCAAATAGTTTTCCAATCACAGGCGCTGCTGCATATTTGACACATCAAGCTGATATTTCCTGTAAAAATGACATCATTACGTCACCATAGACACTTTTGCTTTAATCTAAATGCTAAAGTACTGTACATCTTAAACAAGGCAGCTGAGCGAAATGTAACAATAGTTCTGTAATCCCTACCTTGTTTCAAAAGCTCGTTATTTCAAACGAAAGAAAATGCCGTATCCCCTGACAACAGATTTTCCTAGCTGGCGTGAGGTCACGGCAAACACGGCCTTGTGATCATGTGGCGATGCCCCTCTGTTTGCCTTTGTATGGTCAGTGTAATATTTCCCTACAGCATCGCCGTGTCCATTAACGGACACTGTTTACACGGACTTGCTTAAAAGCACAGTGATTCCAGGTTTCGGCACTAAAAGCTAATGAAGGAGCGAAATATGTGAACAATCGTCCTGCGTAGAGTTTTGGTGCAGCATATGGATAATGTAAAAAAAAAACACGAGTAGAGGTCGACTGGATTGTAGACAAGAAGAAAGTTGTTTGGGAGCCAAATTCAGAAAATAAGGATAGTTTCTTTCAAGTGACGGAGGATGGGGGTGGGGGGGGGGCAGTTGGTCACAGACAAAAAAATTATCAGTGATGTCCAATTAAAAGGGAATCTGCAGATTTTACTGCGCTTGAGTCCGACCTAATCGTGTTTCCCATCAACTCTGCAGCAAAATTACACTTATAATCATATCAATAGTAACCATGACGACTGGCTTTGAGAACAGAATGGGTTTTTTTTTTTTCCAGTGTGTGTGTCATCACAATGTAGCTTTGATCTTCTTGTCTTAAAGCCCGCTCTTACATTTTGTACGATTCAGTCACTGGGGCACTGTACAAGGGTGGCTGTCTGTGTTAGACAGCTTTATGCGTGTTCCTGAACACCGGGGTGGAGGTAATGACATCCCATTATGAGTGTGACATTTAATTTACTCAAATATCTTCCACAGCATATGAAAATGGAAAAAAAAAAACAATTACTTACAGTGATTAAAAAAAAGTTTTTGATATTTCTAATTTTGGTGTCAAGTAAAATAAAATGCAAATTGTTTTAGTCATCATATAATATTTTCAGGAATAACAGCACTACGGCCTTTGACTTGGATTGCCTGTTCGACGCTTCTTGTGTTTAGTGTTGAATTTTACCTTGACTCTTTTGGGCACTTAAGCTGCCCTCCTACAACACTATGGTGCTGTCAATCAAACTTTTTCTGGGAGGGGAGAGTTTGCCGTCTTTGCTTTTGTGCAGTTGGTTTATTTTCCTCTTAACCTCGCTCCCCCACCGGCTTACGATAAAAGCTCCTGTTGACCTTGTACTCTGTGACCTGCTCGGGGGCCTGTATCATGAAGCCAGATAACTCGTCGCATGTAAGGTAGCCCAGGTCCATTTAAAGGACTTTACCTTCATTCACTTACATTTAGCCTAGACTACCTTAAATCTGACAAGTTATCAGGCTAAGTAAGAAATCCTGCTTTGTGATACAAGTCCCAGGACTGAACAGGTGGTGGTTGTTATAGTGGCTGTCAGCAGGATGAGTGGTTTGAAAATGTATGGATGTTTGTTAATTGGGTTTTTAATACCACCCCCCCCCCCCCAACAGTGGATAGGAGAGGTATCACAAAAGGTGTCTGAACAGATTAAAATACCAGTGATGATGTCATAACTGCAACATGTAAATGTTTTATTGACATTGTGTTATAAACAGATTAATAATGATACTTTATTGGTCCCTGTGGGGAAATTCTCTTTACATCAACCCCGACTTGCTCTCTGTAGGTGAGAGTAAGCTGGCTGTGAAGGGCAGCCCCCAGGGAGCTGGGGGTTAAGGGCCTTGCTCAAGGACCCTCGGGTGTGCTAAGGCCAGGTTCGAACCCACGACCTTCCGGTCACAGGCACAGAGGCTTAGCCCAGGTGACTTCCAAACCCACGCATTATAAATGTGAATTGATATAGAAAAGATGTAAACAATACACAAAAGAGTAAACTAGTTATAAAAGTAAACACGTACTGAGGTAGTCGAAGTCTAAAAGATTTTTGTAACCTTTCTTTAAGTAAATTCTGAAGACCGAATCTCTCCAAATTACAGCCCCCCCGCCCGCCATATGGCAGGCTGTTTGTCGTCCTAAAATGAAAAGCACAACAGCTTGAGACGAGAAACAAGCTGATCGGCCTGAAATTCACCTACAGAATCCAGATAAAGGCTTAACAGAAGGGCGGCTAAGGTGCGGAAAAGCCGTCGCTCTGCCAGGCCGGTCACTGCCGGCTGCACAATTAGAGGGTTTGTGTAGTACAGGGCCGGCGGGTATGTGGGATCTCGCTCTAACTCCCTAAAAAAATTACTAATTAGAGGAGTGATTGGCCAAAGAGTCCTGACACCTGGGTTTGAACAGCTGACCTAAAGGTTCTCCCAAAAACCTGCACACACACCGGCCCTTTGCGGATAAGTTTGCCCACCCCTGGTGTAGCACAAGCAGCGAACCGCACAGCTTAAGACAGACACCCTTCTGATAGGATGCAACAGCTCTACGGGATTTGAGCCGTCGTGCCACTGGTGTAGGTCATTCAGACAATGTCCTCGTCGTCCTGATATCTGTGGCGGGCTTCAATCCTTAATTTTTTCTTTAAAACATATAAATATGCCACTCATTTGCTCTCATGACCCCTCTTAATGCTGTGTCCAGACTCCAGATGCGCTACACATGGCCTCCGTGCGCCAGGTTAAGATTAAAGCCTTCGGCGCCTTGGAAAGCGGATTTGCGGCCGGATCCACGCTGAGGGATTCCGGGAATCGGTCGGGAGAAAGATGGCTTTGCTTCACCCCGGAGTTCAGGATCAGGTTGCCTCTGCCCCGTGCTTTTCTGTGCTTTTTCTCCGCAGTATTAATTTATAAAATTTATTTTATGCATGAGGTGAATTACCCGGGTTACACTGAAGAAGTTGGAATCCGAAAGCCCTCCACCGCTTTTATTTTAACAGGTTAAGTTTATTTTGCAGACCGACAAATACGATGGAAGCTAAAACTGTAATCGGCACGATGGTGATGCACGGCGGTGGAGGTCTGCGATCGGTCTCCTCCCCCCAGCCGGTATGGCTGCAATGCATCATTTAAATAAGCCTGGGCTCGCTTTCCTCACTTAACTTCCGTGCCCCCATTTAAAATAGACCTATATTAAACAAAATACCACATTTCACATGACGACATTTCAGTGAGCGGAGCTGCTCGCCGTTTACATGCTGTTGTGGAAGGATTACGAGTTTAGTGTGCTTTTTTTTTTTTTTTTATCCCCGCCCGCTGCAAACTTTGAAAACGGCATTTTAGTGTACGTCAAATATATTAAAAGATTAATGAGGGTACTCATTTTTAGCTTAATATTTTAATTTTTAAGAGTGAGTCATAATCATTTGTATCCCACGGATATTCAGAATGGGATTTAAATATTTAACATCGGAAACAGTTTCTAAAACCGTTTAGTCACGTAGCCTATAGAATCGAATTTAATACCTAGATTTACACTGTGCATGGGAGATGAAACCAAGCAAGAACAAGACCTCCGTTTCTCCAGAGGCTATTTAGCATTTCTTTTGTGCAAAAAGTTTACTTTGAATTAATGGAAAACTGTATCTGATGCCAATTTTTTATATAAAAAAGCTTTATTGGTTAAGGTGTCAGTTTTAGTCAAGTCACGTTCTGCTTTGATGGCGAATATGAAGCAAACACTTCAATATCAGCGTTTGCTCATTAGAAATCAGCAATTTCAGTGTTAGGACGTCATCCTTTGTTTGAGCACAATCCATGGCCTGTGACTTTAATATGTTTAGTGCTCATTTTAGCTGAATGTAGTTATGATGAGTACCTAAACATCAAAAAAATTCAGAGACACTAATAAATGGTGATGATTACCAAGCAGGACAGCTCGCATATCTGTTGGCAAGCGCCTCTTTCCTTCTCTCTCTCTCTCTCTCTCTGTCACACACACCAGAGCGAAGAATTAATTTAATTAAAAATATATCTTTTAATGATCTCTTTGAAATCCATTTGCGGTTGGGTCGTCAAATTCGCAGATGAATATGGAGCTTAATGACAGAAAGGGAGACGGTACCCAAACAGAGATGTGCGTTTCTGATGAGACTTACAAAATGTTTCGTATTTGAAACAGGAACTGGTTATAACAAAATGTTCTGCTTGCCAGTAGCTTTTCTAATATATATTTTCAATGATATGATTAACATATTCCATTTAATTTGGGAGTACTGTGAAATATCTTCTGTTGGAAATCTGTGATATTAATATTTCTTAATTCTGTTATATTGCTATCTGACCAAACAATACACAAAACATGCGTAGTTTGAGCCCTTCATCGATCCATCCATCTTTTCACTGCTCCTTCCTAGTCCGGCTTGTTTGTTTCTATGAATGTTTTTCTGAAGCGTGAAGGTCATCACTGGTTGCAGATTAACTAGAAGTTCTTGCAGTTGGCACTTGACAGGCTGACAAAGATTATCCTTGACTCTCTAATCCAATCCGGCTTTTGAAATGAAGTGTCAATTCTAACAGGTAACCTTGCGCTGCTTTGACGGAAGGTGGCGACTTCAATCAGTCATCCTCGCAGATACGTTGCCCCTTTTCCTCTCCCTTTGAGTTTCGAAGGATGGTATTTGTTTATTAGTGTTGTTATTCTGTTTCTCTAAATGTGGCACCTGCCTGTTCACTTCTGACCTGGGAAGGTTCGCAGATGGCCGGTCCGACCCGATTCTCGTCCACCGTCCTTGGAAAGGGACCGTTCTGAATAAGCCAGACTGCTCTGGATCTCACTGTGCGTGCTGCGCGGCTCTTGTGTAGTTTCCACATAACCACACAAGCAATTGAACATCAAATTTCTAAAAAACTCACTCAGTCCATGTTTTTTTTTTTTTTCTTGTTGCTGTTATTTAATTTCTTTTTAAGATGAGATTTCCAGTGACCTGTATTGTTACTGTATTGAGAACCAAAACTCACTCAGTCCTCCTGAAATCCAATGAAGAGCTTTCTTTAAATTCTTCAAACGTCCAGAAATATTCTTAGAAGTGTGGCCCATGGACTGAGTGAGCTTTGGAAATTTGCTCTTCATTTGGATCGCAAGTTCGTGCTGCTGTCTGACTCACAATGGTGAGAGTAAATTACCTCGCGATTCCGCCCCTCCAGCCACTCGTTGCTTTTGACGGTCGCACCAATTGGGGCTCCGGCCGGGGATTAACCCTCCCCGCCGTGTTCTGCTGCAGTTGGGCAGCTGACAGTCGACCGCAAAGCCGCGAGTAAACCAGACGCGTGCGTATTCAGGTTCCGCCGCCAGGCCCACGCTCTGGGGCGTGAACCCCATCGGCCCCGTCGGTCGAGTAAGCCGCCGCTAACGTCCGTGCCCAACCGAGCTGGCGGCTTTGTCCACCCCCCCCCCCGCCGGCCCGTGGCCTGGCAGCCGCTCCCTTTCCGCGGCTGATTTGCGGCCCGCTTCGGCCTAATTAATTTTTTGGCGAGCTCCTGCTCTCGTCCTGCTTCCATCTCATGCCCGCGGCTCTCGGTGGCAGGATCTGAGTCTGCGGTTTGTTCTCGATCACGTGATGCTTGCACGTTTCCCCAACTTTATAGAAGAAGTACGTCTTTGACGTCCTGTGTGCCGCAGATGTGTCTGTGATACTCTCGCAGCTCTTAGGTAATGTCGAGGCCATCGTTTCGCTGTAAGCGTTTGCAGCTTCTCTCTCTCTCCTGGCACCAAGGCTGGCCAGCTGCCATCCAATCCTCTTGTTTTTTTCCACTTTCTTCGGTCTTTAATCCCTCCCTCAGACAGCTCGTTTGCCGAATGCTCATGTTTAATGCCGGCGTTAGCGGCTGTTTTAGCGCACAGCCGTTAATCTCACGATCTTTGGTGAGATTTTGTGATTAGGCCTATTCTGGCCAGTCCCTCCCCCCCCCCCCCAAGTTTGATCGTTGACCATCCTGGGTCTCTAGGCTTCACTTCAGTGTCAGATTTTTTTTCGGGGTCTTTTCATTGTCGGGGGCCATGTAAATGTCTGCTTGCCGTTTCGCCGTCTTTCTGGTCGTTCTGGTGACCTTTGACATTTGACCTGTTTGTCAGAAGGGGGTGAGGCACAGCCTTCACCTGATGGGGATGAAACCTTCATAAACTGCCCCAAATGGCCCAAACATGCTGGTTCTGAATCTTACCTGCTAGCCTACTACTGTACACATCCCATGATGCAATCTGCGGTATGTACGCACCTGGTAGCACTTAGGGGGTTGTTTTGGGGGGCGCAGAGCGGTTAATGCCGTGCCTCCAATACAAAGCAGCGTAAAATTAAACAGCAGGACAGTCCCCTAACCGCCAAAGCTCCTCTCGTCCTTATTTTAAAGTGAAATCTTTGAACCGATGAGCACCGGGCATGAGGGTCAAAACCACGATGAACAAAACACGGCGGGTGCAGCCAGAAAGGTTGGGGAGAGGGAGAGCTCAGGTGTGTGTCCACATTAAGACGTGGCAGCTGGGCGACCGGAGCAAACGGCCGCTTTCCGCCCGGTTGCTGAGTCCGCCCCCATGCTTCCAGCGTACAGCTTGGTGCCTGTGCTCTGTGGGTAGCTCCTGCCCCCATCAGCATTATGATCCAGAGCTGCCGCCCCCCCCCCCCCCCACCACCCCCCGG
>JAODKF010000068.1:21418089-21429055 GCA_026779585.1 Mormyrus proboscirostris
CCGGCGAGCGTACAGGTTTAGACATCCAATTTTAGTTATTGTCAATAAGGAGTTATTTTCAAGCCAGGCTAGTGTTTTGTTCCACCGGGGTGCTGTTTGTTTGTGCATGTGTGTAGGGTGAACTGTCAGTCCGGCGAGCTCAGGGGTCTGGAGGCGTGTGTGTGGTTGAGAAGGCCCAGCCTTCCTAATGATATGCCCACACTCTCTGCTTTCTGTTGTTCCCTTCTGGATTCTTAAGCAGGTTTGTTCTTTTAGCGTATCGATACGGTTTTTAAACAGGGCGGTGCGTTAAAATAGAGTTTATCCATAACTGAAAAGCTGGCAGAGGACGCGAGAGAGCGGCAGTGTGTCAGGGCGCGCGGACAGAGTAGCTGCCAGATGAGCTGAATAACACTCATTCAGGCTGTCACACTGCACAGGCTCCATGAAAGCAGGACCGCGGAGCAGAGGAACACCCCCCCGATACTCTAAATCTGTCCAAAACCGAGTCGGCGTGGGAATGTGAGCCCCCGCCCCCCCCCCGCCTCCCTCAACCCCAACCTGCAGGTGCCGGGGGGGGAGATCAAGGCGGGATCGAGAGGTGAGAGAGCACTCTGACAGGGTTGGAATAGGCCTGTTCCTGGGGGGCTGCACAGAGGAAGATGTCAAGCAGTGATTGAAATGTGAACCAGGCGGGGGGGGGGGAGACTTGGGCAGGCCGTCTGAAAGCTGGAGGAATGGCAGGAGTGCGTCATAGAGACAACGCAGTGACAGAGTGTGCTCAGTGACACGCGCAGCAAACCCTCCACACACACACACACACACACACACACACACACACGCGAATATGCAGTTATTCTTGCTCATACATAGACACCAACACATAGATGAATACACAGTCCACCCCTCTGCCTCTCACAAGCAACACAATGCCTCACTCCCATACAATCTTACACATACAATGCAGACAAACATGCATCTGTGGCTGCTGTCGTAATGTTTCACTGTCAAACATTGAGGTGGACATGTGCGCATGAATATGCCGTTCTTCTCGCTTTCTCTCACACACGTGCACCCACGCGCGCACACACACACACACACTCATCACTTGATTGCTTAATTACCAGGAGTGTTACAGATCCGTCCCAGTAGGGGGCGGCGGCTTATTTTTTCGGTGAGCGATGGGTGCAGGCGTCGCACGTTCGGCCGCTGGTGGGAAGCAGACGCCCCTGACGGGCCGGGGAGTGCCCAAGTTTTGTTGCCGGACTCCCAAGCAGATTGCCGGCAGCAGGGCCTAATGTTTCGTCGCCATGGAGACCCCAGCCCCCCTCCCCGCCCCCCAAACACACATGACCTTCCCCATTTTATCAACATTTATTCGCAGAACAGAAAGCATTTGATGTAGCTGACAGGTATTCCCTGAATGGTAAATTAAATCGCCTGTCACTGCTCACAGTGCGTCTTTCCTCAAAGCACAGATTACATCCTGTTGCTGTGACTAGCTGCCTTTTTGTTTCGCATTGATGTTCGGATTGACATTTCTTTCTGAACACTTTAATTATACGTTACTTCATCTGTTAACCTGCTAAATATAAACTTTAATATTAAACTTCAGAGGAACTTAAGTTATAGAAATTAACAAGCTAGACTACCAAATGCCCATTATTTCATTGTACCGAAAAGTAGGACATGGAACCAAAGGACAATCATTTAACAAATTTTATAGTGTCGGTTACGCACAGGGACAGAATCTGTTTTTCGTAGTTCATATCGATATATAGTCCACCAGAATTATTTATGTAATGTAATTCTGTATTAAAAGGCCACCTTTGAAAGGATACCGCCTTTGAAAGATTAAAAGGATATTTTTGTCTTTAAAAGATAGAAAGGACTGAAAGAGAATAGCTTTCAAAACACAAATGGAGTTATTATGCTCTTCATATGGGCTAACATGATTAGCTTTTGGCCATTATATGATTAATAAGTGGATTAATTGCTCTCGCTGCATGTGGATGGTTTTACATAGTGCGCTAGAAGAATTCTTCAACACACGGAAACATTGCCGTGATGATAATCGCCAGTCTATCAGAGAGAAGCATTTCATTCAATCTAATCATCCATCCAAGAAATGAGGAAGGCACAGTAGCGATTCCCGGGAACGCAGTGCTGAAGGGGGAACTTCTTCCTGTTTTTTTTTTTTCTTTGCCTAAACCCTTCTGTAGATCTGTAAGCCCACGCTGGGTTTGATTAAATGATTTTTTGAGGATAACTCACACCTATGTTGGGTTATGTTTCGCGCAACGGGAAATGATTACAAAGTGTTCATCTATTACTTATCTCTGATGAGAACATTGCTAAACGCGACTGGAGGATGCATTCAGCCTCTCAGCTCCCACAGTTGGTGCTTAACTGGGACTGGTGGGTACTGTGCAGGTGGACCAGTGGCTGAGTGGCTCTCTATGGCCTCACACCTCCAGGGTTGCTGGTTCGAGTCCAACTCCTCTGTGTGTGTGTGTGTGTGTGTGTGTGTGTTGAGTGTGCATGTTCACCCTGTTGTTGTGTGGGTTTTTCACCCATTATTTTAATTTATTTCTCCAGTGAGAAATCTCGCCCTCGTATGTGGTTTTGTGTGTGTGTTCTGTGATGGACTGGCATCCCATCCAGGGTCTCCCCTTGTCACATGCCCCCCGTGCTCCGAGATCAACTCCAACGCCCCCACTGCCCTGTCCTCAATAAACCGAATGGATGGAAACGACGATGACCTTCATTGTGCTGATTTATCAACCAGTTGTAAAGTTTACATTTTAAGTGATTTTTTTTTTTTTTTTTTTTTTTTTTGCATCAGGTGGAATGTTAATATTCCGGCCTGAAAAATACAGATAGAGGATTAAAGCTTTGACCCGTAAAGCAATTTAATCTATAGCTTTCCTAATTTCAAATAGGTTAAACCATATATTTGTAAATAATTCTCATGCGTCTCTAATCCACAGTCATTCTGGGAAAGGCTGCTTGGAGACTCTGAGCCCTGGGACTGTTCTTCTCTGATATGGGCACCCAGGAGTCGTCTGACTGAATAGATTTCCTCTTTTTCATTGTCTCTGTTCCAGTGCACTGTTGTTATACTGTATGCTAGTTTTTCGTCTAATTTAGTTATATTGCTATAGTACTGGTTCTTCCATTTCCTGTATGTTCTTTTTTTTTAATGGATAGACTGGTTTTTAATCATATGTTTATATTATCATAATTATTTTAATGATGTTTCAAGCATCCCTGGTGACCCAAGTGGTCAGTGTTACTGAAAGCTGGTTTTTGCACTTAAATTGCTGAGAAAAATCTATTTTAAGAATTGCACGGGAATTCACATGTACAGTAACAGGAGGAGATGCGACGCTGTTACCTTGGATGAGGTGAGGGCTTTGTGACATGAGCAGGAGATCTGCTGCCGTGTGACACTGTAAACCCAGAGCACGTCACATGACCTGAAACTGGAATCTGATTGGCTGCTCTAATAATGTGCCATAAGAGGAAAAAACTGTTTTTTCTATCTATAGCAAGGCTTTCAAGGCTAGTGTTTGTTGAGTTGCTTTTTCACGAGGAGCATCGCTAAGCTTTTTTTGGTTTTTTGGTTCTTGCAATTGCATGGTGCTGTCTAGCATAAGGCATCACGTCTAAGCTGGACCAGCCAGCGCACAGTACAGCACAGAGGTGTGGCCACTGTCCAGATGGTGTGTTTTAGTGGAGTCACTCTGTGGGCTCAATCTGAAGTACATCGCCCAATTACAGACCCTTGGGATTCCTGACACGCCAATCCAAGACCACTTGCGCTGGCAAGCAAGATGCTATCTGTCACTTTCATCTAGCCATGCCCAACGTCTCTGCGTGACTAATAAGACAACAATTAATTTTTCTGCCACTTAGAGTGTTCCATTAGAAACCGAAACCTTTTTGCACAGGTTGTTGTTGACGTGACAAGAAACCGACCCCGGTCTCAGCGCGCAGATAGACCCTAATTAATATCTAAGCCTTTTCCACGCTACATCTGATCTAGATCGGATTTTGCTCAGCCCACATCGTGTTTGTGGGATCTGACTTGCGACTGTGAGCCTGTACCCACACACAGCCTGCGGGGATCGATTTCGGTGTTAGGCGACGTGGCTTTTATGAAATCAGCGACTGTGCGCGATCACCACAGACTGCCAATGAACATCTGTGATCGTTATAGGCTGCGGAGTCGCAAGGCAGCAGAAAAAAATAAAGAAGCTTGTTGATTTCTCCAAACTCGGCCCTTTGAATATAGCTGGGATTCTTTTAAACAAGATTCACATTTCAGTGAATATTTTGGCACCTTCAAGTAATAAGTAAGGCTCAGTGCTTTTCAAACTGAAATCAATTTAAACTTAATGAATATCTATTAATCATTCGTTTTAGCTAACTTTAATTTGCAATCAAATGTTTTTAAATGTGCCTACAAATACAGCAGGGATGTGAAAATCTTTTATAAATAGGGTTAATTTTGCAAAGTCAGGAACTTTTACATCTATAATATTTATGCATCGATCACAAGTAATACGTTCAACCCATTTATCTGAAAAATCACTATATGCTGCATTAGCTATGTAAACCATACTAGTAGAAAATACGTGCTGAAGGAAATAATGTACGTGATAGATATACAAGTATAGGAACATAAACTGGACAAAATACTTAATTGCTGTCTTTATGATAGTATATCCGCATATCCTTACAGTCTGTTGAATGGATTTCATGACTATAATATTTTAAATGTTTGTACCGCTTGTCTATATCACTCGGTTTCTCTAATACGCAGCTTTCTTCACCTGTTTTCCGAGTAAAATTGCAATACATACTTCATGTATTGACAGCGCGATGTACCGCAAAAGTGAACTGCTCTTTGTACTCAGTTTTTCCTACATCCGTCTCGGCAAACTGTCTTCCTCGTAAGTATACAGCCCGGGAGGACTGTCAGAAATTCCCTGTTATACTGCCGAAGACAGTCATATGTGTACAATTGAAAAAGGCACGCGGCTGGTGTACATGACACCATGAAATTAAGCGGGGAGGGGTCTCCTGTTTTTATAAGCCGGGTGCGAAGTGCCACTGGTGCACGGTGGTCCTGAATTTTTTTCCGCTATTACGGGTGCGTCTGCCCGCAAAAAGGCACGAGGCAGCGCACTGCGATCGCTCTCCACGGTGCTGACGATGTGACGAGCAGGGTTTTTCTCGGAAGTGCTCATTCTGTTATTAAAATCTCTTAATTAGCGATTTACGTGATTGCTCTTCCTCCTCCATTGACAATGGGCGGCGGGGGTGCGCACACGGCGTGAACTGATAAGCGGCGGAAGCGCAATGTCATGCCAGTAGGGAACTGGGTTTCCCGCACGTACAGCTGGATCGGTGTGCCGCATCGTCGCCAGCGACTCGGTGCCAGTGCCGCGAAATGGCAATATGTATAGTTCAACAGTAATTTTGCCCTTTTCCAACTGGTGGCCGAGCCAAAGCGATCATTAAAAACTATCGCAGGGAAACGCAAAGCAGCCCTTTAGAAACGCGGGGACGCAGCTGTCCCGAATAAGCAGGCGAATCCCTCTCTAAACCATTCTGGACACCAGTTTCTATGTAATGTGATAAAACGTTGGCCACTGAACTATAACGATGGCAGTGACAGAAAATAAGTGGTGCCAAAAGTATGCTGACAGTGAGGACAACTTAGAGCCTTTAACATACGCTCCTAGTTTAAATTTCACCATTAAAATAATGGCATTTATTTTAAAGCCATTCTGCATTCGATTAGTGCATGCAGGTTTCTTGATTGCCGAATTGGCAAGCTGGTACAAGCTTTTACATAGTGGCCAGGCATATCCTCCTTAATAAACGGCATGCCGTGTGAGCGAATTGTCAATGACGATAATGCGCGATAATGTCTCTCTAGTCATGATTCAAACCTGCAAATACAGGGACATCAAACAGCTTCGGTCGGTGTTGTTTATTTATTAAATCCCCACCGCATTGCAACAGACACCGATCTCCGCGAATTAAACGCACGGATGCGGTGTCGCCCCGTCTCCTCGTGGATCAATGGCTTTAAAAATGTCACGTGCTTAATTGCAAAAATACCTATATAAGCATTAACTTATAATAAATGTGGCGTTTGGTTTGGGTGCGATATTAGTGTATGGTACTCCACAATAAATCAATAAAACGACATGACCTAGAGGTTCTGGATCAGTTCTGGGACAGCGGGGAGTACGCTTGCGCTGTGAGAGAATAATTTCAAGCAGAGCCAAGTGAGGGATGTATTTCTTTATTTCAGTTTCAGGAAAGCGGCGGGGGACTCGGGGTCTTGGGTATGCTCGGACTATATTAAGGGTTGTCTCCATCTAGTGGCATTTTATTAAGCGCCTATGTAATTTGTGTATATTATTTTATTCATTTTAAAATGTATTTTCTGCTGGCAAAAATTCTCATAAGTCAACAGCCGTCACCTGCAATTCCTCCGTCTATGAGCTTTCTTTTGTGAAATGAAAAGCTCTCCGATATGAGTTCGGACCTTAAAATGAGAAGCTTAACCCGGAGTATGGAAGAAGCAAACTTTACCGCCTGACTTAAATTAATAATTGTACTGCGGTCTCCGTTATTGTCATGCAGACGCCCCAGGACGCATCTAAGCGGCGCGGTTTGCAGCGAGGGCTTCGCTACATCCATAATAGTTAGCTAATAGTTGCAACACGTGACACGCTGCTGTTGCTTTCGGGACCGAGGGCAACTTGGTCTATCCTAGAGCTCAACGTTTATGCGAGTCTGTCCGGGGGCGACTCGATCTGTGTGCATCTGTCATCTATTTTAACGACTTTGGATGTCTATGGCTTGATTGTTGTTTTATTATTTCCAGGTATCGGCATCGGTGACATTTCCAAAGGAACAGGCGGCGCCCGATAGTGATAGGCTGCCGTATTTTCCGCCTGCACTAGCACACAAACCCGGTGCCCCGGCACACTGCTCGCCAGGGTGGTCTTGCGCTCGATGAAAGGAGCTCAGTTGTGCTTCTCTTTTGTGGAAGATCATACAGGAGAAAAGACACTGAAGCAGACCCCATCTTGTTGCTTCCTGGTGAGGAACTAATGCAGAAGGAAAATGCGTGTCCTACGATGACTGTGCGGCTGGGTTTGCGTTCAAGTCAGGCGTGATTACCTCGATCCGTTTTTGAACTTGTTGCTGGTTCATTCTGACATTCCTGAGGAGGAATTAAGCTGCTCCTTCACAATACTCCATGGTTTATTGCTGCGGGAAAACCTGAGTATTTGTCCTGTTCCCCCCTGAAGATTGTAAAACAGAAGAAAACCGCCTTTATATGTCTCTTTTCAATAAACCAGTTTCACGTGAAGGTGAGTGGCAATTCAACTATTTAACAGAAAACATTAATACTAAACGTTAATACTAAATTAACTTTATATTTGGGGGAAAATGCAAAACAAAAAAATAGTGCATGACCTGCATCTCTTCAGATTACGTTTCAAAGCACAGGTTCACGGATTTTTTTCCCTACTTTGTATTGTGCTACAGTTTTGATCTGGCACACAGGGACAAATCGCAGGCACGGGCTGCGGTATATCTGCATATTTTTATGCAAGTCCAACTAATCGGAGCACAACTGTATATGTGTTTAGAATTTTTTTACTTAATGTAATTTTGCGGAATCCTACCGCGCGTTTCAGCATCTTTCAATTTTACTGATCTGTAGATGTCCTTTCATCGCTGCACCGTATAGCTCTGTAAGTGCAAAAAGCGGGACTTTCAGTTGTCACTCGGCTGGACCAAGTTGCCGAAAAGCGGGCTCAGCATGGCGGCGGGAGTGGCCGCTTGGCTTCCCTTTGCCCGGGCTGCGGCTATAGGATGGATGCCGGTGGCGAGCGCACCCATGCCGACGCCCCCGAGGGAGAAGCGGCGGACGCAGGACGGCCTCATAATCCTCAATGTCAGCGGCACCAAGTTTCAAACTTGGAGGAACACTTTGGAGCGGTACCCAGACACTCTGCTGGGCAGCACGGAGAGAGACTTCTTCTTCCACGAGGAGAGTAATGAGTATTTCTTTGACCGAGATCCCGACATATTCAGACACATACTTAATTTTTACCGCACCGGCAAACTGCACTATCCCCGGCATGAGTGCATCTCCGCGTACGACGAAGAGCTGGCCTTCTTTGGGATAATACCGGAGATTATCGGAGACTGCTGCTACGAAGAGTACAAGGATCGCCGGCGGGAAAACGCGGAGCGCATCCAGGACGACGAGGACAATGAGAATAATAATGATATGGTGTCGCCGGATATGACACTACGGCAGTCCATGTGGCGCGCATTTGAAAACCCACACACCAGCACGATGGCCCTGGTGTTTTATTATGTCACAGGCTTCTTTATCGCCGTCTCCGTCATGGCCAATGTGGTGGAGACCGTGCCCTGCGGGTCCTCGCCCAACAGGGTCAAGGATATATCTTGCGGCGAGCGCTACGCCCTGGCCTTCTTCTGCTTGGATACAGCGTGTGTCATGATCTTCACGGTCGAGTACCTGTTGCGTTTGTTGGCAGCGCCCAGCAGATACAAGTTCGTCAAGAGCGTCATGAGCATCATCGACGTGGTCGCGATCATGCCCTACTACATCGGCTTAGTGATGACCGACAACGAGGACGTCAGCGGGGCTTTTGTCACCCTGCGGGTCTTCCGCGTGTTCCGGATTTTCAAGTTCTCCCGCCATTCGGCGGGGCTGCGCATTTTGGGCTACACCTTGAAGAGCTGCGCCTCCGAGCTGGGCTTCTTGCTCTTCTCCCTGACCATGGCCATCATCATCTTCGCCACGGTGATGTTCTACGCGGAGAAGGGCTCCACGGCCAGCAAGTTCACCAGTATCCCCGCGGCTTTCTGGTACACCATCGTCACCATGACGACGCTGGGGTAGGTGCTGATTGTGGCGGCGCTGTCCGGCCACGTGTTTCTGTGCCGGCGACCACGTGATATTGTGCTTTGATGTGCATTAATGCGCCGTGACGCCCTGATGCCGCGTATGCGCAGGCACTGTTGCGCCACCTTATCGCGGCGGCGAGCGCTCACAGCTTACTGTACCTTGCTGAGTAGCAACTATTAATCGATTTATTTTTACATTCATTACAGGTTCTGTGTATCATACAGTATAACTGGATGATGTCTTTAAATCTCCTGCACAGTGAAAAGTTATTTTAGATTCATGTGGACAGTCAATTCTCATATACAATATAAGACCTCATATAGTCTATAGAAAAAAAAAATAATCGTGGGTGATCTTAAAGTGTTGAGGGATAAAATTGAGGACGCAACTGGAGCTATGAAGTATTTGAACAGCAGTGACACTTCATTTTAGAGGTAAACGTTTATACACTCCAAATGCCTTGATGTGGGGCAATGAATTTCTCATGATAGCTGTGCGCCCTGAAGCATTTTGGCTTTGCAAAAGTTCGCCCTTTTCCGACCATCAATCGATTGGAGCGGCCCGGTCTGGTCCAGCGAGCTGCGAGTTTCACGCGTGGTTCACGCTGTCCGTGGTCCTGAAGCCGCCGCACTGAGCTGTCCGATTGCTGGATATGTTTTGCAGAAGGAGACTGCCGGTAGCATGAGGGAATTCCCAGAGCTCACCCTCCATACTCCCAAAACAGATTTCATGAATATGTTGTATATTTTAAATCGTTGTGCTGATCACGCCGCACAGGACAAACAATAAACGATTCCAACTCATCTGCGAGTGGGCGTCAAAAAGCACGTAAAGGATTTGCGAAAACGTTAAATATGTCCATCCCCAACAACAATCATAAATAGTAATATCCAAACACATTTACTTTAAATTCTGAAATGGCTATATTTCCATTTTCGTGGGTAATAATAATCAGGTTATAATAATACATTTCCCCCCATATGTTAACGATCGCCTTCTGTGGGAGAGGCATTCGCTAGGTAATGCAATATAGCTTCTGAACAGAAAGTAGTCTTTTTTTGAAAGAGACTTTAGAAAGGTATTGTCAATGAGATTTTGTAATCGCAAAAGTTTCATTCTTCGAGTGTTCCTTTAATGTCTCGTGCTCATGCCTTAGGCCTCCGCATAGGCCTTGAATGAATCACGTGTCACATTTGCAAATGCACATTCAAGTGGCACTGGTGCGTGGCAGAGGTGTTTTCAGGGATGAGTCTTCTCTTAATGCTAATCGGTTGTTTTCAGTCAGCTGCTGAAAAATGGAGCACTAAAGTACGGTAAGAGGAGTGTAGGTTATACAAGACCAGCACATCAGCTGCTCGGAGATAAATGCGTGCGACTGCATGCTATCTATAATCCTGTTAAGAAAGTCCAGTTGCAGACAGGGCCACCTGGTGCATAGGGAACAGCTATGGGCAGGTGACAGTGACTGTAACAGTGACTGTGACTGTGACAGTGACTGCTTAACTGCCTTATCAAAGGGCCACTCTCCTATATTGAACATGGCACATTTTTTAAATGTGCACATAATTTATTAAAGTCTCATTAGTCTGTCGCTGGATGTGTGACAATGATTCATCTTCCTCTGTGATCTTGGGGGGGGGGAGTAAAAAGGTAAATTGACGGGGTTTGAAGACTCAGGTGGTAGGAAGGAATGTAATCACCAGAGAGTACTTCTGTGTGAAACGTTTTGACCTAGACTTGCTAGTGCTCGGTTGCTTGGGATTGTTGTGCCAGGACAATTTGAAGTGAAACGCACAAATCAAAGCACTTATGCACGCGGCTGAGTGCAGGTCGTTTTGAAGCACTTTGCATTTGAACATTAATGTCTCTGGGACCAGGGTTTGAGTGTCCACCATAGCACCATATGGAGATCCCATGTTCTCTCCGCGTGTGTGTGTGTGTGAATGGTGTGTGTGTGTGTGTGTGTGTGTGTGAATGGTGTGTGTGTGTGTGTGTGTGTGTGTGTGA
>JAODKF010000068.1:21441691-21454360 GCA_026779585.1 Mormyrus proboscirostris
TGCAAACCCGGGCACAAGTCATGAAAACCCAGGCTGATCGTCGACGTCGCCCCGCCCCCACACACTCACAGGTAAATCTCACACTTGCCATTCTTGGGGGCGGACAGGTGGTGTGAAACTTGCCGCAGGTCTGACTCAGCGTACGCTTGTAGGAAGGCAGAGGAGTTTGGATGTGAGGGTTCCCTATGTGCGTCAGAGGAGAGCGGGTGAGAGGGAGCTCCGCCGAGATCGCCGTGAAAGCGGGACGCCGTTCCTGATCTGATTAGATTTAGCGCGGACTTGCCGGGGATTCGGCTGAAGGGCTTCTTCCTCTTCGCTCACACTTTACGTTAATATGGGGCTTCGGTGTGAGAACTCGCATCGTACGCCACGGCCCCTCGCTGTTCTCGCTAGACCTCCAGGTACGATCCGCAGGCGCTTTTAGCCGCTGCCCTCAGCTCACGACCCTCCATCTTTCATCACTAAATTAGACGAAATTCCAAGGGACCTTCTCCCAAGAAAGGGAGCTTCCCGCCTCCGACCTGTCACACGCCACAGGGCCCGTGACACGCCTGCTGACGCAGTGCTGTCAGAAAGAGCGGCCCCCGCCTCAGAGAGAGGGGGGTGCCTGTGTGGGTGCGGGGGGGGGGGGTTTCCCAAGGGGAAGCGGAGGCCGTGATTTGTCTGAGAAGGATGGGGACTGAAAGTATCATACGGAGCACAGGAGCACGTCGCCCACACGGCGGTGAGAGGCCGCAGCGGGAACCAGACGTTCAGGCCGTCCTGATCTGTGCTGCAATCCATACACTTTTCTCTGAACGCGGCGCCGTGTTCGTCACGCCCGCTTGAGCGTTTGCAGAGAAACCAGCCCTCTGCCGGTCGGAACCTGAGAACGGCACGGCGATATGTTGATGTATATAGGGATGGTGCCGCAGGGGCACTGAACCCCAGCTGAAAGCCGATTGGCCCTTTCCCCTGTCAATTACCAATTCAAAACAAATCATTGGTTAATGACAGAGTTGGCCCCTCTGTATGATTTTTAGTCCTTCTTATGCCCCCCACCTCAAAAAGAAAATTCTAGAATCGCCCTTTTATGGAAATCAGTAGTCCTGACGGAGGTTTTAAATGTGGGCTGTATGCTCTCTGGGGCGGCCTCAACCGTGTCGCGTCGAGACACAGTGATGGAGCACGACCCATGTGCACTGCGCTGAGAGACAGCACTCTCTCCCATGCCAGCATTTACATTTATCTGATTTCAAGAATATTCCACTTGTAGTGCTGACAGGCCCCTGAACGCAGTTGTCTGTTTATGCGCTGGGTTTGAATAATGAAATATAAATGACATTGCATTTTAAAGTAAAATTGACCCGCTCGCCGCTGATGGCCGGACTAATGTGGCATGGGGACGTAAAATATGGCATTTATATTTGGCACAGCTCAGCACTTTCATGCTTCCTGAGCTCGAGACGGCGAGATTAATGAAATTCGCTGGGACGAGATTAAACCTTTACAGCTGTATTTTCTCCACAGCAGGAGGTGTCACTGCTCCTGTGTGATTGGTATGAATATTTTTTTGTTCCTGGAAAGAACGTTGTTCTGGTTTCCCAGCTCTAACGTTCATCCATCCGTCTTCCAACTATTTATCCAGTAGACAGTGGTGAAGATCCCTGGAGACCATGTGAGGAAGCACAGGGCGCAAGGTGGGGGGGGGGGGGACACCTTGGATGGGATGCCAGTCCATCGCAGGGCGCGCTCACATGCACAGACACTGTATAGGAACCTTTCGAGATGAAGACACACCTACCTCCATGTTTTTGGACTGTGTAAGGAAACACTACAGAGAGGCAGGAATTAAGCCTTCAAACCTGGTGGTATGTGGGCAAGATTCAAGCCCCCAAACCTTGTGGTGTGAGGGGGGATTCAACCCCATAACCTAGTGGTGTGAGTGCAGGATTCAAACCGCCAAACCTGGTGGTATAAGGGCAAGATTCAACCCCATAACCTGGTGGTGTGAGGGCTGGATTCAAACCGCCAAACCTGGTGGTATAAGGGCAGGATTCAAACTGCCAAACCTGGTGGTATAAGGGCAAGATTCAACCCCATAACCTGGTGGTGTGAGGGCAGGATTCAAACCCCCAAAGCTGGAGGTGTGAATGTACATTCCAACCCGCAAATCTGTAGGTGTGAGAGCACAGCATCACCCACTGAGCCAACCCTGCATGCTCAGCTTACACACCAAAGAGTAAATGGTGCAGTTTCTTAAGGATTGTTTAACATCATTTTCTCCTGCATTGGCTCAGCAGTCAGCATCTAAACACCATGATGATGCAGGTCCCTGAATGACTATTAGGGATCAGAGCAGGGACCACGGCAGCATCATAAAAAGAAGCTGCACAGAACACGGGATGCTAATACAATAAAGGCAGCCCCATAAAAAAAGCGAGTGAAAAAAACGTCCCTCCCTTGGTGTCACCAAAGAGAGAGGCGACGCCCCCGCACCCGCGCCGCTACGACAAAGGGACGCGTGACGCGCGGTATCGGAGAGCGTAGCGGCTCACGCTCCACACATAATAAAGGGCGCCTTTACAACGTAGCTGGCGTCAGCACCGGGGGGGGGGGGAGGGGGGACGCCTCTCAGCGCGACTGGTGCAGCGCAACTTATATAAATCTGTGCCCCCCCCGCTGTTATTTGGTTTAATTAACCCTTTCCAGGCTCACATTTACTTTCGGGTCATTCTGAAACTGAGTGCGGTTTGCATTTATTGATCCTGAGCTCTGAGCACAAGCGTGCATTTTCGATCTGATACTTTTCTTAATCTTGGGGTGGGGCTATTCCTATTTTATGTGATTTATTTTATGCAGTTAGCGAACTCTGTGAGGATGATTCTGCCCCAATGCATTCTGGGTAATGACCAGACGCCCCCTGCAGTCTCCCCGGGCCATGTCCCCTACCTGTTAAGCCCCGCCCCTGCCCGGGGCAGCTCGATGCGGCCAGGAGCAGGATGGCGGCTTTGGGCCGCCCAGAGTGCACCGAGAGCCAGCGCCGCCCCCCCAGTCACGTCCGGTGCACATGGCCGCACGGCCGGTCCGTCTGTTTGGTTTCAGCGCTTATGATTAGAGGTCGCGTGAGTCCGGTGAGGGCGGGCAGGAGGACGGACGGGGCGGGGGGGGTTAATCTGGCACGGGTGGCTGCAAAGCCAAATCAAGCTGAGATGCTGGCGGTCACTCGGGTCACCGGCACCGACACGCCGGCCTCGGCCGGCTCGGCACACGAGCGCCGCTTCGAGCAGTAGACGCCCTCCTTACGGGCCGCGTGACACGGACTGGAGGTGTGGGGGCTGCAAACGTGACATTCCGCTCTGGTCCATTGCCACGTTTGGTAATTTGTGTTCTGCTGATGCATCTATACCATGACATTTTTTAAGCTCAAAACCTTTAAAAACGTGTATCGCGGCGTTTATGTGTTTAAAGATATTCCTTATTTCCCACTACTGCAAATTAAGAATAAACCTCCTTATGATGATGATTATTATGTGTCACTGGGTGACTTTGATTAGTGGGAACACGGCTGCCTCGCACCTTCCGAATCGATCAGGGCCGGATCTGCCTGCCAGTAGTTTGTACGTTTCCCCCTTGTGTGCGTGGATTTGAATCCTTGAATTTCTCGTAACTACTTATGATTAGTGTGATTGAAGAGCACGTTTCCAAAACACACTTGATCCGCTTGATATGTTTTCGAGAGAATTGCTGTAGATTTAGTGAGTTTTTCGAAATTTACTGACAGTTCCTCGCTGGATTTCATGAGGACTGAGTAAGCCTTGGTTCCCAATCCTGTTACATATGATGAGGAAGACTGACTTTCGGTGATTGGCGGTCTCACCTCAAAAAGAACAAAAAATGGATTAAGTTTTGGAAATATGCTCCTCAGTTGGTGTGTCTAAATTATCCATAAGGTGTCTGTGTGTGCAGGGAGACTATACTATCTTGCATTATCTGGAATATTCTCCACCTTCATATTGCACCCCTGGATGTGGCATCAAGTGAAATATGAAAGAGATAAAGCAGTGTAACAGAACTTTCACCAGGGATTTTCGAATGTCCTGGGAGCCCAAGGTCAAAGCTTTGTCCCCATACATCCAGACTTGACAGCGGCATGTAGCAGGTGTGCCGAGAGAGATGCGACCCGGACAGACAGCTGGAGAATCCCGAGCCGCAGATCGAGCCAGACGCATCCGCAGATCTGTAATTGTGGGGCAGCAGTGATTGCCGACTCTGTGAGGTGTGGATGTAAATTGTTTGAATCAATAAGTCAACGGGGCGGTAGAAGGAAAACCGGTTAAATCATTTCTCTCCGTCTGACAAGCAATCCATAGCCTGCTTTGAAGTGTTTGATCCCGGTTAGAAAAGAAAAAAGACATTTCATACACGAGTAAAGTACGGCAAGGATGGAGGGCGCGGCATTAATTAAAATGGCAGCAAACACTTCAGCCACAGACATCGGCAGAAACAAGAAAACTACTAATAAAAACGTGAAGATGGGAACGTCGCAGGCAAGCGAGAGAGACCACAGTGACCCAACCCTGGAAAACTAGCCCGCAGTAAAATACGCGGGACTGCCAGTGGGACGCGGACCAGAATTCCCTCGATCCGTCGAAATTACAGGGAAATTAAGTTAATTGATGGGAGGTGGGGGGGACACGGGCGCTCCTTTCACAATGAAATATTTGAAAAGAGCCGCAATATTGGCAGAAGCGTGTAATTTCAATGTGACTCTCGTTTTATATCAGCGATGGGGGTCAAGCACGTTATACCGAGGGACGGGACTTAAATCATTTCAAGAACTTTAATTGACGAAACGCATTATCCTGTTTCTGTTAACGGCCAGACCTACGGTGCAAGACGCGGCTGCGGCTATTTCTCATTGGATCAGTCTCTTTTAATGGTAGCTGATCGGCGCTCCCACTGAGAATGAATAACGATAAAAATAAAAATGATCATATCCTTGAAGTGGCTCTCACGTCCGGTGGCGTTTTGATGGGAGGCGGCGCCGCTGATGGCTGAACCTGCATGGTACTTCCCGGGCGTAATGCAGCCATTTGGCCGCAGCAAACTTTTGGGAAATATTGACGTATACGGTTTAATTTCAGCGTGTAAATAGCAGCACGGCAATGTCATTCTACTTACACTGACAGAAATACTCCATCTCGCCTCGGGTAATTGCGGAGGGCTGGAGAAATAATATTGCGCTTCAAATTATCTTTTATAAAGCGTATTACTGCTTACAGTCGAATTTTAATGCACAGCCCTGGCTCTATATATCTGTATTTTAATAGGGCATTTTAACTCTTTTTTTCCCAAAGGCCCGGTATTATAAGGCATAGGCTTACATATCCACATTTAACTAATATTACTTTTTTAACTAAATAGCAAGCTGCAAGTTTTAATGATTTTGAGAGATTTTTTTGACATTTTGCAGAAGGTGTGTCCGTGTAGCCATTGAGTACCGTCCTCTCTCCTTATAGCTAAGCTTCAGACTTGTTTCATTGCTGTAGCCTACTGAACACAAGTCCTTCGGCGGATGTAGTAACCATGCCAGGATAATTATTCTGCAACTGCTTTGAAAAGCTAATGATTTAAAATCAAATTAATTGCTTATTCATTTCAGTTGCACAGTGCTTAATAAGTCTGTTTAGTTCAATGTCGTTTGATGCATGAATGAGCTGCTGTATACTACGGTATAATCTAACTGTGGGATACACACACGTTAAACGTGGCAGTCATCTAAAACACCAAAGAAACAGAAAAACGGTCCGTTTTTATTTAACAGTGAAATAACGGAAGATCATTTTCAGCTTTTAAGACTAACAATCAAATGGCGCCCCTCTAAAGGTGTTAGGAAGAAAATGTGAGCTTTACGATAGTACTAATAATACACGTAAGAACGGCGATCGGCTTTAATGAAGCTCTTCCGGCAGGTTTGTCTGTCGATCTTTGCGGATCCCGCTGGCAAAGTGCGCTGAAGTGTCGGCTTATTACCGCTCCCTGTGCTCGCAGCCATTATTGAGCAAAGCCGTCACCTTTCCCTGTAATTCATGGCTAATACAGAAGCAAAGATTAAGCCATGCTGGTATTTTTTCTTTTTATACCGGCGTGTTCGGCCCATATTTAAAGGCTCCAATCAGAACATTGACACGGTATATCTGAACCCGGGTCTAATGTAGGCCTACCATAAAGGAAACACAAACTGTAGGAGGTCTATGTAGTATTGGATATACCTGACAGCAGTGTGGTCTGAAACCAGCTCAGTATGTGTTGGTGGTACAAGGTGTCTGTGAATGTGAATACTGTACATTTTCAGGCTGACGCCTTTTATTTTTTTTAACCAACTCTGTTTCTAAACTCTCGCAATTTTGCATGAAGACCCAGGAGGTTCAACTCCCACCTCCACTCCATCTCTAGACGATGGATGGATGGCATATTTAACACTATTTCCAACAGTATTTTACACCGTGCTCAAAAGGCGGTCAGTGATATATTGGGATATATTAACGGCATTTTAGTTGCGCGATGTATATCATCAAATTCACCGTTAAGGAAAAAAAAAATGTAGTTTTTTTAGTGTGCACATATACCTGGAAATACGGTCTGTTGGCACACTTTCAGCCTCAATTTGACGCTAACGTGGTCCTGGGTGCCAGATCGGGGCAGGGAGTCCGGTCGGGCCGCATGGTGACGCCTGGGTATGTGGGCTGCGTTTCCGGGGACAGGAGAAGCCGCCCCATCGTCAAACCTGTTGGCCCGCTGCTGTTTGCAGGGAGCCTGATCCTCGTCGCTGTACAGAGCGCTTGTCAGCTACGTGATGCAGCGCCAAGCTTGTTTGCCTTGAACCGAGGCTGCTCTCGTAATACTCTGCAAAATGGCAGCATAATGTCAATGTTGTTACAGTGGCACCCTGATAATTGGTTGACAGTGAAAGCCGGGTGTTCCGTTGACACCGCTGTGTCCTCGAGAGCAGCTGTCCTTGTATTTTTAGTAGCTATTGTCACTGTGGCCTTCTCTACACCTTCTCTGATAGGCAATGCATGAGGAAAACATTAGAATGGCTCTAGTTGTCAGGCAGGAATTGTTTTTAATACCTGTCAGATTGTTGGGAGAGTACATCCCAGAAAATTGGCTAACTCCACTCATGGGATTGAGGAGTGTCTGTGCTGAATTACGGCAGTGCGTGACTGCGGGCCAAGCGAGTATCTTTGAGCAAATCGTAATTTCTTTGAAGATTTTTTTTTCCCCTAAGCATTGCGTTTCCCATCGGGACTTTAATGGATTCTCAGGCTTGGCTGAACGTGGACATTTTTGACGCACTCGTCCTCTGCGAGCACTTGCAGCCTGTGCAGCCCCCCCTAGTGGCCTGTTCTTTAAGTGATTTTGGAGCGGCTCTGCATCCGCCTTCCGCACATGGTGAGCTGGCAGGCTGAAGGTTAATTCATCTCTTCCGTGCATGACAGCGATCCTACGCCCCAGCCTCCCCCCTGTTCGTAGGGGGGCTTTCTCCAAGCGGACCTCCTGGTAGGCCCGTCCATGTGGAGGAGGTCCAGCTTTCACACTCCCGCTGGGAGGCGAGAGGAGGTGTAGCGAGGGACCACGGGGTTCGCAAACTTACGAGTGTCTGTCACATCCAGGCATTTGCTTCTGAGAGAACGGCGACACCGTGCATCTCGTTGGGGACTGGCTGTAACCATGGCAACATCTCCTTAATGCCTGGGCTTGTATTTTTTTATTTTTTTTTTTTAATGCCCCAGAGGCAAGAAGATAAAAAGCTCATTTGGATAGACAACTTCTTTGAACGCGAAGCTATGTGGCACCCAGAGACAAAGGCTGTCTTCCTCTCCTGAGGTCACCTCTTACTTTTTAGCCGTTTTATTTGCTTCAAGCTTTTGCGTGTCACGCTAGAGTGGAATCAGAGGGGTATTTCCACCGTGCCCAGTGAAATAACTTTTAAAAGTTCGCATTTGTCAAGTGGGACGTGTTCCCGAGTTTCAGGTCTTTAAGGAGATAATTCCTCACCTATTTGTTAGTATTTATTTTTAATTCAGAATAATGGAACCGCAACAGATGCATAACGAGGCTGGGGCATTGTAAGAGCTGCGTGTTGTCGCTGGAAAACCTTAGAGAGAACGTCGGAGAGAGATCCTGCAGGCCTTAGGATGCTAATACCACGTATCACTATGAGAAGGATACCAGTACATGCTTGTGCAATCAGGAAGCTTCTCTGCAACAGTGGCTACCTTGTCGCCATGACGATATTCTCCCAATTGATTGTCTCAATGATGGTGTATTATAAACGGTAATTGCAAGCCACAATCACTGGTTTTAAATATATAATTTAATTCACTTTAATAGAGGAGAATCATCTGCAAGTGGTTGTTTATAGAACGGTGGAATGGAAGCGGAATGGCTGGAGTCTGGTTATATGCTGACGGCCTGTCCACTGCGGTGTGGTTGATTGTCAGTTGCCTGGTGTCTGTGGGGCTCCTTAGTACACGTTAAGGTGCCGGTACCCATCATTTCCCTCCGTGCCTGAGGAGCTGATGGCTTGCATGAGTCATTCACAGGATGAAAACACCGGAGAGTGATTATCTGGAAGGTGGTGCTGCCAGACAGCGCCCCCTGTTGATGCCTGCCTCTGATCCGCAAGCCTCATGCCGGCGACTTCCGTGTCCACAGCACATGCTGCTCCTGCTCCCGGTCTCTGAATCTCTGTGGTCTGAGGGGAAAAGGGCTCGTAAGATCTGTGGCGAGATGGTGAAGGGGCCAGAGAATTAGTCAAACGAAAGGGAAGCAAAACAGCAGCAATGCGGTGACATGACATCACTGATGCTGCTTAGCAAATTGTGTTACGGTGGGGGACGGCGGGTCAACGGAGCGAACAAATGCAGCGGAACGGTGAGGTCACTGGAATCCGCCACGGTTGAGGGCCCTTCTGTTGATCGCTGGGTTCCCCAGTTCATCTCTCTCTGTTGAAGCGTAATTGTCCGTCTTCGCCCAACAGTGACCATCATCGCGTTGGAGAGGAGTTCTTCAGAACTCTGAGCTTTATTTGTTTATAGTTTTGAAGTGTCATCTGGAACCGGCTGGATCAACGCCGCTCCCGAAACTCTCGTCATGGCTACAGGAAGGTGGGCCGCCCTGTTTCACTAACAGATTTTCGATCGGATCACTGGCAACGCATCAAGAAACAAAACAAAACAAGCCACATCTCTTGTTAGGATCTGAGAATGGGGCTCACTCTGCGTGATGAAGCGACATGGAGGAAACTTGTTTGTCACCAGTTAGTCCCTCTGGTGTCCCAGGTGGTCCTTGGCTCCCTCTTTGTGGAAGCTTCCCTGACATGCTGCCCTGGTGATCTGGGTTGTGCCCTGGCGTGGCTGCACCCCACTGGGTGTTGATTTGACTCCCCATGATGAGAGGAATAGGACAGCCAGGGCCCCGGGGTGAGGGTATACCAGCCACTCAGGCAGCCTCCTTGTGCGAATACAGGGACTCGTGCACAGGGTTGTAGGAACATACAGGCACACGTTCACTCACAGATTCCCATCTGTAAACACACAGACATGTTCACACTCATATATAAGCACACAGATGCACACATTCACACATATAAACATAGATAAACAAACAGACTCTCACGGGTGTGCAAGTGGCAAGGATGCACACGTACACACACTTAGGCACACGTGGTGCTCATATCTGGTCACTTTCAGGAGTAAGTGACTGATGGCCAAAACAGATAGGCGGAGGATCCTCAGAACACACATGCTCACTCTTGCACACACGAGTGATATCTCACACCCACACACAGCAGCAGAGATCCAGGCCTAGTGATTTATGATCTTCACCCTCCTGTTCTTGTATGAAATTGAAAAGTGCAGGGCCATCAACCAAATTCGCATGACTACATCCCCCAGGGATTATTCACTTGATCTAACAATTACTACAACACAAAGAGTCTCGCACCATGGTCGCAAGAACACAGCTTCTACACCGGACAGCCTCATCACGGAAACAAGAACACAGATTCCACATGGGATAGCCTCACCACGGCAACAAGAACATAGCTTACACACGGGACAGCCTCACCACGGCAACAAGAACATAGCTTACACACAGGACAGCCTCACCACGGCAACAAGAACATAGTTTACACACGGGACAGCCTCACCACGGCAACAAGAACATAGCTCACACACGGTACAGCCTCAACACAGTACCAAGAACACAGCTTCTACACAGGACACACTCACCACGGCAACAAGAACACAGATTCCACACCGGACAGCCTCACCATGGCAACAAGAACACAGCTTCTACACGAGATGTTTCAAAACTAGATACCTCAAATGGCTATATAAATATTTGCATCTCTGCAGCTTTTATAATTGCCATATTTATTACTGTTTAGCTGAAGGAGTTCAAGTCTATCAACTAGGCAGAAGTTTAGCAGATATAGTATCAAAGGGCTTCCTCAGCCTGTTCATGTGTTGCTGTGGAAATCACTCAAAATGCATTACACGTAATGCACAGATGAAAGGAATGATAAAATAAAAAACAACTTTACACTCTTCAGATCTTTTACTGAAATGTGACAATTAAATAAAAGTATGGGTAGTGGATACAGTAAAGTATAAGCACAGTGTAAAATGCACATGCATTTTCTGCAACTATATACTGTAGCAAATGCGTCTGTCTTGTCTCGAGTTTACTGCAGCGGCAGAGTGCTTTGGAAATGGTGTCTCTTGGTGCCCATACAGCTGGATCTCAGTTCAGGGGCCAGTTGGATTGACTGAGTGAGGTGCACTGTGGGGATGCGGCAGGGGGGGGCATGGGAAGCTGAAACAGGGAGGGGCTGCCTTCTCAACTTTACAGTCGGCTCACAAAATAAAAACTCACGTCGGCCTGTGAAAACACGCTCTCGTAGACACAGTCACATCCATCCAGAATGTGTGCAGAAGAAACAGCCAGAAAGTCAGATTCCCAAGCACGGCATCTGCCCCCCCGGTTTTTAGTTTGGGCCCTGGGGGGGGGGGGGTGTCTTTTAATGTCAACATCTTTACATGTTTCTGTACTTCTCTCTCTGCGTCAGCAACTCTGGAAGTACGGAGGAAGGGATCAAGTGTGATTTAAAGGAAAAGGTATAGGAGATGGTCCAGTCTCTGCAGTGGGATTATGGGATCCTTTTACATTTTATTTTTTTAGCAGACAGTTTTATCCAAAGCTACATGGTTTTTCATTTTTAAATCAGGGTCAGACAGGGTCAATGCCTGGAGCATTTGGAGGTTAAGGGCCTTCCTTGAGGGTAAAATGGTCAAATCAATCTGCCGTACAAGGGATTTGATCCAGTGACCTTCTGGTTTGATCCAAACCCCCTGAGCCCCCTCTTAATAAGTCATTTAGGGATGACTGTGATGCTTTTGAATCCAGGGATCCCGCCTCCGCCATGTATCTAAACGACGGCGCTCAAACGCCACGTTTCAGTGTCACCTCCGAGTAGGGGGAGAGCCATAATCGGCACAGGCGTGAAATGATGAGACGACCTTCCATGTTCTGGAAAACACGGTCCCCCACATGTGGGAGGGGGTGTTCGCTGGGGACGTCCTCGCTGTCTGTGGACTCCCACGGCGCCAGCTGAGAGTACGTGGCGGGGGAGGGGCTGGCTTGGCTGAGGCACAGATGGCCAGCAGCTGTGACATGCCCGCACCTCTGTCCCCAGTGGCATGCCTGTCGGGCCCCCAGCAGGCAGGGCGAGATGCACAGACTGGATGGTAAAGGTGTTCCTGCGGTGCGGCCTTGTGGCATGCAGATTAATGCGCGCTAACCACCCCCCAAACCTGGAGCTTTTTAATAAAATGACTAATTCAGTTTTTGTCAGAAAAATTGCTAGTCTGCATTGCTGTTGTTTCTTGATGAATTAAGTGCCTTCAGAATATTACCGGCCGCACCCACCAAACAATTCACAGCAATGAATGGGTCTGTACTGAGTGTGCCCAGCGGCTCCTGTGTCCATCCCACGCCGGTGCTGGACCAAGATCACTCCCTTCTCTCTCCTGCTGGGTGTCATGGCGACGTTCATCAGCAGTCCTTGCATGTCCCACTTGGGTAATTCAGGTCCAGAGAGTAAAAGTCCAGACCAAGATTTTGTTTCAGTTGAGTACTCTGTCGCTGTTTCTCCTTATGCTCAACTGGTTTGTTGAAACAAAATCTTGGTCTGGCGTTTTACTCTCTGGACCTGAATTACCCAACTCCCTAGTGAATCTCCCAAAATCACCCCGTGAGTGAGTTTCAAGTTATCAATCTTCACCTGTTGCTTCTTCTTTCTGTGGCACACCAGAGCTGGGCTCACCACATTCACCACCGTCCTGCTCACCACATTCTCCGGTGCCACCCTGCTCACCGCACTCACCACCGCCGCCCTGCTCACCACCACATTCTCCGGTGCCACCCTGCCCATCAGCCTGTGGCTCGGCAACGGCACTGTGGCATTTCCCTGACCTTTGGAACCGCACGGCTGGATGCCGACGCGTTTTTCCCAAATGCCTGCAGCAGATTGCCTCCTGCTACAATCTCGGGACGCAGTTTTTCGGGGGGGGGGGGGGGGGGGGTTGGGGGGGGCGGGGGGGGGGGGGGGGGGGGGGG
>JAODKF010000068.1:21454720-21471304 GCA_026779585.1 Mormyrus proboscirostris
AGGTTGGGGAGAGCGTCTCCGCCAGGCGGCCTCCTGAAGATGCGTGGTGCCACAAATTGCTGACGGATAAAAACCACACTCTTCCATCTGTCGTGCTGACAGGAAGGCGCCGTTTGTTTTGGTTGGCTTTCCCTGGGTGTGGTGGTCTCTGCCCCCCACTAACCCCCCCCGCTTCTGTAGTGAAACAGGTGTCTCTCGGAGCGGAATCCATCCTCATGGCTGCTATTCGACATACCAACTTAGCTGACACATTTTATGGTTAATGCCCCTCTGCTAGGGGGCAGTATAGAGCACCCTGTCTTCGATCTCCTGCAGCTGGGGGTAAGACTCCCGGGTCCTGCTCTGCGCGTGAGGAGTTTGCAGCCTCTCCCTGTGCTCGTGTTGGTTTCCTTCGAGGTGCCCTTGTTTCTTCTTGAAATCCAATAGCAGTGGGGTGAATCGTGTATGATAGTGAGTGTGAGCCTTCTGATGGACTGGCACCTTATCTGGGGCCGTCCGGCTGCCCCGTGCCCCCAACCTTCTGCACTGGATACACACTTACAGAAAGCACACAGATTTCTTGCTGACTCTTTATACAAAATGTCATTTTCACAGTTTTCCTCAGCTGAATAATTTGCAGGTTCCAGGTTTGGTTCTACAGCGGAACCCGCTTGAAGTCTGAGCTGCTGGAATCCAGTTTCTGATTCGCTCCTCTTAACCGTTTTCCTACCTGCTGCCTTTTCGCAGCTGCATATCATGCTGATCCGTCGTGACTCTGATTTCTAAGTGATTTTAATATCTGCTTGCGCTCTCGCCCGGATCCAGCCCTGCTGCTATTAAAGCTGACAGCCTAATTTTGGCTGAGATGGGGGGTGGGGTGGGTTCCTGTGATCGGTGTCTGTTGTGCAGTGGGTGATCTGAGATGTAATTCATTAAACCCTTTGTCACTAAATAAGAAAGACGTGTGCAATGAAGGACCATTAACAATGTAACAAATATCTCCTTGTTACAAAACAGTGGACTTTCATCAATAGTCATCTTACATACGATATGTGACAAGTCATGAAAGAAATTCATGGGGGAGCCACTTAGGTCCTATTGCCCCCCCCCCAGTTAGTGTCCTGCACGGACGACTCTGACCACCTCTCCTCTGGCAAGCTTTACATTCCTGTCACTGCAAGATGCTCTTCTGTCCCATTTCAGCTTAACGGTCTTGCCACCGTTCTCGTCTTTCGCGTGACCGCCTGATGCCCGGCCCCCACGTTCTCGCACCGTCGCGGACGTGTTCATATTCCCGGAGTTTGCCGGAGAATATGAAGCACGAACGGCAATAGAGGAGAGGGCAAGAATCTTTGTCTTTCCTCTGTCGTCTGCATCGTCAGGGACGTATCGAGGCGCTTTTCTCTGCTTTTTATCTTCCCAAATAGCTTAATCGCCGCGGTTTTGGGAGCAACCCGCTCCACCCTGGCACCCTGCTCACTCTGAGCGAGGTCTCGCACCGACGCCGACCTGCTGCCCTCGTCCCGCCTGCCGCTCGATATCCCTCCAACATCCGGACCGAGCCGCAGATTAGTTCGGTGCCCCCCGGTGCCGTAAAGCAGGAAACCGCGCCACAGCAGATTTGCCTCCAGATTTATTCCTTGGTGTGATGTAAGCACGGGGGTGGGGGGGGGCGGGAGAATTTTCTTCAGAAACCTTCAGAAAGGGGCCCCCAGCTGCGGATCCTTTGTTCTTGTGCCTTGGCAACCGTGGAGGACACTCAGCTGATCAAAGGCATCACGGGCGATGTACCCGTTTTATCTGCCCGGATTTCAAACCCGCAGCTCGCCTTCCTCTCGCCGTCTCTCTCCGTTTATGGCGTCACAAAGTGCTTAGTGCTTTCATGTCAGATCTCAGTTTTTTTCTTTCTTTGAGGGGAATGAGTGAAATACTGTAAGAGCGCAACATGGGAGGGGACAGGGTTTGTAACTCAGCCGCCCTACCCTCCAATTGGACAGGGTCAATAACTAGGAGACTTTTTATCACATTTACACTTAATTTTATTTGGTAGATGCTTGTGTCCAAACAAACGTACAAGTGAGGCAAATGGCACATTACAGACATTCATGCTGTCGAGGAGTCGACTAGGCCTAAGTGCAGCCGGGCTGAGCTCCCAGTGAATGCCACGCTGCACGTGTAAGACGCAGTTAAAGGTAATGGTGAAACTGCGATGGCGATATAATGAAGGTGCAGTGATCACTTCTGCGTTTCGACTTCTTTAACGCGCATCGAGGTGGCGATGCTGGGGGCGTGGCCTCTGACCGTCTTGTGAGTGAGAGTTAAGTGACTGGGTTAATTCTTATCGATTAGTTCTGTCTGGCCTCCTCCTTGGCAAAATGTATAGATTCCATACTCTCTTCACCCCCCCCCCCGTAACCCCCCATGCATGCTTTTAGAAGCAGCCCTGAGCTCTGTAGACTCACAGTACCCCCACCTCACCTGCCACATCAGTCTCAAGTTCATTTTTTGGCTCCCCCCCCCCCCCATCCCTGTATGTGCAGCACATTGACTGATATTAATGTCCATAGCCTGTGAGTTTGATCCTGCCCTCCCCTCACCCATCGACAAAATACCACCCTGTTGTAAACAGACATGCTTCCCGCTGCTAATTCGTGTCACATGGCTGTTTGCCGTTTTGACTGGAGGGAGGGAGGCATTACAAAATACGGTTTCAGACTCCTCACTTCTCCAAATCACTAAAATAAAACATTGATAATTTGTGTTAGCGGCTGACGGGGTTCTGGCTCGTCCCATGACGCCGCGGGGCTGTTTGTTGTGTGCGGTGTGATAGCTTTTGAAAGATAACATCTTCTGAAATTTCCTTCCTTTGTTCGGTTAATCTGACCTTCTTAATGAGACGAGTGTGAGTTCAAGACAAACATTTTCCCTCCTTCAGAGTTTATCTGCTAATGGAAATCAGTACAGATGAACTACCAAGGACACAATGTGACAGATCAAAGTGGATTTTATGACTCATTTTAATAATGCAGTAGAAGCACATGCAGTAATTAGTGTCGGCTTTGCTGCTTTCCATTGTTTGAGTAAAAAATTCTTTAATTTAAGTGCAAGAATATCATGAATTATTCATTAACACGATAATATATTTCACTAAATATAATCCATGAGAAAATATTTATTAAAACATTAGCTTATTGCACACATTTAAACACTGCGGTTTAACACTAATTAAATATAGATGAGTTGTATAGTAAAGAATGGAGAGTGAGCATTGGGATTATTTTGTCTCATCAACGTTAAAAACAACATTGATAAAACATCATGGTTCATAGGAGATAATCTTGTGTCTACAAAATAGTGATGGATAAAATGAAATCTGTCGATCTGTTTGGCCTGACACCCCTTGGCCTTACACGTGATCCGGAAACTTCCAGAAAGACCTGGGCGCCAATCGTTGCCGATCTGCAGCGTGAAAGTGCACGTCATGGACCTACCCAACCCTGACTGGCTCCTAACAAGCTGACAGGGTAACCGCGGCAACGGTGGTGGATGTGTCCAATTAGCGAGCAACTGCGGTTCCTATCGTCTCCCACTTGGCACCGATGCCGGGATCTGCACGATGAGTCACATGACGTGTTTTCTGCAATGAGAGTCCCGCAGCGAGTGCATCCCTTCTTCACTTCCACATGCAGATTTGCCGAATGCTGTACATTTATCAAACGCAACAGGCAGACAGCATGTATCCGGATTTTGCTGTGGTCGGATTGTCCTTGGCAGACCCTGGATCCATTTATGGCTGAGACACCCCGTCTCCGAGTTCGGAGTTCTGTGGTTATAGATAGCTGGTGGGACTTCTTGTTCACAATTGGAACGTTCGTTAAACGTTAAGAGATCACCGTGCTGCTACGCGTTACTGGTGGCCATGTCCCATTGATCGCGGTTAAAATGCTCTTCCGTTATTGTGTTTCGGTGACTGTTTGTCTGATGATCCCATGCATTTCCTTAACAGTAAGCTGGATAAATCTTAAGTAATAAGCTTTTTTTTCGCCTGATTAGATTGATGACTTCTTGGTACATTTATTAAAATGCTGCCACTTAGGCCCTTTAAAATCAGCCTTGGGCAAATGGTACCATGTGAGCAGATTGAACTGATATAGATGCTTAGCGTCCATCATGTCCACCAAGTTCCAGAGCAGTTCAATGTGCACTGGAAAGGTAAAGGTGCTTGAACTCCAATGTGGTGTAATTAATGGGACGTATACAGGGGCGGGGCCATAGGTGCACTGGCTCCAGCTGAAACCTGATTGGCTGCCTAAGTGCCCTTCCCCTGTCACTCACCGATTCAAAACATACCATTGGCCCCTACAGGTATGTTTCAAAAAATCCTAGAACCGCCCCTGTGTAAATTTATCATCCTGGTAGACTTGACCAGGGCTTTCTGCGGGCCGTGCCAGTCCCAGCTCTTGGCTGATGGGTCAGTCAGCACCTTCCACAGACGCAGGAGGCCCAGGTCGTAGGCTGCAGCTCCATGTGGCACGATACTCCCCCGTTGCGCTTGATAACGTTCTTCCGCTTTTACTAATGGGAAGTGTGATAGCAGAGATGCCAAGGAAACTGTGGATGACAGATTCTGTGCTGGCCCCTCGAGACAACTCAACATTACTGTGACTATCAAATAACTGCCACCCAATTTCAGCTGAAATTCCAAGATAGGTTCACTATGCATAAAGCTGCCGCCTGGGCAGAAAATTGTCACTAGTATATCCAGATTTATTTATTCATTCAGAATATGCTTTTCTTGCACAAAAATGCTATATATTTTTTTCAGGCCTTTGTACTTGAGTTCAGTTGTAGTGGCTAAGACCTCATTAAGAGTATAACTCACTAGCAGCCCAATTTGAATAATAAAAACCTTTAAAAATGGATTTTAACTGGAATCGTTCTGACTCTTGACGATGATGAGCAGAGCCAAAGCCGGTAACATAACATGCTACCATCTGTTTCACGGCAAAGCTTCAACTGTTAGTTTTAATGTCGTTAGGGCCTAATGTTCAACTGCAGAGCCAGACATTCAAATGATTTTTTTTAATTAAAAATACCACGTATTTTTTAATAGTGACACAAACACAGCATGCACGATTTGGCTCTGCCGCCGGAACATCAGCTAAATGTATTAGCCGTGATGTCACAATGCACGTGAGACGTTGAACTGGGGCTGGATTAAATTTCCGCTTGCCGAGCGCATCACAAACCGCGGACGCTGGCCGTTAGCCGGCAGGTGCCAGCTGCTGGCAGCTCGTACACAAAAATCACGCCGATGATCAGCCTTTTGTGACACTAATCATGGGAGATAGGGGGCAAACTCACAGTACAAATGCGGCACAATCGATCTTTACGTGGGCCCAGGCCGAGCTATAAGTTAGCATCTCTGTTTTTTATTCGCAGACATGGACCGCGGATCGCGACGCGTCATTTTCCATAAATATATATTATGGCTGAAGAGCTGACGCTTTTAAAATATGTTTCCCCCACCCACCCATGCCTGACTTAACACTGCATACAGTAGAGCTGTAAGTTACTGCAGTCTCAGGTTGGCAGAGGGAGAGTCAAACTAAAGGTGTAAAGTGCTTAGCTACAGCCAGACCCTCAGGACACGGGCAGTGTTTGGCAATTTAAAGTCCAGTATTGGCATTTTGTGAAACAGTAATAAATTTACCAATTTACCAAATTTCCCAAGCCTCCACCTTGTTTTGACGTTAAAATTCATATTGGAATATAGACACTGGCGATGACATGGCCCTTTTAGCGCTGATCTCTCTGAGTCGTCAGCTGAGTGCACACAGGTGGCCCTTCGTCATCGAAAGCTGAGGAAGACATGCCGGAACTGGCGGGTATTTGCATCTTAAAAGCGGCTTGACGCTCAGTTTGATGGGCACTGCCAGGCTCAAGCAGCCCCGTGACTCATGGGCACGCTATAGAAAAGCTGAGCAAGCTTCAGGAGGCTTGCAAAATTGCCCGGGGGGGAGAGACGTCGCAACACGGACCCCATCGAGTTAAATAACCTTTCCCATGGATGCCTGGTGTCTGGCGTTCATAATCAGCCAGCACCCGCCATCGTTCCGTTTCCGAATAAACCGGCGATCAGACTTTGCCGCAAACCCCTTCCCATATATTCAGGTCTCTGTATTTTATTTTTTTTTTTTTGGGCAAGAGGGGGAGGTTGGATTAAGGAGTGGAAAGAATCACCAGCGAGGGTTTGGTCTATCGGAAGACGGGGCGTGGTACAAACGGCAGGGGACCGTCCGGCGCCCTGGAGGCGTAGGAGGCGGTGACAGGCCCCGCTAATCAAATCAGATCAGAGATTCCCCAGGATCTGTCGGTGAGGAGGCGGAGGATTACCCCGGAAGGTCCAGCCGGAAAGTGCAGCTCCGCTCCTCGCGTCTAAGCATAGCACAAGCCAGCAGGTTTCTCAGTCTGTTCTTCCCCTGCAAAGTGAAATGAACCAGTATTACTAGTTGTTTCAGTGATTTTGAAACAGGCGTGGGTTTCTCCTGTTGCTCCTCTTGGTCCCTTTCTCCTGTCGTCTCATTCCTCCAGCTCCTTTTCCATCTCTCTGTCTCCCCTTTTCCCTACTGTAGGCAATTTCATCTAAAATGATGACAATTCGTCTGCCGTATAAATAAGCCTGATAGGACTTTTCCTACCACGCGTACGAAATGGAGACGTGTGTGTCTTGAATGCAATATCTTTCGATAAAACCGGTTTCATACGTCGCTAGTGCTAATTTCTCAGACTCCTTAATCCAGGCAGCTTTCAAATCCAGCCCTCTAATTTAACGGAGTATTTTTTTCTTCATACCCTATTAATGATTACATTTTCTCCCCCAGCAGGCAGTCTACGGGCATATTGCGACAATTACAGGAGGAAAACAATCATTTCTCAGTTTGCCATTTTGAATTAGGCCACAAATGTAATCATGAAAGGGGACAGAAACTAAATGAATGTAACTGTAGCTGCCGCAGGCTGCAGAAGAGTGTTTTGGCTATCAGTGTGCTTGAGTCAGTGGACTGCGCCAATTAAGGACCCGAACACACATTCAACCATGGAATTTTTTCCCTTCTCTTGTAAAATCAGTCCCACACCTCTCAAATGAGAAGGCGGCCTTTGGTTTTATCATGTGGTCCAGTTTTTCCTAACTGGGTTTTTGGTTGTTAACGCTGAAGGTGTTCCCGCTCCAAGGAAATTTGAACGTGCGAGACCAAGTAAACACCTGCAGTGTGGAGCGTCTGCACAGCCCCGTGTCGCATGTCGCAGTGTTTGCCAGGTGCTCCGTGTTCTGTGGCTAGTGTGTGATGCATTGAACGGGTTCAAAGTCCAGTACAGGTTTCATGCACACCTGCTCCAAAGACACCCACCCTCCATCTTACAATCAGAGCTGCTAAAGAGCCAAACCACGAGACTCGTGGTGTACAGGAAGCCTTTACCGGTACGGGAAGCCTTTAGCAGTACAGGAAGCCTTTACCGGTACGGGAAGCCTTTAGCAGTACGGGAAGCCTTTAGCAGTACAGGAAGCCTTTACCGGTACGGGAAGCCTTTAGCAGTACAGGAAGCCTTTACCGGTACGGGAAGCCTTTAGCAGTACAGGAAGCCTTTACTGGTACGGGAAGCCTTTAGCAGTACGGGAAGCCTTTAGCAGTACAGGAAGCCTTTACCGGTACGGGAAGCCTTTAGCGGTACACTCTGGCATGGATACTTGTGCCTTAACTGCTTACAAATGGTATACAGTTTTTGGAATTCTACCCTTTTGGGCTTCCTGCTGCTGTTTTTGGAATGGGAATCAGGAATGAAATGACGATCTTACTGATCAGGTAAGATGGAGTCGACCCTGGGCTCACTCAGTCCTTGGTAGCTATCCCAGACCTCCCACCCCCCCCATCTGCCATCGCCCTCACCTGGTCATCGGTGTCGTTCATATGGTTCATTAATATGCATGTATCACAATGATATATGCATAGCTAAAGTGGGAGACTTTCAAGCCAGGTCTAAATGCAGTGGTCACACAGGCAAATCCAAATCGCCTTGCCTCTGTAACTGATAAATGACATATATTAAATATTAGGTCTGTGGAATTAATGAGGAATCATCTGGAAGTTCTTTTAAAGGTGGACCATAACCTGCCAACGGCGATACTGCCTGATCGTGGGAGACAAACGCCGAGGTTTAGCTATAGCTGCGTTGGACAAAAGGGGCGGCTTGGTGTGTTGTTGACGTCTCCATGGAAACAACGTTCCGTGGCTCCCGTGTTAGAGGCCGCCTGTTGCCTGCCGGAGACAAGTCATCTCCATTGTGCACAAGATGTAGTCCTCCGGAGCGGGGGGTTGGTGCGTGCGTGTGTTTGCCTTGTTTGTGTGTGTGTGTGTGTGTCTGTTCTGCGTGTGCTCAGCTCATGGGAGTTAAATGTGATTTCTTCCACTCTCATTGGTTCATTTCGGGCCTGGTTCTTATCAGCCGCTGAGAGGAAATGGAATTTGGAATGGCACAGTTTAATGACGGCGCGTGTTAGTCTGGGGGCCACATCCCCTGTCCTGTGGAGCACACTCTGCTGCTTTGTGTACCCCTGTGCGGGCCCGCATCTCCGGAAGGTAAGGGGTCAGCTGCCTCCTGACGAGTACACCGTGCTGAGTGCTGGTTTCCGTGGAAACGCCGGCCACCTGCCCTCCCCCTTTATACCAAAGAGCCTTACTGCTGGCCGCCTTTTCACGAAGTTGAAATGGACAAATGGGGATCGAGACCCGAATATATGACCCATTTAAAAGTCAACATGATTTCATCATACTGGTGATGACTAAATTACGTAATTATAGGCGAAAAGAAAATGGCTCTTCCAGGCAACAGGTAACAAGGACGGTTTCTTATTTACTAAAGATGGAAACACAGGAGAGGTGTGAAATGCTGTGTTTATCTCAGTCGGCCCCTGGCTCCAAATTCTGCTGTTGTGCTCGATGTGCCTCACTGTGTCACAGTAATGGCCATCCCCCGTGGTCTATATACCACTGCCTTGCCTGAAAAGGGGCACAGATTCGCTGGGTCGAGGTCCAGTCTAGGGCTGGTCCAGCAGGCTCACGGACGTTCTGGCTGGGGCTGTGTGAAGAAACTGGCTCACCAGCTCCCCCTAGGTGACAGGGTATGAAGAGCTTAGGTCTAAACTATATTAAGCCAATGACATAAACCAATATGCACATAGTATTCATTCAGTCATCCATCCATCCATTTTTAATACCTGCTTGCCCTATGCAGGTTCATGGGGTGTCCAGAGTCTATTCCGGAAGATGCAGGCACAAGGCAGGGAATGAACAAGGATGGGACACGTACCGTCTGCACAAAATTACTCATCATCTACTGTATTGCTGTCACCATACCTACCTAATCCTTCCTAACTAATCCATAATGAAGGTGTGCCTTACTTGTCACCAGGACACAAAATAATTAATTATCCCTTACCAGTTAGCAGTTTTGGACATAACTGATTGTACTGTAAAACATTTCTGAGTTGACTAATGTTGTACAGTGTGTACCCATAGAGAATTAAACAAAAAAGTCTACACAACATTCATTTTTCGAGGGAAGGGTAATCCTTCATGTGCGCCATTTGCATGAGGTGACAGATTAACCGTGTCTCAGCAACTGGTTGCATATGGCAACAGTTTGGCAGAGAAAAATGGTTCCCAGTACTGGCTTGCTATCTGCCAGTTTGAGGCCTGCTGGCGTACCGTCTGTTGGACCTTTGAGCGAACCTTGCTATAATAAAACTGACAGTAAGACGGCAAAGTTCAGGGACTCTCTGCCCCGGCGGGACTTCATGCTGTGGGATCCATGGGAGAGTACCGTCCAAATCGCTCCAGACCCCAGACTTGTCTCCTGAGACCAGCATGTCATCCTCGCCATCCCGCTGAAATGTTATCGAGCCGAGCGAAACGTGGGAATCGCTCCTCTGCTTTTCTGATTGAAATTCTGGATGCGTACACCCTACAGCTCACAGGCCGTTTAGATGTGCTGAGTTGCCAAAGGCATCTCCCAATTCGAGCAACAGTTAGAAATAAATGTTTGCTTAATAAACCAAAGTAATTACCAAATAACCTTTAATATAGTGGAGATTATAATCAATGTTATCAGCAGCGAGAATCACTGTAGGTCTTTTTCAAGAAACTGACAAGTTTTTAAAAAAAAAAAATTTTTTAAGCTTCTTTGGTGACATGCGAGCAGACCGATTCTGCTTGATTATCAGCGAGGAAGCTAAGCCTAGTGAGTTAATCCTGGTCTCATTCACTGTACGACAGCTGGACCTATGATGGTGGATTTAGACCGACCTCTTGCCCGGCAAGGCTTTCCAGCTTTTTACGTCTGCCGGAAGGATAGGAAACAGGCGCAAATAACTCGTTGATTATCATAGTCTGACGAGTAATTCTTTGTTTCTTAACTCGCCAATTGTGATTCTTTTTCTTTCTTGTAGTCAATCAGCTGTCATTCTTTGTAGGTACGCCTGTAATTTGCCGTGGCATTTTCAGAATGGATATTTTGGTCCTTTTTTCAGAGGATCGGCAAGATGGAAAGACTTGGTTATTGCCTTCCGTCTCATCCGTCTGCCATCTGCTTATCGCGCCGGAGCTTAGGGGCCTGGTTTAGTTATCGCAGTCTCATCAGTTGTGTAGCCACTGCGTTTAAAAAAAAAAAAAAAAAAAAAAAAGCCCCATCCAGCCGTCACATTCACCCTGCCAAAGCCTCAACAATCAAAGCAGTGAGGAAAAAGAACAAACGGATCAGGGTGGGCACGTCGCACGAGTCGAGGGGCTGTATTGTATTTTTAATCGATATTTGCCGCCATTTCCAGGGGTCAGGGGCCACCAGTCACAGACAAGAATGGTCCTTTCCAATGTGGAGAGCGCCGCCCTGCAGGGGCAAAGCCATTAAATACTCATAAACAGCTTTAAGACCAGGATGATGGTACTGATTACACACGCAATAACAAAGTCATTTACACAGAGGACTTCACTATGTTAATAAAGACATAAGAACAGTGGCACTCGCGATAAACCCAGAGGTCCGACGATGAGCCAAGAACAGCAATGTGCTGTACTGATTACTGCGGCCCACGGGCAGGAGATCATCAAATATCTTTGAAGGCAAGTTTATGTGAATGTTTCTGGTAAATCTTTTGCGTGTCCATGCTGTATGTTTTACAGAAGTTCCCGGTTAATTTAAACATTAATGGCTCTTGTTATTCTGCAACACTTTAATAGTACTCGAGGACCCGGTGGTGCAGAGAAATTTGATATCGAGCATTCAGGGTTACTGAGCTTTTAAATGTGGTTCATTTTAAATTTATTAGTGAAATGAGACTTCTTAACCCACGGTGGTGGGATTATTGTGCGCTGTCATTCGCGGCCTGGTTGAACCCAACAGGAACCAATAAAGTAATCAGAGAAGCGGGTCTGGAATAATGGGGTGGTTAGGGTACGTCTGGCCTATCCAAACACAAGCTTTGCCCTCCTCAAGGGCCCTCCAATCACGAGCTTGTGCACCCCAATGCCCATCCAATCACAAGCTTTGTCCACCCCAGTGTCCAGCCAGTCACAAGCTTTGCCCACCCCAAGGCCCACAAAATCCCAGTTACTCAGAGATTATTTTGAGTATTATAAATAAGATGAAAGCAAGCCAAATTATCCAGTATGCAAACACCCCCACAGCCAATCGGGAGAATCCTGTTGCCCACCCTTCATCACAGAGTCGGGCCCACAGGGAAGTGGGTTTAACCTGCTTATGATTGATAGCATGCCATAATCCCACTCCCCGTGAGTCTCTCAGCCTCAAATCACTAATATTCATTGCTGGCTGTGGCCTGACTATCAGCTCAGCAGTTCCGTCGTGGAAGGTGGTAATGCAGTGGAGGACAGAGCCTCTTCCCATCTGTTGTTGTTTATATTTTAAAGCGGAGACAGGAGTTTGTCAAACAACAAATCGCATCGCTGAGATTATTAGGGAGGTGCTCTGCAGGCTTCATGTAAGAATGTGCTATTTAGCAGTTGGGTGTGGGCTGGGGGCTTAAGGTCAAAGAGTTCTTACTGCCGTGGGTCCCGTGGTCTAGCCGCTCATTCACCCAGGTTAAACATGCTGACTCTGGGTAGTAATGTGGCTGGTTTCAGCGTCCGCTAAACAGAAATCATGTACACTTGCAAAACTCGGGGTGCAATAATTACAAAATAAATGTGGCCTCTCTGTTGCTGAAACGCACATTCGATACACCCATACATTCAGATACAACTGCTGCAATGCCATTCTGATAAGCCCGTAATTTATTCGTAGTCTCAACATGAACAAATGACAGTAATGAGGTCCAATCAATAGTTGCTTTACATAGATTCATTACAGATTCATTTCGCACATATTGCATGCGACAGCTGCACCACTGATGAAACGCAGCGGGAAGAGTTCATGCGGCTTTGCGTGCCTCGCCCCGTGCCGGATCAATGTACCGGATTTGGACACCGTGGATCTGCAGGTAGCGAGCGGTACGAGGATTCTCTGTGAACCCGGCCGCTCATAATAAGGGGCAAAGTCACATGACCTGGGGAGGCTGGGTTGTTTTGCATGCAGTGTCCAGATCAGATCAGTCACGTGTTCGGCTCGGGAACTCGATTTCCCTAGAACTTGGATTAGCATTCTAAGAAAATCCTTTCCAGGGCAATGGGTGTCTGTGTCTGAGCAGGTGTGTGTCTATGTGGGTAGTTGGATGCTCACTCTATCCTGTACAGCTTTTACTTTGTTTATTGTAATTACATCCTGCCAAGAGGACTGACGCCCCACTTCTCCATACCCACGTTCTCTTCCTACGCCTTTAACTCCGTTTTTCTTAGTCGATTTACAGGAGGGAGAGGCACAGGAGGAAGCGCTGGCTCGTCTTTGAGGCCCTGGTGTCTTACTGGCTCATGGTGACCTCTGGCTCCGAAGCCCCCCATGGGGAAGCAGCGGGGTTACGGCATCCTGGCTGACCCGCTCACCCGCTGCGAGCCGGGACCAGCGTCCCCGTGTTAAAGCACCATAGTTTTTTTTTCTGTGCTGTAGTAGTGGAAAGTCATTCCCCAAAACCATCTCTGCCTAATGAATCAGAAAGCCGAACAAAATGAAAACATCACAGTCATTCCCCCCGACATCTGCACACGGGGGCATAAATTAGAGTTAATGGGTTATAATAATCTAAACGAGAGAAACGCACACACACATACTGTCATGGACCCATCTCCTCCGTGCTGTTATCTACTGCAGGCTCAAGCAGGCGTCACCTATACCGTCCCCACCCTCGAGGAATCCAGCAGCGGCACTAAGACGCCCCTCCCGTTGCACGCCAGATTCCAAGTGCCGGACTGAAGAGGGAAGAGGATCCCGATTACAGCAGCGGCCGTCCCACTCTCATGTCACTCAGGGATATTATCCCTGTCTGTGCTTTAAGAAGCACAATCTTCTGTTCTGTTTTTGAGAGGGATTATGGGTATCTTTGCAGGGAACAAACACTTACCGTGCTGCCACCGGCGATGGCTTCGCTGCCCCTTACATCCAGCTCGTACATGCGCAACCCCCCGTACGGTCGAAAAAGTCATGCACTCATTTTTTTTAAATTATACATCACATACGGCGCTATCCGTGTGAACAAGCTCCTGCTGAGGGGTTACGGTTTACTGACGTCGCCCCCCCCCCCCCAGTTTGGCTGTAGAGACAAGAAGTGAAGCGGAGGGAAAGACTCCCTGCAGGAATGGGATCTTCTCAAATGTCCAGAGTAAGGGGAAAAAAAACAGATGTAGGGCCTCGGGGATCTCTCATAAAGTGAGCGGATCCATCGACCAATTTGGGAAGCGAGTGTGAAAACGGGGTAGGGTGGGGTGGGGGGGCAGTACTTCTCATGCACGAGTCGCGGCTTCGATGCAAGACTGTTGTTAGAGCCCAGAGCCTCATGAATATCAATGAACCTCTCTCTCGACTATGCTGGGTGGGGGTGGGAGCGCTTCCCTCTGTCGTCGCGGTGGCGAGGAACGACAGGACGCCGCGGCCGTGCTTCACGTAAACTCAGTGAGGAGCGGTGTGACGCTGTGAGATGGGGCAATGGATCATGTTTCTCGTGTCTTTTTTTGAGATTCTACGGTACTCGTCCCTCCTGGAGAGGAGACAGCATTTGAATGCTCGTGCTGTGATAACCCTTCATCAGCTGCATGCCATGCCTGGATATTCTGCTGTAATGTACGATGAAAGCCGGGAGAAACCATTTATCTCTCGGTAGGAGGGGAATTCAGGTGACAAGCCCCTTTCACCTGCAATCAGTTTCCCAAGATTCCCATGTGTCCCCCCTCATCAGGCCCCAACCATTGAGCATTTGTGTCCTGGCACCCCAGACCAATGCCTGATGTCCATCCCCTCTTTTTCCCTTTCGTTTCAGGCCCCCCCCCCTCCATATCGACATTACCCCAAATGAAGACTTCCTTCCTTCAAACCCAATGTCATTTGAATCTGTTTACTGCCCCTACAGAAGGAATTCTTGAATACCTGGCAACTCGGCATGTTTGTGTTGTGATTTCGTAAGTGCTGTCCAGCAAGATAACTCGTAAAAATTGTAAGTTTGCACCCTGGAGCCCATACACCCAGGAATGATCTGGTTAAAGTCAGCATTGACACTAGTCTCTTAGTGTTTAGAAGCATTTGTTAACGTTCCTGCATTAGGTTTAACATAACCATCACGGTGGCAGCATCACCGTGACACTAAACACAGGAAGACCAAACTCTTATTTTGTCAGCCCTCCCTTTCATCTCTGGTGCATCGTGGTGAGGCCATCTTTGTGTGTACGGTGACATCGGCCTCCTCCTTTAAGGCCTGGAGCGGGTGAGGTAAGGGCACTTTGAAATGACACGCAGACACGACAAAGACGCTCGGAGCATCCAGGGCACACAAGCCCAAACAGTGCAGAGAGAGAGAAGACTTTCTGCCTTCGCTAAGTATAGCTCAGTATTCCGGAATGGTAAGAAAATCGGTGGGACATTGGAATATTGCAATGCAGCATATCTGCAGGGCTCGGGATGGAGGGGGGGCTGTTTGGCTCACGGGGCCGCCGGGCCAGCGGACAGCTGTTGTTGGAATCCCAGTGCCAGTGGCCTGCTGGAAGGAATCCCACCACCACAGTCTGCCTGGGCACGTAGTAAGCAGCTCCCTCTCCTCCTCTCCTGTCGTTTTTTCCGTTTCTGAAGGATGGATGGGCTGCAAGCCTCTGCTCTCCCTCTCATCTTTATTCAGATGGGCTGAAGCTTTGATCTCTGGCTTGCAGCATCGGGAACAGCTGGCTCTCTCCTTTTCCCCTCATCATAATCATCGTCATCATCATTGGCGTGATCATGATGACCATGATCCTCATCACTATCCTCATCAGGACCAGCGTCTTTATTTTTACTCATTGTACTGTCAGAAAAGAGGGTACCGCCCAGGAACAATTTTGTACCCCAAACAACATTAATGTACCCGATTGTACAAAAATGTTTCTTGCGAGTCCATCTGTATACCTTAAAAGGTACATTTAACTACAGCTATGGTACAACTGGCAGACCCTTGAGGGTACAGCCTCAGTGACAAGTAATTGTAGCCTCAAAGGTACAAATTGGTACTTTTCTTTCTGAAAGTGTGGTTTTAAACTGGAACCCATGACAAACTCTGCAAATTATCAACAGAGGATCCACTCAGCAACCCAGAGCCATCGACTAAACGAAAGTCCTTCCAACTCTTTCAAAGCACGTCTCATCAAAGTGATCTTTAAGTGGTTCTCTTTGATGCTGCAAACGATGCGACTTTTGCAATTAGCTCGGGAGCAAAAGCAAGAGGCTAGAGAGAGACCTGGCAGTAGGCAGTTGTAGCATTCGGGTTGAGCTGCTGCGGTAACCTTGATGTTGACAGGGTGCGCCCTAAACGTCACAAAGCTTAAGTCTGCAGCTGTCGCTTAGGTCATTCCAAAATATAATGAAGGCCATTGGCTGTCGGTTGGATAACCCTCTTTCAGCTGCCTGTGTCAAGTGAATGTCTTTATCACCTTCTGACAGATGTGTTTGTTCTCGATCTGTTCACCCCACGCACTCATGTAAAAACCTCTTCTTGACCTGTGCTATCTCTCATGTCATCTAGAAGATTAATAACATCTTCATACCATTATAGTATTGTGTAATAGGGAAATGTCGACATATAGATGTGATATATAGATGTGTCCGTTTAGAAGAAAATTGAGCTTACAATAGTATGATCACTCGATTTTAGAAGGTTTTTTTAGTTGTGTCTAGGCCATTATGTAGGGGGATGATGTTTTCAAGTTGGGGCCTTTTATAATATTATGTGAGGATGTGTTTGATTTTTTTGTAGATTGCTTAGGATTATTTTATTCCTTTCTGCTTTTTAACGTCAATATACAGCCATGGAAAAAACTAAGAGACCACAGCAGTTTTTTGTTTGACTCATTTCTCAATTTTTGAGTGCGTCTGTGCCAAATTATGTGTTAGCAACGCCAGACCGTAGAAGAAAGACTCGCATGT
>JAODKF010000068.1:21471404-21482943 GCA_026779585.1 Mormyrus proboscirostris
TATATATATATATATATATATATATATTTTTTTTTTTTTTTACATACTGCAGCCTGGTTCTTCACTGGTTCTCATTAATGAAGGTTTCTTTCCTGCTTCTAGCACCCTGACACAAATTGTCTTAGCAGTGCACTTCACACCTGCACTTAATGTTTCCCATTCCTTTTGAAAGTCACTTGATGTCATCCTACAATTAATGAGAAACTGTCAAGTAAGTTAACGGCCATCTCTGGCATCAGGATGCCCCATCCACCCTTTACCTGGCTGGTTTCTGGTCGTTCCCAGTGTCTCCTGCTCCCTTAGAAATTCTGAACCTGGAAGTAACCTACTGCTCAGCAGAACCACGATTAAGCCAGAATTTAAAAATGCAGATTTGTGGTCTCTTAATATTTTCCGCAGCTGTGTGTCTTAGTACAGTGCACTAAGTGCAAAATTGCTGGACCAGTTCTGCTGAGTGACAGAAGCTCTGGTGATCTTTGATTTTGATACAGACATTGCAGTTCATGGGTCCTCAGATGTAGGACTGAGCCTTCCTCATCTTCCTCTCGCTCACACTGGCCTAGGAGGTCAGTCGCACAAAGCGCCACAGAAATAGCTTCCTCTCCTTCTAAAAATCCATAATATCTAGTCATATTTCTCACACTCTGGCATTTAGCTTCCTGGTTCTTAGTCACCTGCCGTCTATGATCTTCATGTAATGAAACACCTGGTCCTGGTCCTGAACAAGCAAGCGGGTCACTGTGGAGAATATCAGGGTCATGTGGAGCTTCTTTTCCTGGCCCAATCAGTAGGGTACTAAATGAATTATGGGACATCAGTGCCCTAACTGACCAATGAGAGGATGTTTTGTCATGAAGTCAAGAAAAAGCATAAACCATAGGAGAAAAGGCACAGGGAGGCTTGGTGGTATAGCCATTACATAGCATACACTTCAGTTCATGCATTCTGAATGGACTGCAAACTAGCGTTTCTGGACTAGACTTATTTAAGGTCGCAGGAGGTTACTTAGTGCAAATAGCCAAAGATACACCGGTCAAAGAAATTTTATCATAACATAAGGTGCCACAGTGACTGAGGGTAGCATGGCTGCCTTATACCTCCAGGGCTGGATGATTGAATCTCTTTGTGTTCTACAGGTGTCCTCCTGCGATCCAAAGACATGCATTTAGGTTAATTGGTATCTCTAATTTGCCCTTGTATGTCTGTACCCTGTGATGGACTGGCATCCTGTCCAGGATGTATCCTTGCTGTGTGCCTTCTGCTGCCCGGGATAAGCTCCAGGCTGCGCTGGATAAGCTGTTAGATAGATAGGTGGGTTTAAAATACAACAGCTCTCGGTTCCAACAAAAACATATTTTCAGCACGACGGACACAACTTCAGTGCTCAGATATTGGCATGATGCAGCTCAGAAAATTCTGTTACCTTTTTTTTTTTTTTTGCCATGTTAGCATTTTAAGTTCTCTTAGTAGTTTCTTACTCTTAGTAGCTTATTAGTAGCTGATACACAAGGTGTTTCTTATGACCTTGACTGGGTGATTCCTCTTTACTTTGTGCGACGTGGGTGGATGCTGGTCCTACTGCTTGTTTTACATCACCTCTGATTATTATCGGGGCAGGTTGGCACATCGGAGGCGAGGATGTCGTGTTGCTCCCTGGAGACCAATTGTGTGCGTGGGTTCATTACCTGTCGATCAGCTTGGCGTGTGCCTGTTTCCCTGAATCAGCGCTCTGTCTCTTTAGTCTAACCACTGTCTTCACTCCCTCTGTGCATGCATAGGCATCTTCTGAGCTTGGGGTAATACTTAATTTCAAAGGAAAGGAAGAATGCAAGGCGAGAGTGAGTGCGCTCAAGTAATAACGCCAGAAGAGCCGAAGGAGTATAATGCGGAATTTTGTTTTGTCTGTGGTTGCATTTGTCTGTGCTTGTAAACTTTAGATTTACAAGCTTACCTCCTCGCTGCTGAGCCCGGGGTCCCTGTAGAGCAGTGTTTCCCAGTCTGGTCCTCAGGAAGCTACACATTTTTTTCTGGAGCTGGGAGGGAGCAAAAATGTGACATGTCTGGCAAGGAGCTCTGAGGGAGCAAAAACGTGGACCGACTGTGGGTCTCCGAGGACCGGAGTGAGAAACACTGCGTGCGTAGAGATTTGAATGAGTGCAAGAGGTACATCCAATCCTAAGGGCCTTCTCCTACAAGACCAGAAGGGAAGTGGTTCACATTACTTTCCAGATCTTCATGACCTGATTGAAATCAACACCTCAATGGAATGGAGCTGATTCTTCATTATTTATTTTTTTTCAAGGGGTTCCAGAAGTAACCCACACTTTTCTCATGTTGGATCGACATGTATTATTATTCCTTTTTCATTGCCCTTTATATCAAGGGCCTCAGCACCACTTTAATGATGCTGCCCTAAGGTCACCAATAGACAAACTTTAGTTGCATTATTCTTACATATCTAGGAAATTAAGTAGAGCTTCTGCTGGTGTGATTTAAGCCTGGATGCAAACTGTTTTTGACTCAGTGTTAATTGATCTGCCGCAGTCTTATTCACGTCAGCAGCGAATGGTCTAATGTATCCTTAAATAGAAAATGATTTAACCTTCAAGCACCTGTGGACCCAGTGGAGCTGTCGGTCTGGTGGGGATGAGGTAGATCCATAAAATGGGCCCGATGACCATGTGGCCACGATCCATTTACTGGCAGCTATCCCAGGAGGCTTTGTAACGGAGCTGTCTTCGCAGTCATCCTGGAGTTTCAGCTCCAGGTGATCGCGTGTTAATGTGCGTGATGGTGGGCTGCCTGATGACTGTCTTCCGGAAAGAAAATCCCACACGCATATGGCAAACGCGCCAGCAGGCTGACATTAACTCGAGAGTTGCGAAATTGAAGCTAATTTTGTCCGCATAGACGCAGTCCTGCTCTGATTGGATAATCCGTCGTTGCTTGGATAAGCTTTACCTCCTCCAAAAGGACGGCCCCTTTGACGCTGGGAATGCAGCTGGCCAGAGCCGCCCGGTCGCATCATTTCCGAACCCCATCCGTCTGTGAGCTCTCATGTCAACGGGCAACTTGTTCTTTCAGCTCAGTCCGATCGCCCAACATGCCCAGGCGTCCAGTGGCCCATGATGGCACTATGCCCTCAGGCTCCCACACCCTTTGTCCTTGCAATCAGGGCGTATTGTCCAGGGCCTTGAGTGGCAAGGCCTGCTTATTAACCTCATATGCATATAAATGAAGGATTAGCATAATCATTGCCGCGACTCGCATTTCCCATTGCATCATCACTTTATTTTAGCGAAAGCGACGGCTGCCCTTCCATCTGAAGCCGCTCCTCGGTCATGACTCTTGTTTCCCTGTGTTGTAAAGAGCCTTTCACATTACTTACATAGGTAACTAGCAGTATCAGTTCGATGCACCTGTGACCTTGGACTTCGATAATGTCAATGTAGCACTACAATGCAGCTGCTCTGAAATGATGTTCTTTTTCCTCTGCCAAATCATACCAGACCATACTGGGCCATGCCAGGCAAAGCCGAATGTCTTTGCAGTGATTTCCATTGTTTCAGACTTGTCAGTTAAAATTGTGAATACAATACTTCATATTTTCTTCATTTAGCAGACGCTTCTGTCCAAAGCAGCATACATTTGAAAGCAGGGACAGCAAGTCCCTGGAGCAATCGGGGGTTTATGGGTTTTGCTTAGAGGACCGACGGTAGAATCACTCTGCTACCTCTGGGAGTTGATCCTGCAACCTTCTGACTGCAGCACCACCTCCTGATAGCGAGGGAGCAAAAGAACAGCAAAACGACGTCAGTTTTTGTCCCGCGTCAGGCTTTAAGGGTGATTCATGGAGGATGCTAAGTGATTGTTTGCAATGAAACTGGATGCCTTTCTTCCATCAGCCTTTTGTGCAGCATGTGGCATATGGAGAGGCATCGCTGCGGGCCGTTAAGGGAAGGAATGCATGGCCGTGACCTTCCTGAATTGTGATCAGAGAGTTTTCACTTGACCTCGACATCTGTGCTTGGGTCAGGCCTGCCGGGATCTTCCAGTTCAGGCGAAATCGAAAACAGGTGCATGATTACTTTTTATTTTGTTTTTTTTGGAACATGCATGTGTGTTAGTGATAGAGCGAGTGGAACAGGGGGAGAGTCTGTGCCTGGAATCCCTCTTCCATGACAGTTCGCAAGTGGCCAAAGTACCTGAGATGACCTCAACCCTCCTGTGCCCTAAATGACATTTCTAAGGGCAAGGTTAATTCAATGCGACTCTGAATCTGTTCTCTGCCCCCTCCACACCTGCCGGCAACCCTCACCATCTGGGGGTTTGTGGAAAATGGTGTAAGGTGGTCAGTGAGTCCTGTAGCTGTTTTGGTGACTCTTTCTATTTTATTTCAGGAGTTCTCAAGATCCCTTACCAAACACCATCCCCGAGTTTTGTAATCTGGAGCAATCGTCTGAATGGAGCTAATCACTTGTTTTTTTTTTCTCCTCTCTTTCAGTTTCATATAAATATATAACAGTATATACAGGAGAGGGGGACAATAGGATGATTCTCTGTGAATTAATTTCCATGAGTTTTAATTTGCATTCCTCTTTATTTTTGCAAAATTATCGATTGTTTAAGTAAAACAGAATCAATAGAAGACAGCTCCCGTTGCAGGATGAAGGGAAAATTGTGTTATTTTCAATTAGGAATCTGGTCCAGAAATGCTTTTCTAAATCCACAAATTATCCACGCCGCAAGGCTGCCTGGAGCATCCGGCGGTGACGTCTCTTCTGTAATATTAACCGCCGTTATCCGTGCCACGCAATGCAGGGAAATGGCGGGCAAATTGCCCGTGATCCTGGGTTTGCAGGGGCCAAGCTTCCGCTGGGGCTTAATGGACTCTGGAACCCAACTCATACGGCGAGTTAATTGCAATCCGTGATTTGAATTTTTTTTTCCCCTCCAATCCACATTTGAAAACACTGCAGCATCCAGCAGCCATTAGCACCAACTGGGACTGATATGAGTTAATGGATTTGTTGGGTGGGTGCAGAGAAGATTATGACCAACAGAGTGGTGTAAAAACTGGCACTGACTTTCTTAAACCCTGGTCTTAAGAAACGTATTCAAGATCTTGATATCTGATTGTTCGCTAAGAAAACTAAAAGGGTTCCAAGCAACAGCACTTGGTGCCAGATATTCGGTAACATTTTATTTCCCACAGTAACTTCGCCTAAGAGCTGTTGCCATATGCGATTAAAGTATGCTTTTCAGATTTTAGCATTGTTCATTATACCAATAACAGCCCTAATTAGAGTGTGACCATTGCCTGGGTCATGAATAATTCAGCCTTTCCCTAAGCTGCTTCGTTTATCCTTCTCGTTGTTAACGAGGCTGTTATTTAGGCCACTGGGTGTTCTCCCTGAGGCAGTGTGTGGCTTTAGTGGGTTAGGGCGCTATACACGTGATCAGAAGGTTGATGGTTCAAACCCTGTGGTTGGCAGAGTAATTTCACTGTTGGGTCTTTGTGCAAAGCCCTTAACCCAGAGTTCTCCAGGGACAGTCTGACCCTGCTCTCTCAATTGTATGTCACCACAGATAAAGGTGTCTGCTAAATCGGTAAAATGGGGTTACTTTTGGTGCATCATTGTAAACCCTGCTCAGAAAATTCTAAGAAGATTCAAAATGATATTACATATTGCAGTGTGAATGAAAAAAAAAACACCCAGCTTTTAAATCTGACTGGGATTTTAAAACAGCCCGAAAACATATTTACACTAATGAAAGGAAAAAGTTTCCAGAGAAGAAAACATCTCCAGGTTTTGAGAGAACACTTACAGAACACAAAATTACTGGCAATTTTCTCCGCTAAAATAACACTTAGGCTAAATTTACATTAGCTTTGCTCGATTGGCCCTCTCTGATTTGTTAAATAACGTCTCGCTTGAACTCCTCAGGGTATTAAGCGGGTGTTGCTCAGCCTTACATGAAAAGATTCACAAACAAGGGACTTGGAGCGAATGTGCTGCCTTTGGCCTGTAACGTGGTCTTCAGGGTAGTGAGCCATTCAGGTTCCTGGCAGGGCTGTGCTCTTCATTTGATCCATGGATGCTGATTCTGAGCTCAGAGCTTCATCTGCCTGGTGATATTTACAGCTATACAAACACACTAACCCGCTGCCGGTGATTAGACACACTAACCTCAAGCCCAAGATTGTTACCTGTACTGAAAGAGCTTTAACTGAAGCTTATTTTTGACCACAATTTGTATTACATTTGAGTATAATTTCTGCTCTGATTTTTTTTTTGTGCGTAACTATAATCCAAATCTTAATTTATTAATTTGTCTCGTTTTCCCAGCTTCTTCCCTTTAACAAAACATCCTTTTCTATATTTCCCTAATTAACGTAGGCTACGTTCACGCTGCAGAGCTTAATGTTCAATTCTGACTTCCTACTCAGATTTGATTTTTTGTTTGCCTTTTCACATTACTCATTTTAATGTGGGCAATAGCAGATTTCAATGTGAACGGTTCACTATACTGCGTGCGCACAAAACAACAGAGGCAATGATCGACGCACATGGGCAAAAACAAGGCCATCACTTTATCGGTCTTTGTCCGTCACGTGTCTGCACTGACACGCCCCCATTCGCCATTTTGAGTGTATCGCGGATGTAAACACATTTGGTTAACAAACGTAATATTTCATATTCAGTGTGTTTTTCCTTCCACAAAATGTAATGTATGTAATCAGTAAAAAGCAATTTTCATTACCAAAACACTAGTAATTTAGGTGTTTAAGAAAGGAAAAGAGTCAAGAACACCACAAAAATGTCATTGGAAATAACTTTATTGGTCATATTTAAAATAAAATATGACCAATAAAGTAACAAGCAGAATATAGACTCTGTATACAATGAGTTTATACAGATCCTTCCAGACATCATGTGAAACGTTAGAAACCGTACTTGCAAATGATTCTAAACTTAAACTATAGTTAGGCATTGGTTTGTCAGGGCACAGCACACAGTAACAGCCTTATCCAGCATTGCAGTTTATAATCCATACACGCGCATATACACATGCATGCACTGATAAACGTGTCATTACAGTTTTGCTATTTACTTTTGTCTTTGAAAAGCATTCACTTTGTAACGCTAGTTTAACACGAACAGATTAACCCATTTCTGCTACCCTCCGAAAATACCTTAGAAGATAAAAAAAAAATGCATATTCAGCAATACTACTTAAACAAAAACATCTTACTTGCCTTTATGAAAATGCCGAGAGCAAACACGCATGAAGGGAGATATCGTGTTGAAAGTGATCTCCTTCTATCTCACCGCTGCGACCCAGGCCAATCTTCGTTACCTTCTCTACCTGCTGTCCATATCCTCTTTTCCAAGTGGGAAACCGAAAAAATCTCATGTTGTGGTCCACTTCTCTGCTACTTCTACCATGGGATTTAGTATGACGGCCTTTCACACTGCACGAGTGTCCCATCTCACCAAAGATAATGCCGAACGAAAATGCTCACTCTGGAGTTGTATACAACCAAATTGGCGATTTAACCCACAATACACTGCGGCTATAGCGAGTGTGACGTTTGATTGATTCGAAAATTGTCCGGTTACGATATGAGCCTTGCAGTTTAGTCTGAACAGATTTATCCCCCCAAATACTTATTAAATTCAGCACCTCACTGTCCCTCCACTGGCCAACTTCTGCGCTGTCCTCCATGTTTGGCACTCTGACGGAGACATATGGTGACTTCCGCCTGCGCAGAATTGTGACAAATGTCGATCGAGAGTGGTGTAAAAGTCGCATGAATTCCGATTTCGCTGTTCAGACTGAGGTCGCATTGCAAAAAATCATACCTGTATCCAATTTATGACCACATACTGAAGTGGCCTAAATCGGAATTGAAAAAAAATCGAATTCCATGTGACTTGTGCTGTTTACATTGTCATGAAAAAATGTGATCTGAGTCTCATATGAGCAAAAAATCAGATTTGAGCTACATTGTCCTGAAGTGTTAACGTTGCCATAGGTTATTCGTGAACATGAATATAGTCTGAAGGTAGTTGCCAAAAAACGTTTGAGCACTTCACATTAACTTACGGTCTAACACATAGGATGTTATTCGTTTAGATGTTGCCAAGATGATCTTTACAAACAATTTCCCATTTTGGTGATTGACTTTTAATTATTATTATTCATTCACTGGCGTTAACCATCGAATATTTGCACAGGGGTACAAGAGGGATATTACTTAATTTTGCTTGCTTGTTTTCTAAGGGGTAATAGTTGTATTCATACTAACGCCAGAGTGGTGTGATTCCGCCATCTGTCATGTTTCTGTGTTTAATGCCTGAAATCTTCACCTCCCGATTGGGGTCCAATACCGGTTTGTGTCTCACCAAACACGTAAATAAGCGCGCAATCTCACGTGCGCATTCGCACTATAGCAGGGTTGCATGCTGACTCTCGCGAAATCTTACGGCAAATCTATATTATTTCATCATAAACCTTAAATTAGCTACATAAAATTCTACAGATTATTTGCAAGGTAATAAAACTGTTATATGTAATACAGACTTGTCTCGATTTGAAAATCTCACGCCAGCCAGCTGACCAAACGAAGTAGGCAACGCTGCGCGCGAGCATACATTCGCGTCGCGGTAATATCTTGTTTGTAAAGAAGAAGAAAACTTAACCTTGAAATAGTCATTAGCCCCAGGAAGACAGACGGTTTCGGCAAGGAGTTCAGGGCTGCAGGACGAGCGAATTAGGGGTTAAAGAAAGGAAGGGAAAGTTAGGTCTCCCCAACTCGGCTTTCGGCCGTCATTTTTGCGGGCTCGCGGGATCGAACGCCGTTGAAAGGGAGGGGGCAGAGGTGTCATCCGCGGCGGTGTGCGAAACGAGGCGTAGTCCTTTCCACCCGGGGAGAAAGAGCAGGTGAATTACAGACAAAATGGAAGCCAGAATGAAAAACCTCCTCTAATATATCAATCGTTGCTCCGAGATGATATTTCTGCCCAGAAGCTGTGGACTTGGTATATGGTCACGTTTGTATCTAACCCATTTTCGACAAAGGGTTCCAAAGTATTTCTAAGGTTTAAAGGTTGTAGTGGATTTATTTTTGACAGACAAATGTGGGAGATAGGGGTTTTTTTAAAAACCTGAATTATATATCTGAAATAAAATAGGCTGTGCGCTCTTTTTCTTTGAGGCTTTATAAAGAGATACAAAGCGGCTTCTATTTTGAGTTAATCAACGACCATAATTACAGGAAACTTACAGTAAAGCAGCGATTACACGTTTCTGTTAGTGTTGTCTTTTCTGTTTTATTATTGCTTCCACAGAAAAAGTTTTTTTCTCCCTGATACTAAAGTTCATTAACATGTTCTTTAAGTGTAAAAAACATTAAAGTGCCATAATGTTTTGAGTTTTCTGTACACTGATTTTATTTTGTGGTTGATTTTATGAGGTACTCCTGCCCATTAATGCAAACAGCCTGTTCCAACAAAAAGTGAAATGTGGGTCGAACTGACGACATACAGTACAGCGCAGAGGCTGGGGCAAGAGGTTCACTTTCTGTTCAAGTGAGCATCAGAACGAACAAGAAGCTTGATCTAAGTGATTTTGAGCATGGTGTGATTGTTAGTGAAGTATTTGGTGGTTGCAGCATCTCGTAAACATCCACCCTCCAAGGATTCTCAAGGAATTCTGTGTCTGCAGAGTTTATAGAGAAGGGTGTGAAGAACACAAAACATCCAGTTAGTGGCCAAAAACCACTTATTAATGATAGAGGTCAGAGGAGAGTGGCCAGACTCGTTAAAGCTAACAGAAAGTGCAAAAATAACAGTTCAGTACAACATTGGTGTTGAGAATGGTTTCTCTGAACTTATCACCCTTGCAGCGGTTCTGGAGGCAAAACTGGGTCCTACCGGGCACCAGCTAGGTATAGCTAATAATGTGGGCACTGAGTCTATATTATAAACAGTTCACCAGTTCAATATGCAGTAAAACACTCGTCGAACAAAATCATTAGGAAATGACACACCAAAAGCATCATTTATGAAACACGAGGGACTAAATTATAATTGGTACTTTTTACCTCGATGGAAAAGGTTGTGAATTAGCTTCCACCCGTGCACAGGCCGCTGGCTTTTATTGCATTTAGCGCAGCTATACCTTGAGAGCTATACGTTAAAGCCATTATCCCCCTGAATATTAAAACCTGTTTTTACAGTTGTCGTTCGTACGGCGAGTCTTTAAATGGGGAGAGTCAACAGGAGCAGTGCAGGTTATTTCGGTTTATTTTCGTTTTCCCCGACCACTTTTTCCTGCGTCAGGGCAGCGTCAATGCCCGCTGAGCTCCACAGAGGCGCAACAGCAGAGCAGAAATAAATCCAGAAAGGGTGTTAGGGAATGATGACAGGCAGCCGCCATTGCAGCATGTATACACTTTACGCCAGAGCTGCTCGGGAAGCAGGGGTGACAGGTGCCTTGAATGAGGTTACATTGCAGTATGTCAGTGTGGGATTTAATTGGACAACCTCCAGTACGGGCCGTTCACCCGGGTACACTGGGGGTTGAGTGGGGTGGGAGTGTGTTTGTTGAGGAGATTGCAACTTGATGGTCGTGGCACCCTCTGCCTTTTTTGCCTGGGAAGTGATGACGCCTTCCGCTCCCTGATTACACATCTTGGGCAGCGGAGGGTTCTAAGCAACGAGGTGTAGCCCTGGAGGGAAGATGTGGGATGTGCCAGGAGCCAGAAGGGGTTTGCTGGTTTGGGCTTTCCGCTTGATGCTTTGATTTTAGCGCCTTGTCATTTGCTTTCGCTCAAGGGCCCCCAGTTTCACTGTGTATTTCAGCTCAGTGGTGGCACAGTAGCTCTGTCGCTTCCCACCTCCAGGGTTTTAGGTCTGTCTCTCACCCCTCGCTCTGTGTATGCGTCGGGTTTAATTACCCGTTGGCAGTGTGTGCGTTTGCCTCGCAATGGGCTGATGTCCCATCCCAGGTGTTGCACTGCTCTGTGCCCTCACAGTGACCCTTGGATAAGTAGCTATGGAATCATACAGGATGACAATACATCAAAACGTGTGAGTCTTCTACTGCGTGGGGTCTTGGCGGGCATTTCGGAGCCCAGTGTTACCCATTAGCCGGAGGGACAGGATAAAGTGTGCACTAGATCTCTTGAGGGCAACGTCTGTTAATTACGTTAACAGATGAGTTAACATAATTAATTTTTTTCTGGCAGCCCAGTGACTTCCCTGCCTTTATACTCTCCCAGGAATATTAGTGTGATGTTGCCGATAATTTTCTCGGTTAGAGCTTCTCAAACCCCAGCACCTCCTGCCTCTCTGCAGTTCTGATGGGCGTTGAGTCTTCTTCAGATCCTAGTCCCGCTAAACTTGGAGATCCCAGTCGCCTCACCCAAAAAAGTCAAAGTGCCTGCATAACATATAGACCACACTAGGGAGGGCCAGATCAGTGTGCCGGGGAGGGGGGGGGGGGGCGGCCAGGGGGGGTGGGAAAGCCG
>JAODKF010000068.1:21483043-21501711 GCA_026779585.1 Mormyrus proboscirostris
CCCCCCCCCAGGCGGGGTGAGAAAGCAGAGAGATGAAGGGGATGGTCTGGCAGCAGGAAGAAAGTGTTTTAAAGAAGGCTGGTGCATACATCTCCCGGGTTCTCAGGAAGAAATAAGGTGAGAAGGGAGTGAGAAGAGGATGGCATGGTCGCTCAGGGCGTAGTGCCGTGGCTTCACACCTCAGGGGTTGGGGGTTGAATACCACCTTCTCAGGCTGTGTGACGAGTTTGCAAATTCTCCCCATGTCTTGCATGACAGTCCCATGATATGTAGTTAGGGGAACTGGCGTCTCGAAGTTACCTATGGTGTGTGTGTGTGTGTGTGTGTGTGATGGCTGTACCCCTACATCATGGCCCATACATCCTCAGAGCAGTCTCCAGGCTCAGAGTGTTGGATAAGCAGTAGGTAGATGGATGGATAGGAATGAGAAGAGGGCCAGATGATTGATTGGCTGGATTCAGAGATCTTGGTGACGCTTCCTCAGTGATAACTGTAAGGATTATTCATCCCTCGAGCAGTAAAGCTCTCATCAACATCAGCCTCCTCACTCGATTAAGCATCGCTGAGCCGCACGTGCCATGTAACACCTGTCTGTGGCATTTTCTTTGCGCACAAAAAGAGAGACAAGACGCTGCGCGGCAGCCATTGTCATGAACATCTTCATTAGGCGTGTCTTTCTGAGTTGGTGGAGCTACCGGCAAATATGTGGATTGAGTTTTAGTTCCCTCGAGGGTTTGGATTAGGGTTTGGGAGTCTGGCCAAGCCGGAAACCTGGCTCATGTTCTAGATGACCCTGCAAACCACCAGGCTCACCTTCCGCTCCGTGTCGTGCTTTCAGAAAAGTCGGCGTCACGTGGATGCCGTCAACGAAGCTCACCCCCATCATTTCGGTCTCTCGCTCCCCGTCACACGCCACTCCCCCCTCCCGCCCCTCTCGAATAAGGCCTTGGTTTTCATTCTGCATACACAATTGTGATAGAAACAGCTGTCATCATTGCCAGGGCTGATCAACGACAAACTTGTTGTGGTGTCGCGGGCGGCTTACAAACACCGCTCGTCCCAGCAGTCCCCAAAGCAATGGGAGGCGTCTTGCGCCTTTCGGCTTCTCTTCATGGGGATTGACAGGCAGCCCGATGGCACCGGTCCGTCCACGCAGACTTCCTGGCCAGTAATATGACGCCAGACCCTCAGGCTAGATCAGATTTCCCGGCAAATCCCTCAACATGAAAGGGCCTTCCGCCACCCCCTCTTCTGCTAGCTGTCCCCTGAGGCAACTCAGTCAAAAAAAATTGCAGGCGGGGAAGAAAGACGACTGCTAAATTATTCCTCCCACTCCGTCTAGTGGGGCTGACGTACCGAAAGCAAAGTTTGTGCCACAGCATATCGTGACAAGCACCAGGGTCTCTAGGTGGCAGCCAGGTCCATTTCCCTGGGACTGGAAACACTGGGGCACTGAAAGGCAAGGCTTCCCTTGAAACCTGGGTTGGGTCAATGCCTTCTGATCGCCCTAGACTCCAGACAGCAGTTCATTTTCCCCCACAAATGCCAGGTTATGTTATTTTCAGTGAGTTTAATTAACCAAACCAGCACAAGGATAGGAGGAAACCCATTACTCGGCCAAAGGTGTGATTTTCGACCCGTGTTTAACAGGACCTGCCATCGTCGTCTTCCCCTAGAGTCTCTAGGTTGTGTTTTTCTTAGAACCAGGAAATGTCTCCAGATAGTCTTCCTCTACTTAGTTTGCGCAGAATTCAGTGGAGAATCCACAGCTCTAGATAGAAATCAATCAGGCTGAATTTGAAATCAATAACAAATTTAGCCAAAGGGAACTTTTTTTGACACAACATACTCCATTTATTCAATTTTTTTGGCTAAACTCTGGGTCCATTATTAGGGCACAGTGTCTGGCGGGTTTATCACAGTGCTGTGATATGCTTGAGGGTGGAGCTTACCTATGGCCGCATTGGCTGACATCACCAGGCAGAATACCCAGACAAACTGTGAGACCATAGTTAATATTAACTCACTAATTTCTGCCTGTTACTCATGTGTGGACTCCTGTGAACTAGAGAGACAGGCTGAGTGTAATCCTGAAGTCTACTTTATTCAGAAAAATGGAGGCTTCCATTTTTTATTAGCTACAAAGTGTATAATGAATATAAAGAAAGGGGCACGCAGAGAGGAACATTGTTACAGCATGCACAGCGGATGAAGCAGCAACAATGCCTTTGGATTCAATAACAAGACATTTTACCTCTTCTCATTTCGTATTCACACTCCTCCGCACAGATATACACACCGGGAGAGACAGCTTAAGTTAGTGGAGTGCAGTGACGAGGAACAGTGTGGCATCATCACTGGCAAAGCAGTGTGCCAAGCGCCCCTCCGGTTTGATAAATGAAGACGATGGGGATATTTATTTATTTTTGGGGTCGGCTGGTAGTCGCCAGAGCTGATGTGTGACGGGAGCGGCGGAGAGCGCGGGAATGGCTTGATGGAGGCTCCTCTTGTGTTTCTTTCACATGTGCGTCAGTCTGCGGGGGCGACCGCCGCAGACCGTTACGGCCGAGGCCTGCCTGGGTGAAGGCAGCGCCTTTCTGTAGCACCGTCCGCTCGGTTAGGGTCCCTCGGCTCTAAGTCCACCCTCAACTGCCCGGGTCTGCCGGGCTTGTAAATGGCTCAAAGCCGAAAGTGCGGTGATGCCGACCTGCCACCCAGTGGGACGGGAGATCTTACAGTGCATTAAGAGGAGCCGCCGTGGAAAATGCTCCCTCGTGCTGAAGAGCAGAAAAGCATTTCACTCTGAAACACTCAGAGACAATTTGCAGAGATGAACGCTCCGGTTTGCTTGGCAAAATGTGCCGCTTAGGTGGTTTTGGAATAAGGCACTCGATTCACCTTAAACTAACTAGTCCTTCAGGGATATCTGTGTATAGTGTTCTTTTCCCTATGGCTCCATTCTGTACATCATAGTGGGGTCTCTACTTCTTCCTCTGGGTGTCATACCAGTGTAGCACATCAGTGAAGTATTAGCATGCTATTAGCATTATCAGTCATTAGTATTGACTCAAATTAACTCTCATTGCTGTGCACGTTGCCAGATTTACGAAGTTCAAGCACGCACCGCTAGTGCTGGAGATGAGCGGGTATCTCAGCGCGGCACAGAGAGTGACAGTGTTCACTGGGAATGACAGTGAATGTGGGCTCGTAATAGGCTATGCTTTAACGCGATTATGACTTATTAATGATCTGAATTCCCTGGAGGGATAATGATGTCACTCGGCCAAACCAGCGACAGCTCACTGTAATGCTCTCCATAAAACTCTGGTATCAGGAACCGAACGCTCAAAGGCTGTTTCAACCTCAGGCGTGAATTATTTTCCCACTGGAAACGCTGCAGTTCTGTACCTCGTTCCGTATTAGGCGTTAGATTGATTCATTCAAACCTGGTTCATCGCTAGTGGTCAGTTATCGCTATAAAAATCCACAAATTCAGTTTAACATTCAGGAATCAAATTCAGTCATGACAGTGTTTTGTACAACATTCATACATACTTAATGAACAGAGCTTAATAACTAATACCAAGTTCTGCATTCGCTTATGTTATATATAGTCCACTGTGCTGGTAAAAGTCAAGGGAAAAAAAACCTTGTTTTTGTACTACAAAGTAACAGATTTTGGTATATTCTGAAAATACTGGGGATTTCAGAGGTAAACTAGGAGAGAATTGACCATAAAGGCCGTGTCATTGGGCTAAGCAATGAAAATCTGAACACTGCGAGAGACATGGTGTGGCTGTTAGTTCCGCATGGAATGCAAAGAGATAACAGGAACTCAAAAGAATACCTAGCAGTCGCTCCTCGTTCATCACACGGCATTTCCGGGTGCTTCTATTGTTCCTATGCTCTCTAGTTAGCTCCCAGACTCGGCTTTTACCTCAGAGCCTCTCTCAGCAGTGACGGAAAGGGCTTCCTGTGTTCCAGGCTGACCCACTCCATTCCTCACATAGATAATAGGCTGTCGGGGAGCATTTTGGAGACATCCCATAGAAGTACAGAATCGATATCCCAAAATTTTTCATTTGCGTTTTGTTTTTCTGCCCTCCCTAAAGTTTGAATTAGGGTTGAATTTGTGCTGTTTTGTACAGTGGACATGGGGACTGGAGTTTGGGGGGAAAAAGCCTGGAGGCTTTACCTCAGATGCTGGACTGAAGCGAGTGAACACTGATGTCAAGTCCTCTTCTCTGATGTTTCATTTTAAAGTAGGTTGTTACCGCCTCTGCTGAAGCGTTCTGGCCCCCTCACGCAGACCTCTCCCCACGTGCTTCAGCCCAAAGTGGTAATAATGGAGTCACATTTTTTATAACCTTCCCACAAGCTAGTTTGCTCAGTTTAATTTTACAGCATATAAACCAAGTTTACCATGAAATTAGGCTTCTCTGTTTATATAAACTCATATAATCTTTCTATAATTAAATGTGATTGTCTGTTACGGGTGGATGATGAAGGGTTACAGGTTGGTTGGATGCTTGGATGATCCAGTTTTTCAGTCTGAGACGGGGGCTGGCGTGCTCCTTTGAGCGTTTCAGGAAGTACAGAGAGAAGGCTAAAACGCTGCTCCAATATCAAGTAATTGGGAAAAAAAAAATACGTTCCTCAGTGGGTGGGGTTCTGTTTGCTGTTCCGTGCAGACCTAGACCCTTCTTGCCCGAGTGTGTCTGCAGAGTGACTTCCTCCATCAGTCCCCATTTCACTTTCTTCCTCTTTTGTCCCATTCTCTCATTCCCAGTCTTATTATCCTCCATTAGCCACTGGGAGCCATACCATAGACTCAATGACGTTAATGTCATTTGGGCTATTCACTGATTATGCAGTTCTACCCCTAACTTACCGGTGGTCCTTCCTCACTCCGTGAGCAGATACATATGCATTAAAACCTGGGAAATGGCTTCCTTTTTACACTCTTCTCCCAAAGTAACTGAGTTTTATAGCAGGGAGTAATAAAACCAAGCACCTTGGCATCAACATGCCTTAATTGAATCAGGTATAATTGCAGCGGCTTGGAAACCTTCCTGAGGCTATCTGATGGCTGGAGTTTGCCCACTGAACTTGTAGGCAGCAAAACGAGATGATTTGTAACCGTGGGCGAAGACAGATGTCTCAGGGGAGCCTTTGACACCCCAGGTGCGTTTGGATTTTGACCTGCCAGGAGCAGAACAATGAATAGGACACAGCAGCATGCTGCTAGCTCTCTGCGTTCCATGGTGAACCACAGCCGTCCTCTCGGTGCATCTCTCTGATGGTACGCTGATGATGGTTCAGCTTCTGGGTGTCTACCGGATCGGTCATATTGGCATGGCACGTATCAAGTGACTTCCAGTGGCTGCAGAAGACCTGGGTACGCAGAGAAGACTGGGAAGACTTTCGGGTCCTTAAAACGATCGGCTGGTGATTCCTTAATGATCATGGGTCTGGTGATTCCAGAATGTTCATGAAGCTGGTCATTCTTTATGACCGAGTGACCGGTGATTCCTTAATGTTCATGAAGCTGGTTATTCCTTAATGACTGTGGGACTGGCTATTCCAGAAGCTGGAAGCTGGAGATTCCTTCATGATGGTGGATGAGCCGATTCCTCAGTGTTTGATTATAGAAATGGCTAGCAGACACCTGCGTGATAAAATGCAGCCACTGAAAAGTGCTTTATACAAAACTGTGCAGCAGTACAGCATTATGTTGCAACTGAAGGCTGTTTGGCTGTTTATTCCACAAACATATTCACAGCGAACTGGTGACTGAGGCAGAACGTCCACCTCATTTTGCCGTGTATGTCAAGTATTTTCAGAAGTCCTGGCGACATCCCCCACCTGCGGCGACAAAGCCAACCTCTAAGGCCGTGCCAAGTCACGTAGCCTCTGCCCGACAGCCAGCCGCGCCAGTCTGTGCTCGGGGATAAAGCCACACATAAGTCCTGTAATCACGCCTCGCCAGGACCCGCTCTGTTCACATCCCTGCAGGCACCGTAGCTGCGTTTAACTCCGGCCGGATGGCCTCTGTTCACCCTCACTTTCCCCATGCGATCAGTTCAGCCACCAGGACAAATCCCTGCGCAGCAATTGTGTATGCGTGTTTGTGCGCGCATGTATGTTTGCTTGTTTTACAATATGGCGCCATCTACAGGAACGTTTTGACCCGACCATCTTCATCTCTTCTTCTAATCACATTGCTAATTTAAAACTACTCAATTATGCTGACAGCGATGGTTTTTATCCTTATTCCCATCCCACCCGTGCAATTTGTTTTTATAAATGATTTTTTTTTCCTGTGGTCTGATGACCAAATAACAGCATTTCTTGGTGGCAAGGCATCTCCGGGGTGTTAGATAAAGAAACATTTACTCCTCATAAAATCAGATGCCCCTAAAAATCCCGCTATTCTCAGCGCTCTGAGGATGTAAGCGATTCACATGAAACCCGGCCTGAGGGCCGGAGTCGCTGTGCGGCAGTGCTGTCCATCTGTTTCAGTAATAATCAGCCTGCCGACATAAAATGCCGCTGAGTCACTTATTAAAGGGACGGCCCTTCATAATTGCATGCTGATTTCACTGTCAACTTTGCTCTAATGCAGGGGATTATTTGAGAAATCTGTCATTTAAGCAGGAAGGCGGCATTCCTGAAATCCGCTCTCACCTTTTAACCAGTTGCATTTTTGGTAGCAGCATTAGACTGAATCTGCCAGGGTGCACTGTCAGAAAAAAGGAGTGCCGGTTTATACCTTTGAGGGTACGTTTGCTTGTCACTGGGGCTGTACCCTCAAGGGTCTGCCAGCTGTATACTAGCTGTAGGTAAACATTCCTTTTAATCTAATTTAAGATACAGAAATGGACTCTGAGGAATATTTTTTGTATCATTGGGGGTACATTAATGTTGTTTGTGACTTGGGTAATATTCCTTAGTCAAATTCTGTTCCATAAAAGGTACAATTACTTACAGTTGTACGATACAAATGGCAGACCCTTGAGGGTACAGCCCCGGTGACAAGCAAATGTACCCTCAAAGGTATAAACCGGCACTCCTTTTTTCTGACAGTGTACAGTCCAGTTAATCTCCCTGTTTAGAAACTTTTATAAGGTACTTTAAAAAGTTACAGCATAATAAATGGTTAAAATGCTTTCAGTAGCCAGGTTAAATTACAGGCCACCTAATTCTGCTTTTGATTAGCAGAACAGTGACCATGCAGACAGCAGTGTCTGTGATGCCCTACCCAGCATGCACTGCTACGGAATGCCTACGATGACAGCACTTAATGTTTCCCATCACGATGAGAACCGATGTGGCTGAAAAGTGGATGAAACTTCCTCATTTGTCTGAGTAATTAAACCTATCATGGTTCTGATGAATTTAAGCAATTTACCAAATGAAACCACTGCGAAGGTCAAAGTGGGGTGTTTAAGACCTCATCAGGATTGCCCTCAGCACATCATAACAGATTTAATTTTTGTGCGACCATTATATGTAATAATATAGTGGCCGTCAACACAAAAAGGTTAGTCTGAGTTTGAGCTGAGGTGACATAAAATGGTGGTTCCCCGAGGTCTAAGAGATTTCTGGAAAGATAGAGGCCACCAGATTTCTGTGCGTTTTCACGTTTAGGTGCGTTTGAGCTCTCTTTGCTGCAGGCAAATTATGGAGATAAATTGAAGTCTAAGGTAATTGTACTTAAATGTCACAACAACACTGTAATTTAACGAGACCCAAATCCATATTCAGAGCCGCAGATGTGCACCTGTGTCTGCAGCCTCCGTTTCACGAGTATAATCCTCATTTAAAATTATGCATCCTAATTTCTGAGTTCACGATGTACGGTTTGCGATTACGAATTACAGTTTATGCATTTACAACTTCAGTGCTACAATTACAAATCCTTATTTATGAGTTCAAGATGTTCAGGCTGTGATAATGAATTGCAATGCATGTATTTACAACTAAAGTACTACATTTACGACCCACTAGGTCAAGTACAAATTTGTTTTTGGATTTGCAATCATTTTTACGAACAATTACCATTAGACATAAATCTATTTCCAGAGCACGTATCCTTCGATATCGATTGTGGACAAACTCAAACACTTCCACTCCTCTGTCCTTTTTTTCTCCCAGTAAACTCAGTCTTTAATGAATTCTGTCATATCTCCCTTCTTTGGGGTTGAGGACGTGCGACGGGCTAAATCGGGTCGTTGACGGACGTTAAGAGCACCAGAGTGAAAACCTACGTGTCGCCACGGCTGCACGAGTGCCGTGTGCCTTCAGGTGCGGGTCTGTGCTCTGCCTTCGGCCGTGACTTTAATGGGTGAGCTGGTGGCTGTTACCCAGTCAGCCCAGTTAATGCTGCGCGCAGAGCATACTCTATAAGCTTTTTTAGAGGCAAGGAACCCAGTTTTGCAGGAGGGAGGCAGTGCTTGCTGGATCTATTAGTGCAGGTTAGTTAGACAGCTGTCAGTGTTCGCCTTCCTCCATTTGTATCACCGTGTATTAAGTGACTCTCAAATCTACACCAGTACCAGGAGTACTTGTTCGTGGATTTGATTTCCTGTTAAGTGCCGCTCCTTAGCATGTCAACGGTCCTATCAGCGTGGCCTAATAGGGGTCGACATCGTATCATCTGACTTCTCATGTGCTCCGTGTCCTCTGGAGGAGTTCGCCACCGTGAGCTACAGTTATGGAGGATTGATTTACGGTACTTGATACCTTAGGGACATGCTGGGCTACCAGACAGCCTGAACCCACTCACTGATCTTGCCAAGCAGCCAACATGAAAGGCTGGATAACTTTAAGTTAATGAGGATGCAGTTTGTGTGAGTAATTCCTGATATATTTTGCCCTGGGCAACACTAGGATAAGAATTCATGAAACGAACTGAATTCATTGACTTGTGTAGTGTTAGGCATGCTGAATGTGCATGTGTATGTGAGCATGCGTGTTGCACACATGATCGATAGCAGATCAATGTCCTGCGATGAAATTCTACCCCAGTGGGGCTGTATACGAATCTCTCGGCGCTGAATGGCGCGATGCAAAAGCAGCTGCGCATTGCTGATTAACGTCCCACCTCTTCATTGGCAAAAATGAGATCAGCAGGACCGGGTGCGTGTCTCACCGCAAAACCTCCCAACATGCCTCTGAGGTATCCTGCTTACTGGAGCATACCCTACAAGTCTAAGGAGCAGCCAATTTATACTGTAGATAACACCACATGCTTCTGTCACCTACACATACCCTTCAGTGATCTCATCTGGGACCTAAAACGTGAAGCAGCCTGAAATTTAGAGGCCATTGAGCATCGAGGCATGACATGTCAGTGTTCTCCTCACGTTCGTGTGTTTGCTTGCCCTGCGATGGACTAGTATCCTGGGCTGGTCATCCTTCATCTCGTGTCTCGTGTTCTGCGGGATAGACTCCAGGTTCACGTTGACCTTGTACCGGAGAAACGATTACGGAAGATTGATGTATTATAAAAGCCGTGGCGTCTTCATCTGTGAGGAATATTAATAATGATCTGGAATCATCGTGTGGAGAATTCCCGAGGTCACATGACCATCACATTGATTTACGTGCCGCCCTTTGTTATGCTGTGCAGAAGTGTTTTTCACCGAACATGTAGCAGAGCGAAAGCTGTGCTCGATCTGATTCTTTGATTGACAGGGGAACACACACAAACACATTAAGGTCCTTCTCAGCTCTCACAGTCTATGTGAACCGATACAATGAATAAGGGATGAAGCCGCTGCGTCTCACGCCAGCCTGCTGCATATTCCCGGCTGGAGTTTGTTCTGCGTAGCTACAGAAGGGTTACAGGGCCTCTTGCAATCCCCTCGACTCCTCGGCCCTTCCAGCGCGTCCGTCATTCCGGCCCGCTTTCTGTCGAAGAATGCCGCGCTCACCGGAATTTTAAACCAAAGCCGGGCTGGGGACTTTGAAAGTTGTTTTCGGTCGATACTTCACCCGCCCTGTTCCCTCCGGGTTGACTTTACATGACCTTTATTATGGTTTCTGTGAGGCTTCTTGCAAGAATGTATCCTGGAGAAGCCCTTTGTGATTTTCTGTCACGTGTATGATGCACCGAAGAAGGTCCATTTCTACAGTGCTAGACATGTTGGACATATCGGTCAATCCAGCCGACTCCGCTGACATAAACAATTGTGACACACGTTCTAACTGCATGAAGTCCCAATATCGCTGACACAGATTTAAAGTTTTAGCAAATGATTTTTTTCTTCTGTTCTGTAGTAATTCTTGATTACCTCATTGTTTATTGACATTTATGGTAATAGTGTGTCTGTCATGGTAAACTGTACCCTTATATGTATTTAATTTTGACAGCTGCGGTATGCTGCATAATTAATTTTCGCCACAGTACCGTTTCATAAATAAGTTGACACATAATATGTACTTGTGTGGCTGCTGAATTATTTTAAGAATTCTTTTAAGCGCTTCCTGTTATTACTGTAGTTCACGGTAACAGATCATTGTTAGTTCACTGGCATTTTTTTGGGCATATGTCAGTGCTTTATTTTGCCCTCTGAACAAAATTCAGTTCTCCTGAGGAAAGAGTTTTCAACTGTAATATGACAAAACTCCTCACCAAGAATGGTAGGACTGTCGTATAATAGTTCCCAAAGCAGGGCTATTCAAGGCTGTCGTACATTCCTAGCACTCACTTCTAAAGCTTCATTTTGTTCTTCAAAGCCTTTGACAGCTTTGATGTGACAGATATCAGGAAAGGTTATTGCTGTCCTGCAGGCACTGCGCTATTCTGAAAGGACGCGTGAGCTTCCCTCAAATGAATATTCATCTACCTTCACCGGCACGTCATGTATTCACTGTAACTCCACTTACGGTAGTTTCCAGCAGTCTCACATGGCTATGCACATATGTGGCGACCGTTTACACACTCAAGCACAGTTCATTTCAGCCTGCGAAAGGATTTCACTCTATTCGTCGCGGCTAAAAATGCTTAAAATTAGCTGATGCTAATTTTCAACGGTTCGCCGCCGCAGCAGAACCGCCGTTGAGAGAGCGCCGTTAACGGTGCCGACAGGTGCTTACATCCCCCCAAACACCATACGCTTCTCATTGAGCTGCAGTGTTACACGACAGACTACACTGATGTGTAAAACCTGCCACCTACTTCTCCGCACCACCAAGCCCATACTCTCCTCATCCACGGTTTGCTCGCCATCCAGTGCCGTCAGCCTACCCTCGTATCTTCAAAAACCGCAGAAAAGAGCTTTAGCAGAATAGCGTGGCTTATTAAAAGCATCTTCATACAAAAGCTTTCATCGAGTATGCGAAAGCATAGCAGATCACAGAGGATTGAAGCTCATTCAAATTCTCACTCAAGCTAATATGAAATTCTTTATCTTAATGCTGTTCCATCAATAGTGAAGTGTATGGCTGTGTTGTTTTTTTCATTCCGAGGCGGCATGGAGGATGGTATCGTTTTCAGCAGAATTGTCAGGCATTTTTCATTAAAGTCATTTCTGTCCCCAGGAATCAATTAAACTGGTTTCAGGACAGCACTTTCTCATAGCTGCCCGGGCACTTGACCAGTGAAGATACTCAGACCCCTCATGCCCATACCCTGCGGCTGAGTTACCCCCCCACCCCTAGTGGGAGTAGTGTCAGGTTGATGGACACGGAAATCATCTCAGGCATTCATCTTGTGTCACCTCAATTTGGTGTGTCAGTCTAATACATGATAGACATCCCGCGTGTGCGTGGTCTTTGTTCCAAGGGCACTTAAGTACTTCCCCAAATCAATTATTTCCCTAATTGAACACATTTACACTTCTCTCTGGTACTGAAGGTGTAATTCCCTACCCTTTGATAATGGACAAGGTCATCTTACATAAGAAAGATTGAGTGGGACATGTCAGCCAACCCCCCCCCTCCCAAATTCCCCTGGGGAGCCATTCATAGTCGATATTCAGCCTCACTGGGGTTTAATTTAAACACAATTCAATCCTCTGTAACTATCGGCTATCGATTAGCGCTGCAGAATCAATCTTCCCTTTAACTGACAGATTGATGTTTCTTGAGCCTATGAGAAGGGTTGTGCACCTAATAGGTATTGATCTGTTAGAAAAAAAGAAATTAGCTATAAAAAAGGCCCCAAAAGGTACCTGAGGACAAATATGGAAACGTCTATATTTAATTATGTAGTAGAAACAATATTGAGAGTAATACCTTGAAGTCAGATATTAATGAATAACTGGGTTTATTGTAGATGGAGGTGGATGAAGAGGAAATGAGGTTCAGGCCTGTACTGGCGCTTTTCCACTGCCACCAAGAACCAGGCCGTACCTGGGCTGTACCTGGGCAGCGCTCATATGAAAAATTAGCATGTAGTAAATCATGATTTACACTGTGTGAACAGTAAAGCTTCGCTCCGGTTTTACAACACTGTTTCTCTCCAAACCTGGCAATGCCTTTACCGACCCTTCTGCAGCGGCAAAACCGAAGCGAGCTGGAATCGCGCTAGAATCGCACTGGAATCGCGCTGTGACGAGTCTCTCTTAGCGCTACGGCTTGGATTCCTGTATGCCAGTGGAAAATCTGTGAAAGAAAGAGAATAGAGACCTTGAAGGATGGAAATGTGAAAGGCTAGTCCTAGAGAGAGCCTGACACTGGGCAGTGACCGCAGTTAAGAGAGGCGTGGTCATTGTGAAGCTTTGAATGGAATCAGCACAAAGCTCTTATAGTATCACGGGTATGGATTCAGCTTTATCCATACTGTTGTTTTACAGGGACTTTGCCCAGATGTATGGTCTTTGCTCCTGAAGCTGCACGTGGCATTTGACCTGTTTATTACTCTGAAGGAAACAGGGGCAGTACGATATCTCCGGGGCGGAAGTTGAAATTACGGCTCTGCACCCTCCGTGTAGAAAGTGCATATTCTCCTTGTGTTGCACAGGTCCAACCTAAATTGCTCTTAGTGACTGTCTGAGTGACATCCCATCTCAGGTGTTCCTCTACAGTGTTCTCTATGCATCCTGAGATAGACCCCATACATCCCTGGCCAAGATAAGTGGTTGATGGATAGATCCTGGCTCATTATTCCCAAGCAGTTCACCATGTTCACATTTATATTTCAGGATATTTTACTTGTGATAGCCTGGTCTCTCCCGGGAGCCAAACAGGCAGACTTTAGGTTATGAATCTGTGCTTTCAATCACTTTGCTGTCTGCTTCTGTGGTATGTTCATGATTCATGTACCGTAGAACCTCTGAAATTTAATAATCCCAGAACACATACAAACCCAGCTGCACACTACTGGTATTGCTAATAGGTAAGAGAAGTGCTTTTTTTTCCCCTTACTGCTCCAAACGGCTAATTATCGAGTCAGATTATGCAAAAAGTCATATTGATGGTATGGAAGGTCACTAGCGTTCAAGCTATTTATTATGCTGTCCTCTGCTTAAACATCTATCCATCGATCATCCCGCGGCACACACACAGAGCTGGGGGAATCCGTGCCCCAGACACTCTGCTCTTTTTTTGGTCCCTAAAATATAAATACTAAATGTGATTTTTTTTTTTTTTTTTTGCCTCCAAGCTGGCTCCTTCCTGTCTGGGTTTTTATTGCCACGTTTCTGCCTTTTGTCGTCTATTCCTGGAAAGGGAGGAACTTTCTAATAAACCTGTTTATCGCTGCCCTGCCCGCAAGTCCCATGGTGCCATTTGCTGGGCTAACCGGAGAACTTCAGACAGGTGCTGCTTAGCTGTGATTCTGCGGATGGGATTCGCCTCTCGGCTTTCCAATTTCAAACGGAATGAAGGCAAACATTCAGATTTATGTAATTCTGACACTTCAATTTCAAATTGAGACTGGCATGCATTGGTGTTTGGTTAAAGATAAATCTTTCTTACAGTAGCGTGAAAAGAAAATCTAAAACAGAGTGTATCCCCAGGTCTGGATTTTTTTTATAATTGAGAGACAGCAACTTTTATGGATTTTTTTTCTGACGGGGTCAGCAGGAACTGCAAGAAACTAGGAATGTGGTCAAAGCTTGTGATTTTAATGAGCTTTTTATTTTTCAGTTACATAACAAATGTTGTCTTGTTCTTATTTCAGTGTGTGCCAGTATAAAATCCTGACCTGATATTCACGCAGAGTTCTTTCTAGAATGTTCATTGTAGTTCTTTCTAGTATGCCAGGGTGTTAATAAGGATGACACCAGCCTCTTTTCAGAATCCCTCAGCTGGTGGCATAATGTCTGCTTCTGTAAACCCCCTCAGTGCTCTAACCCCACCCCCCTCCCCATCCCACAGCCTACAGTAAAGGCATAGGCAAATCCACACCCTCCAACCAGTTTAATGAAATATACTCTCTTTCTCTCCCAGGGTGGGGCTTTCCTGATTGATTTTCTCAGCATCGGTTTCAAAATTTGCTGATAAACCAAACAGTAGCTGTAAACATGTTTGTTCCAGCAAACTGTTTCTATATTGGATATTTCGGTTTATCACTGAATATTCCTGCCAGGCAACGTTGTATTCTTCCTATGAGGTCGATTTTTCAAATGACTCTGTTACAGTTCTGGAAAAAAAGGCCCTTCACTGATTCAACTAGCAGAGGGAACCATATTCTTTGAGGAAAACAAGCATGATTTTCTCATTTTGTCTGAAAGCATTAACACTAATCATTGTTATTTACTTTTCCATTCATTCTCCTTGCAGACATCAACAGTGCTAGAACTTTCAAATCAAACTCTCGGACGCTAAAATGTTTCGATGAAATTAAACCTCCATGTAATATCGTATTGGATTTTCCTAAAAAGATTTTTAGTTCAAAGGCTGAAGAGATAAAAGTTGTAGTCAGGCCAGGGACATAGTCAGTCACATCACCACTGACCATATAATTCTAGGTTTTATTTTCTTGGCTCCCAAACGCTGTTGTAGCTCTTCCCATGACTCAAACCCCTGCCTAAGTAATGTGCCGTTCCTTCTTCCCCTTTCTGTATCACATGGTTAAGTCCACTGTTCCATCTCAAGTAAGTCTTTCTATAACCTTATACCCATGTATCATTTAACTTGTTATTTAAACAGCGGTTCTTTGCTCAGCATTTGATGGATAACCGTGACTAGCAAGGTTATCGTGTAGGTGATGAGAGACCTGTCTGCATGAAAGACAGGACTGAAGTGTACCCTGGAGTACATTTTCCATGCAACATGCCCATTGTGGACTGGTTCATAACAACGTCAGGTCCTGATCAAAGGTCGCAGAAACAGGCTCACTTGAAGGAATTGGACGCTCCCCATGTCCAGTCCTTGGTGTACTGGTGTTCAGTCAAGGTCATTTGCAGTAATGCTCAGAGTCACTGTCTCCCTTCCATGCAGCTTTGCACTGATTGCATTCTCAGGATGCGAGGGGGGGGTGTAAGGTGAGGTGTTCCCTGTTTACGGCTGCCTTTCTCTGGCCAGATAAGCAGACCATAAAGGCGTCGGTAAAGTCACTGAGCCAGTGACACAAAGGCCGTCGCCTTCAGATTCTAGAGGACAGAATCCGCATCATGCATCAGCCCGCATCATGCATCAGCACGCATCATGCATCAGCCCGCATCATGCATCAGCCCGCATCATGCTTTTTTTGTGTTCCATGGCTCTGCTTATTTTCCCCCTACCGGTGTTCCAAGGTCAAAATTAATTGAAAAGTTTTCCAGTCGTAAGCCTCCCCGTGACTCAGTGTGTACAGGACGGGCTGGGGAAATTAATGTAAGCATACTACTTAAGGCCATCTTCAGCGTGCCATAATCTTTTAATGGGGCCTCTGTGTTTTATTAAACAGGAGAGCACAGATTCAATTTGGAGCATTTCAATCAAGTATTTAGTTAATTTATTATTTGAGATAAGCCATGAATATTAAAAGAATGCGGATGCCGCTGTGCTAATCACAGTGGGAACACCCACCGATCAGCGAGTTTGAGTCACATTAACGCGCAGCCCAATTTTATAAATAGTACTATGGCTATTGATTACGTTTGAGGATAAAAAGGTGTATCTGGCGATTCGCTGTGGTGTTATCCCTCTGGATATTAATGCTGATTTGAATGTCATGAGAGCGGTCTGTACCGTCAACGAGTGTTTTTGAACGATTGTAGTTTTCCGTGATGGATTTATGGGGAAAAGCATTACCACAATTGGTGCTCAGGTTTTTAAATTCTCTGTGTGATAATCAAGGCTGTGTTTCTTAGTGGTGTTTCGTAAATTATTCTTGTAGAAACCCAGTATTCAATTATTGTTCATTTGTTAATCAGCACTGGCAACATCACTAGCATCAAATTTATAGTGTCCAATCAGTCAGTTTGCTGCTGGTCATTTTGTGCTCACACAGCGACTGCTAGTCTGACGGTGCCAGAAGACTATCATCTAGCATTACATCTAGTTTCGTATTGTTTTGCACTGTCTTGTATATCTTGTATTGTTTAGCACTATCTGTATTATCTTTCAACTTTTGTAGCTACATGAAGACGAGCGACATTGTTGCACACGGTCGATAAAGATCTCACGCCTCGTACTTGCGTGTTTATGCAGCGATTGTGAATGTGAATCAGTTCCAATTTCCAACAAGTATTCATGCTAAATTCACCATAAACGTTCACGGTCTGATTAATGATGTGAAAATGGTGAGGTGATGACTACCATACCAGTATAATTAATGAACGGATAATTCAAAATGGAGTCTCCAATAACCACCTGAAATGTGAGTAAGTAAAAATAACAATTAAGCCTCCCTCTGCATCTTATCTTTTTCCGGAAACATTACACTTTGTCCATCTCTGTTAGGGATAATGAGATTTTTTTTATTTGTGTGTTACTGTTTTATAAAATATTTATCTTGAACTTTAGCAAGGTCAGAATGGTTAAATTTGCCCAGATGCCTAATGATGATTAATGTTCAGTGATGCCATAATATTTGTTGGATGTCTAAATGCTGCCCATCTCACTGTGAGGCTCGCTTCTCAAAATAGGATGGAGGAGAAAGTACTCAAACTCTATGCACCTGTCAGCTGAATGCCATGGTGTCCGGTGGGGAAATCGCGGCATGTGGAACAGATGGAGAAATTTATAGTGATCCAAGGTGAATTAGCCAGAAGGTTGCCATCCCGCCCGTAAGCGGGCGGAGGAATGCAGCTCTCCTGGCCGACAGATGGAGTTATTTCAACGCTGTCTCGCCGCGGCGCGTTGTTGATGATGGCAGGAGTGCTGTCGCTGACCCCCTGCGCCCTGCCTCGTCTAGATCGCGGGATGGAAGGTCGCTGGACCGTGGCTCTGGCCACCTGCTTGGTTGCTACTCTGATTTCCTCGGGGGTGGGGTGCAAGGCCCAGAATAGAAGGCTCACACCTGTTCGCTTCCTACCTGGGTGTAGTGAACCATCAGGTATTGTCACATCTGCCTACGAGGAGTTTAGCACCCCCAGTGGGACAGAGGGGTAACTTCAGCGGTGATGAGTTTTGTCTTTATTCTTTCCACACTTACAAGGAGAATTGTAGGGAAAAATAACTCAGCTCTGTTCCCCGCTGTTGCAATTCGAAAGCTGTCAAAAGACCAAAGATGACAATGAGTTGGAGGACTGGGTGATTCTGTTTACCTCGTTCCCGCATAGTTATTAATGTATTCGCTCTTTACAGCTCAGAGGAAACCTGGAAGGGAACAGGCTTGGGGTCTTGTGGACTTCAGTGGTTTCTGCCAGGGGGAGAATCTGCAGTGGGATCCGCGCCGTGACTCACCGCAACGTGCGTCGTAGGAGCGGAAACTGGAAGAAGGAGGAAGGCGGACCTCCTATACCATGCTAGCAGGAATGGGGCAGGCCTTGTGTGTCGGCCACCAGACTGGTTTGCAGTGTATGGTGGGGAATCCGGGGTATAGCGTGGAGCCTGCAAGCTGGCGATTCGGCGCTGGGGGTGGCATGCAGGGAAACAGTCAGTCCTCCATTAATGACTTTCCCCGGTGTTCAGATACTTCCTGTTCTCTGGCAACACTCAACCTGCACACGATACTCTGGAGTCACATCCGTTTCAGTTTCCAGCAACGCCGGCATCCCTGGGCACTCTCCCGTTAAAACGTTAAAATGAGCCCACGCGCATTCTGTCAGATCCGCATGTGCTGCTCATATTTGACTCCATTCCGCTGATGATGTCGTTGCTGTTGCAGTAACGCGGGATGTTTCCGGCGGTCCGCATAGTGCGACCGAATCATTTAACGCCTCCAGTCAGCCTCAAACTGAAGAACAGCCACTCACCGCTGCCTGTTTCCCTTATCCGTCTTCCGAGTTCGTGTCCTGGTCAAGGTTGCGGGAAGCTTGGAGCTGATCCCAGGAAGCGAAGGGCACAAGGCAGGGCTATGCGTTCACACACTTTGAGCAGCACAGTCATGCCAATTAGCCTGACTGTGCGCCTTTGGACTGTGGGATGAGACGGAAGCACCTGCAGGAAACCCACGTGATTTGGGAGGAACATACACATGCCCCCAACCTTGGAAGTGTGACGCAAGGGTGACACCCACTGAGGCACCATGTTGCCCTGTTTGCTTCAGAATAATACAGCCCTCTACCCCCAAACCTATCTTTGGCATGCACTGATAGAAAGACAGAAATAACAACCTCCAGTGTACT
>JAODKF010000068.1:21507273-21522915 GCA_026779585.1 Mormyrus proboscirostris
GAAGGTGGGCCATGGAGGCCAGGCACACAGCGAGTACCGCATCAATGTGTCGAGCGACACGCCGCACTGGTACGTGCGGGATTACCTGACGCGTGTAAGCCGGCACTACCGCTTCGAGGCGGCACATGTTGGAGGTACGTCCAGCCCGGTTATAGAAAGACTCATGTGCCCTGCTACTCCAGCGTACTGAAATGATGTCATCGCAGAGCACCTATTATGTAACTGGCTTCTGCCCAATCGCGAGTCAATGTGTGTCACGAAAGACCAATTTAGCTAATTATGACAATACTGTTCAAAAATGACTAGCTGCACATTTCAGTGACAGCAGTCGCCTTCATAGAAGTCAAAGCTGAAGCTGTATCTCAGGAGGCTTTGCTGTGTGTTACAGCAGCTGCCTGACGTAGACACTGTCCAGAATAACCAGGCTAATCAGCGGTCATTAGGACCCTTGGGGCGGGAGTGTCAGTCCCTAACCCCTCCTCCCGCCCCCCAAGGCCCCTTTATGAATGGCCAATTTCTCTCCAATCAGGAGCAGATTCACGAGTCATCCAAACTTCACCCAAGTGTCCTCAGGAGAGCCGTCCGGCATCCAGCCTGAACCTCCGGCCTCTTTCTAAATCCTGCCCTTCCCCTATGTCAGCGCCCTGGCATTCTGTCCAATCCGCTCGGAGCTGTTTTGGATTTGGACGGTTTTACAGTCGATGCGACTTCCATAACATAAGCGATAGAAATCAATCTTTCCGCCCCGCCAGCTATCCTTATCTCATGAGCCTCTTCTGACGACGTCAGATAGTAAGATATTTACAGAGGCAAGAAAATAACACAAATATATACAGTTCAGCTCGGTTATCAGCCATGCGGCCATTTGTCAAATTGTCAATTAAGAAAAAAGTCCATAATCTATTATTAAACAGAAACACACACGGCCATTTGCTGTCATTCAGAGTCACCGACAGACAACAGATGATCAACAGATGAAGAGATGGGTCTGGGAGGTTTTAGCTAACAGGCTATGAGTGGTGAAGGGTTTTCCGAGGGTCTTGCATCAAGCTGCGGTCTTTACTTGCCGTGTTCATGTCTCATGGTGTCGGCGAGCTGGAATTGTGATGTGGTCGCTGCATGTGCCACGCCGAGTTTCACGGGGCAGCCATCTTTCACACACGCGATGTGTCACTTCCTGCCAACCGACATCTCACTCACCGGACCGGTAAACAGGACCTTTTGTCCAACGCTTAGGCAAGGTTGCTGTCAGAGAGAGGCTCGCTATGTCTCTGATTGACATTTAGCATGCTGTTCAGGTGCAACGTCTTTAAACGCACACAATTAATTAAAAAAGGATCGCAAGCTGAGGTTTCAGATGCTCTTGGGTTTTTTCTAGTAATCTGTAATAAATAAAGACAAACAGAGTCGGGACCAGAAGAACATATTTCGATCTTTTTACTCAATTCCCCCTTTTCTTGCTTTTCCTGTTTTTCCCAGCATGCATCTGACTCTGTCCTCATTGCTCCATCAGGGAATGGCTGGGGGGGGGGGGGGTGGGGAAAGGCAGATGCATGAGATGTGGATTCAGGCCAAGTCAGCGCTGCCGCGCTCAGCCTCAGGATGAGCACAGTGCGTCCTGCACGGCACCCTGATGCCGCCTCGCCGTTTTTGGGAGTGCCCTGCCGGGACCGGCGTACATCGCGGTGCAAGGAGCAGCGGGTGGAGATAGTCTTGCCCGTTACATCAGTTGTCACTTGCTGACTCACGCATCGGAGAGCAGTCGTGGATCCTTACTGGTCGACGGCGTCCGCAGCGAGCTTGAGAAGCCACGAGCGCGTCAGCACCTAGCGATACTTCCCCGCAACACAAAGTCACCTTCCGCCAGTGCGACCGTTGCGCGGGAAATGAGCCGTCCGCTCGGGCTCCCTGCCCTGCTGTGACACACCCCTCCCGATCTCCATCCTGCTCCCCCCCCCCCTCCCGCCAGTCTCCTTCATCTCTCACACTGCCCGCGGCACCTTTCCATCAGCCCGTTTGATCAGCCGTGACGTGACACCCCTGCGGTCTGACCGTGTCATCCTGGTCGTCACACGCTCCTCTGGCGGTTGCCATGGCGCTCAGCGTGCTTCTACCTGTGAACCTTCCATCGTCCTTCTCCATGGTTAGCAATAAACGCTGAAGGCTTTTAAATTAGTCTTTAGTAGAATTCATTGGTCCCCTTTGGGCTATATAGGCAGTTGATTAGTGCTTAATCTCTTAAGTGAGCTGAAAGTGCGTCAACTATGGTAGATTCATCTCATACAAAAGTTTTCTTAGTCCATCCATCCATTTTATATGCCCTGGATCTTTTTTGCTAAATCTCTCTGGCGCAGTGTGTCCCAATCCAGACCTCAGGGACTCACAGATAGCCCACGTTTTTGCTCTCTCCCAGCTCCATACCAGACATTTTTTCAGGAGGGAGCAAAAACACGGACTGTCCGTGGGTCCCCGAGGACCGGATTGGGAAACACCCACCTAGCACGTCCGTCGCAAGGCTGTGCTGGCTGACGTCGGGATTCCTAAACATTTTAGCGCAGAGAATAGGGCAGGTGAGCAGCAAGCCGTGAACGTGACATAGTTTAACTTCCGAAAATTTAGAAATCCCACATAAAGCTGCCATAATGGGCGTCTCTTTGGAGATGTACAGCGGTCACGGCCTTTTAGCGTTCGGCAACTTTGCCATCCTCATAGACCTTTAGTAATCCTCCCCCGGGGCCACAGTTTTCTCAGGCTAAGGGGGGAGTGGGTGTATACACTGCCTCCCTGTAATGGATATAATCAGTCATTGGCTTTATCACTCTGGGACATGGGAAACGTTTTTAAGACCCTCAGAGCAGAAGGCCCCACCCACCCGGACGTTAGAAGCAGGAAAAACTCTATTTCGTTTTAGTTTTTTCGTGTTATCATAGTTGCAGTAATTGTTATGAAAGTTTTTTTTTCCCACTTTGGATGAATTGAGTGTTGGCATTCAGCCCACGTGCACCAAACAAAGGGAGCTGTTTATGTCCAGAAATCATCGCTGTTCTGCTGATTGTTTTGAGTCGTCTTAAATGCGAAACCGAGTGAAGCGGCAGAAACTCCCCAGGCTAGACTGCTGACCCAGAGTGGAAAGATGTGGAGGCCTCAGCTCTGCTGGGGGAGCAGCGACGGTTTGTTCACAGGCTAACGATGGCGCGCGCGGGAGACCGGCAGAAGGCTGACTGCCTGTGCCAGCGACCGCGGTAGAATATGTGTTCTTGCCCGTGAGTGACTTTAAACAGATGCGTGTGTGGGAGTGTGTATGTGTAACTCAGGAATGTGAGAAAGAGAATGTGTCGCGTTCTGTGCGCGCTTGGCCGGCGCAGCGCCTCAGTGGGCAGTGCTGTCGAATCGCACCTCTAGGGCAGCGGGTTCGAGTCCCGCCTCCGCTTGCATTATGTGTTGTCTGCCTATCCTATCTGCATCACAGGGGTATTGTCCTGCAGCTCGAAGACGCACTGGCTGATTGATGTCTCCAGTCTGCCCATAGCGTGTGTATACATGTTCTCTGTCGTCTACCGGACTCCCATTCTGGGGGCCGTGACCTTTCTGTTGACTGGAATAGGCTCCAGAACCCCCCCCCACCACCACCACCTTCAATCCTGCCCAGCAGAGGGACGATGGCTGGATGGATAGTTATAAAATGTGTAGGATAGGCTTTCGGGAAGTTGAACATCTCCATTGGGCTCGGGGAGGACACTCGCACACACCTGGACACGCCATTAATGCCTCTTCCTCTTCCTCTTCCTCACTGACCTGAGACCTGGGTGAAACAAAGCAGGGTGTGTGCCTGAATGGGACGGTGCCGTTCCTCTCTTCATACGTCAATGACTGCATTCAGTCTCCATTTAAATGAGGGACCCAAAGGCCATGAAACCCACACTATTTTAGCCCGTTAAGGTGATAATTCCTCACCAATGGCTGACAGGTTTGTAACGCAGGACTTAAAGCGTGGGATCTGGAACTCATTGGTTTGCTTCAAACCAGGAGCTGAGAAGGTGTCATCAAGGACTTGCCCACGGCTATGAAATTGTGAGGTGTGTATAAATAAATAAATCTGCAAGCTCCGTAATTAGCTAGCAGAACGGAGATCCCGAGGGGGAACCGCACGGGGGCTGGAGGCTGGATGCTAACATCGTACTCACAGGTGCTAATGTGACCGGCTTTACTTTCTGTAATTCATTCAGCTTCTCATTAAAAGATGCCCGATGAGGCCTTTCGAAGATCTGCCCCATCCATCTTCCAGCTGCTTATCCAGTGCAAGATGGCAGTGAGCCTGTAATTTGTCCCAGGAAGCACAGGGCAGATCAGGGGTACACCTGTCCATCTCACGGCAAACATGCTCTCACAGTCACACTCCAGGGACAGTTATTGAGATCCAGCCTCATCGAGCTGCACGTTACTGGGCTGATGGAGGCTACTGGAGTACCCAGAGGTAGAATGTGTGCATACACAAAGCCAGGGGCAGGAACTCCACACACACACACAGTCATGCATGGAAATCAAACCCCAGGAGGTGTGAGGGAACAGTGCTATCTGCTGAGCCTCGGTGACCCCCCCCCCCCCATGAGTATAAAGCATCATAATGATGGTTTAGTATGGATTGTTATAGCTTGCATTGATATGTTACGTTGGGCGGTGTTTCCCATCCCTCGTCCACGTTTTTGCTCCCTCCCAGCTCGTGTTTGTGAGAACGGGGGCTGTCTGTGGGTCCCCAAGGACCGGATTGGGAAACACAGTTTTAAGGACATGATTTTTACCTGCACATATTGCGCATTCCTCTGAGTGAGACAGGGTGGAGATGATTGACTCCATATGAGCTTCCCACTTGTCTGGCACCATAGGAGGTACGCGTTGCCGTGGCGGCAAGTCGACAGAGTCGTCCATCCTACTGCACCTATTCATCTTGTATGCAGAACGCTTATTGACAGGAAGTAGAGCAGAAGATGGCGAATTACGGTTCAAGATTGATGAAGGAACATCGTTGACCTTCAAAATGTTGACGGCATCATAATTATAGTGGGAAATGAAGATCTGAAAAGTTAAAGGCAGCGAAGAAAACACAGGAAATGACCACAAGACTAGCAGCTTAACTTTAGTGCTGAGAGTCTAGACATAGAGATTGTAGACAGCATTCAGCTTCTTGGGACATCCAGAATGAAGAATCCAGCAGTTACAACATACATCACAGACTTACATTTGGAAGAGCTACAGTGAAAGAGAAAAAAAAGCTTCAAGAGCACTGATGTATCTCTCAGAACTATGATCTGAATTGTTCAAAGATGATATGTCCCGTGATTCTTTATAGATGTGAAACTCGAACAATGATGATACTCTGGGAAGAGTATTGACGTCTCTGATCCTTGTATCTGGATAGGACTCCTAAGAAAACTGGACCGCAAGAAAAACTAGTGAATTCTTGATCAAATCAAGCCTGAATTTTCACTCGGAGCACAAATGGCCAGTCTTAAGCTTCTTATTTTGGTCTTATTTTTAGCACATCGCAAGAAGATCCAGTGCATTGGCGCAAACCATAATGCTTGGAAAAGATGAAGGTCAAAGGAGGGTATTCCACAAAGCAGGATTTCTCGGTTAGCCGGATTAGCGGATGACTAGCAACAGGATGGACACATTCAGCCATCACAATGATGAATGTGCCCATGGGGAGCCCGAGGAGGCAGACAACACAGGCCCTTCTGGCGGAATTCCAGCTAAATGCTCACCCTGAGTCTGCATCCACGCTACAGCACCCAATGATAATAATAGTAATAACAATAACAAAAGCCTGATGCAACTCAGCACGAGCACAAATTAGCACCTCGTGCTAATTGTCAAACTGCAATTGTGAGGGAGCCAATGGGATGACAGCCTCCGGTGAATTATCCTATTTGTGTTAATCAAGATGGACAATTTCATCAACTCGCATTTTCTGCTCTCCATAAATCACTCTGTCAGTGCTTGTTGCGCATCTCTGCCAATGCAATAGAATTTGAAATAAAACATGTGTCTTGTACCATCGCCAGCTTTCCTTTAATTTTGTTGTTATCCTGCTTGTCCCCAATGGATAGGAAGTTACTTACAAAAGTAATCCATTGCAAATAAAGGTAGAAAGTTCAGGTCCAGAAAGTACAAATCCAGACCAAGGATTTGTGTCAACCAACCTGTTGAGTAAAAAGAGTCACAGTCACAGCACTGGTTGGTTGGTATTTCCTGGACCTGAACTTTCCATCTCAGTCTGTAATGGATTACTTTTGTGAATAACTTCCCGAACACTGCTTGTCTCCTGTTGGAGATGCTGCATCCACTGGGGAAACGTCCCAGTCCAAGGTTAACTTCAAAGGTCAGCATTATGTTGACAGCAGGTCACTGAGATTATCATTATCACCCGACGAGGCAAGTCAGGCTTTTGGGCAGTACTGTAAGTCCATCAAACCCAAACAGGATGCTTATCTGCAGAGAGTGGAGGGTGCTTCAGGCTGGGATCGCTGGGATAGGATGAGCGCTTTCTAATTAAACAATCATTAAACCATAGTCACTGATCTTGCCACAGAAGAGCAATCGTTCTCACAGCCAGAAGGGCTAAATCGATGATGATTTCTGATGCAGACTTGTAGAAGATTTCAGTTGATGATCTACCCACATTTATTGGCCCTTAGTACGTGTCTGTTGTGTTTTTCTGCCTTAAACGGTGTATTTAATCATTACATGGGTGTGATTGATTTGAGGTGCTTCTCTCTTGAAAAGTGAAGGTTTTAGGCGTGGTGAATCCTATGCAGACTGCGTTGGTGAATAACAAGATTGTGCAAAAGCCTCTCATTTGGGGAAGGTAACGCTGTCAGTTTTAGCTAGATATGTTTGCACAGCTTAATGAGCTCAGTTTGAAGCTGATTTATGAATATTTATACCTGCCGAAAAAATGGCAAGAAAATACATCTAACTCTGTGGGCCGCTGTTTTTGTGCGTCGAAATTTTAATGGACACTCAGCTTTTTACTCTCCTTGAATACCCAGTAGCAATTAATGTACTACTGGGATTTAAGTGGCGCTTTCACTGAAATGCAGCTATTTTATTAACTATTCCTGTAGTCTGACTGCACCAAATATCAGCTAAAGTAATAAAATAATATTTTCCAGACAACGGCAGAATAAAACACTCTCCATGAGACGGCAGAAGATAAAATAGTTAAGAAAACAAAGGCCATTTCACTGTTCACGGGGCGTGTAATACAATTTTCTTTCACAATGTAGGATTTCACATGGTAAAGGGGAAAAACGTAATATCATTCTTGGTGGAATTTATCTTTCAGACGTATTTACAAATTTGCGAAAGGTTGAAAATTTATGGCCGACACTTAAAGTTGAATCTGTTAAAAAAAGCTCATTACTATAACGGCTGAAGAGACGGGATCATTGGACTGCAGTGTCTCTTTAATGTGACGTGAATCACAGAAGCGGGAGAGACTGCAATCGATAAGATTTTAAGTGTTTTGATGGCGTCTGCATTTGTGAGTTTACAGCCGAAGCTGGGAAGGATCACGGAAAGCGTAGCTGCAGATTTTTCTAAGATCTTTAATAGCAAGGATCTGATTATCTGTGCATTGATCGGAATAACAAATTAGCCGGTCATCTTGTATGGGCGGTTCTGCAGTGGGTCCAGCTCTGTACTCGTACATATTCTGAGGACACTTGAACCACCCTGGAAGGTTTGTATACCTGCACAGCTCCCTGGATATGAGCGCAACACCTGTCAGGCTTGATGTCATCTTACTGCGAGCTCCAGAGGTAGAAGAGGAAAGCGAAGGTATTTGCCGCACCTGCAAGGGACCCCCAGGTCCGAGGGTCATCCTCAGTCCGGCTGAGTCGCTAATGAGCCAGTATCACTTCACGTCCAGGTAGGCCCAATGGTATTAGACAACAGCTGGTGCTGATATCCGGAATACACGGCTCACGGTGGGTCATAGCGGGTCACAGTGGGTCATGACCGGTAGCAGTGGGTCACGGTGGGTAACAGAAGTTCCCAGTGGGTCCCAGTGGCTTACATTGGGTATTAGTTAGTCACAGTGGACAACAGTGGGGTTACAGTGGGTGACAGTGGCTAGCAGTAGGTATCAGCGTGTCACAGTGGGTAGCAGTGAGTTACAGTGTCTGATCAGGTCACCATCTCTCTACTGTTCCTCTACCACAGAATGTCAGCTAAATGAGGGCACCTTATCTGAGCTTCTGGCTCTTATATGTGAATAAGGTAAAGTGTAATTTGGGTTGAGACAGCCTGTGATCCCTGGTGATCTGCACTGCTTAGCAGCATCCAGGCTCATGTGAGGCCCCGCCCACTCCGACTTCAGTGTCAGCATTGCATTCATCAGAAATGTCAACAGTGACATCATTCTCATCTTCCCTGTGCTGTTATTGAGTGATCCTCATCTCGGCGAATAGCTTCCGATCGCTGAGGATCCCGTCCCCTGCTCTGCTAAAGCGAGTAACCGTCTGGGGGCCCGCCCGCCCGCCCACGGAAATTATAGGAAATTGCATCGCTTCTCGGGTTAATTAGGAGGCTGTCGTACTTAATAGCACATGACAGAGAGCAGCGTAAAAATTACAAACAGGAAGGCAAATTAGCAAAGGCATCGTAGACTAGCAGGCAATACCAGTATGGGGGAGGGGCTTTAGCCATAGGTCACACAGATTTCCGGGATGCCAGGGAGATCATCTTAGAACAAAGGTGATGGAGCTGCATTATCTGATGGTGAGGATGCCAAGCCCCTTCTTCTGCGATGGGAGGGAGGATTGTCAGTAAGCAGACAGCTTATTGTCTACACTTGGAGATCAATGGCCGATCCAGAGAATCACGATACAAGACCTCTATCTAGGCGGCTACATACACAGTATATTATACAGTACATATACATTTTCCACTCTCAGCTGCATCATTAATTGGAGAGTCATAATTTGAAAGCTTATGCTTATACACACACATATAAATCAAAGGGAAAATTACTCTACCCTGTGTAAGTAAAATGAAGCCTGAGGCCATTTTATGCTGTCTGAGGTCATTCTGTGACCACCCACGGGTTAAATTTACACACATACAAGGTTTCCCACAATCCACCTGTGCCGGTCTAACCCACCACATCTTTAATTCCTTCCAAGTTTTAATCCAAGGCCCCCGAAGGGCCGGAATAGAGCCGTTCCCTGTTGGGGTTATAGCACACGCTCGGTGATGACATCACTCGGGCGTTATCCCGCCAGCAGCTGCGGTTAGCGGCTACCGTGGTTTGAAAGTCAAGCAGATCCTGCAGGCTGTCATCCATCATCGGGGGTCTGTGGTGTGGCTGGGGGGGGGGGATAGCAGGATTTACACTTGCGTTCCTGGAAGCCCACGACAGCCCTGGCGAGGTGCGGGGGCCAAACCCTGGCTAAGCACATTTTTTTTACAGCCCAGCGGTCACGAGTGCTGGGACCGGGGGGGGGGGGGGGCATTTCCGAGCCAGCCCAACCCATCCCGAGCAAAGCCCCCCCATCACTTTGCTGAGTGGCACTTTCCCTCAGTCCTTCCAACTTCGCTGTGTCATCTTCTGCTCCAGGAACATTTCTGATCTAGCGGTGATTCATGACGTTTCCACATGTTGTTTCCTTCTGGGAGGATGTTGGAAAAATTCTGCATGTCAGGCCATAGAAGCATCTGATCCTGGGTGGAGCACCTTTTAAGGGAATGAGAGTATAGAATATAGATGGAGGGAAACCTCCCGGGAGTGATTCTGTTCATCTGCTGTCTTCGTGATGTTTGATTCTTCAACTCTGTGAGATAATTACTATGTTTGGAGTAAATGTATCTTTATGGATTCAGACACCACGAGCAGCAGTAACAATCCAAGCGGCTCCACTGATTAAACTCAATGCTGCATTTCTGTTTTTCGAATGAACTTTAGTGGCATGTGTGTTTGTGCTGGAACATGTCAATTAAATATAATGTTCATATGGAACCTGCTGGAACATTAGGTCAGCGCAACCCGACATGACTGGTTTTATTTTTCAGGTCGGGTGAAGAAAAGTTCATTTCATCTCTAGCCAGTTGTAGCTCTCTGATGCCACCCCTCTCTTCTCTCTGCGTTTCAGGTACGGCGACATGGTGCCTAAAACCATTGTGGGAAAGATCTTTGGGTCAATCTGCTCCCTGAGCGGAGTCCTGGTCATCGCCCTGCCTGTCCCCGTGATCGTGTCCAACTTCAGCCGCATCTACCACCAGAGCCAGCGTGCGGAGAAGCGTCGAGCCCAAAAGGTACCATGTGTTCTGTTTTCTGCATTTGTCCCATTTAGCCACCAGCGTGGTGCTATGGGTAATGTGAAAATTGTGCTCTTTTAAAAGCCTCTGTGAAAAGCCATTATTTTCAGTTCTAGATAATTGATATGTGGCATTCTGTGAGGCTTTGGGAGAAAGGGGATGAAAATCCCCTAGACCAGAGAGAAATCTTCAGACCAGTACAGGTGAATTGTGGGAAACCTCATGCGTGTGATGTAAATTTAACCCGTGGGCGAACACAGAATGACCTCAGATAGCTTAAAAATGGCCTCAGGCTTCATTTTACTTGTACAGGACATAGTGATTGCTGATTTGGTTTATGGGCATGTAAGTTGTATTGATTTATGTATATATATATATATGTGTGTATATAAACATATTAGTCTGATTATGTGACCTGTTTGTGCAGCATTTCCCTCTTGGGACTCAACGTTATTTGTGCATTGATACACTGCACCCACTCTGTTCTTAAAGCCCTGGGTGATTATCCCTGTTAGAGGACTTTCATACTGAAATGTGCCTCTGGTTTTATGCTTGGGACAGGGCCGGGTGGGGGGTGGTATTGAGGNNNGGTATTGAGGCCGGGGGGGGGTTAGGGGGCCCTGCCTCGGGGGTCCTCCCAAGAATTTATTTCTGAAGCGACACGATATCACATGGAGACCCGCTTCCCGCCTCCCAGCTCTTAATGTAGAAGGTTTAGTCTCTGCTCTACACAGGAGGCCCCTGGGCTGATTGGACAACGTCACGCAGCGTCACGCGGGCCGCAGCTGAGAAAGCAGTAGGCCAGTGCTCCCAATAACAATAATCTGTTTTTCCAGTTAACCCGGGAATGCTCAGTGAAGCAAGGGGAGCACCAAGAGTGAGGAGAAGCTAAAAATATGTTTGATAGTGAGTTCAGGAGAAATTCAAAGGACAGCGAGAGTTAGCTGTGTATTCACAGTGTGAGCTTCGGCAGTGAGGACAGAGGAGGTGGAAATAAACATGTCGTGTGTGTGTGTGTGTGTGTGTGGGGGGGGGGTTGCATAGATCACATTTGAGGACCAAATTCTCCCCAAAGTGTAGTAAAACCTGAAATTTCCATACTTTTGGGGACATCGTTTGAGGATAACCTCAGCTTTATAAAAATCTGTGAATGCAATCAAAAAAGTAAAAAAGTCTTGTATTTGTGTTGGTTACTTATGGTTAAGGTTAGGGATGGGTAGGGGTTAAGTGTGTAAGGGTGTGATTGAGATTATGGATTTTCCCACAGAAGTGAACGGACGGTCTCCATCTCGATAGGAAGACCAACTAGTGTGTGTGTGTGTGTGTGTGTTTCCCGGCTGGGGTGCATACTTTCCATACCTCTTTGTGTCTGAGTTATGTGTCTCCATGACTTTGTGTGACTTAAATCAGCAGGAGCTCTGAAAAATTAGCTTTACAATTAAATGTATATTTTCAATCAGAGGCCCTTATAAAGATCTGTAAAGATTCATGTTAGTGAATGCAAACATTAATTACATGTTATTGCATGTTAATTACTTGCATGAAATAGCTTGATCTGTCATTTAGTTGTGCTGTTAGGGCACCAGCAGGAGAAAGACCCGGGTTTCTCCAGCCAGGATGCGTGTCAGGTTTCCCTTCTTCCTGTCCTAATGGCGGCTTTGGCCGCATGTTTCAGCCGGCAGAGGGATGGGCTGCCCCCGCCCCTGCCCACCCCACACCGGGGGAGCGTAGGAGGGCTAAACGGACGTGTGTTTGTTCAAACAGAAAACCAGGCTTGCTAGAATTCGTGCGGCGAAGATCGGCGGCGCTAGCGCCTATTTGCAGTACAAACGCAATGGGCTCCTCAGCAACACGCTGGACGAGGTAACCGGGCCGAAGTCGGCGGGTTCGGGGTGCGGCGCCGGCGGGCCGCTGCATGCGCCCGGGCCTCGCCACCCATGCGGCCCCCCCCCCCATCGCCAGCGCTTTCGTGGTGTCTCTAACCGCTGCACTCTGGCTCCGGCACAGCACTGACCCACCCTCACACCCCCCACGGGCGGGAGGACCACATTGTCTAAAGTGACTCATGACCCCCTTCCTCATCAACTGCTGCATGTGGCTTGAGCGGGGCCGTCAGGGGGGGTAGCCGTGATGGGGGGCCACCGCAGACACACCCTTTCTCTCCTCCGGTGGAACTGCCCTCCCTTGTTTTTCGGTTTTTTGTTTTCTTCTTGTTTTGGGTTTTCGCGTCTTTATTATTGTGTTCTTCCCATGCATTTTTTAACATGCATTTTGGACCAAACCAACCATGCGATGGCGCCGCTAGGCCCCAGCCTGTGTTCTTGCAGCCCTACCTCCCATGGCATCACCCAAAAGCATCGTGGAGGAATGAGACTGTCTGAGCTGCATGATGTTCACTGGCTTCTGGGAGGGCGGGCGAGGGGCGAGTAGGGACGGGAAATCACTGCTGGGGCGGTGTCGGCCGGCTGCTTGTAGGCCGCTCCCCAGCCCCCAGTCCTGGGTCTCGGTTACATGCATCCGGCCGACGGCGTCTGCAGTCGTTTGCCCTGTCGTTGGGTCGCACCCTTTGATTTGTTGGATTTGGAGGGGTCTTCATGGCTTAGACGAGGCTGCACATCTGCTTATTCCTATGTCACATGCTGATAGAGTGCTCTGGGTTTGATAGCCGATTGGGTGAAATCGGGGCTTCCTATTGGATGGACCGGCTGTCCGTCAGGAACGCTGAATCTGAGCCATAAGGGACCCTTCAGAGTTACAGGCATGTTTCCGTTTTCTCTTGCTGGGATGATGAGAGGCTGCAGGAGGGAGCCAGGGATGGACCATCCCGACGTCCTTGACATCTTCACAGCACTCCCATCCTCACAGGGCTGGTGCTGTAACACTGTGACGGTGTTACTCGGTCCTTGGGTGGAGTCCCTGGCTCTCTCCATGCCCGCCGCCCTTTCAGTGAACCTCCGCAACAATCCGCGTCGTGTCTTGTCTTTGTGTCCCAAGGCGTCGAAGGAGGCGGGTCAGGCCCTGGTGACCAAGACCAGCGCCACCTTTGAGAACCAGCACCATCACCTGCTGCACTGCCTGGAGAAGACCACGGTAGGCACTTGGCCCACATCTGTGTGTGTGTGTGTGTGTGTGTGTCTTTGATGTGATGCTTCTCTCACTGCCGCCCAAAGCGCAGTCATTAAGATGCAGGTCACAGGGTTACGCGTTTCAACACTGCCGGTGTTTCCAAGGACCCCCTGAAGTGAATTTAAATGAAGGAGGGAGTGAAAACTTCTTTCTTCTCCTGCGCCGGGTTCACGGGTCTGGGGGGAGGGTTAGGCCAATGAATTTCCTCTGTGCCGAACACCATCAGAATTCAATACCGGCTAAGGACTGGACCCCCTTTGCCGGCACACCTGTGCCCTTTCAGTGCGGGAGCAATCTGTCCCTCCGCCGCACCCCGCCTTCCCATAATCCCCCTATTGGGAGAGCAAGTGCGGGTCAGGCGTTCTGTCAGCTGGGGCCGCAATCGGAGATGTTCCAGTTCCCTCCTGGACGTCCTCCCAGGCGAATGAGGGAAGGGTGTGGGGGTCCATCTCTAATTGCAGGCACCTTGGCTGTGGGGGTTCTGATATCACCAGCCAGGGAATGAGTGCCCACTGGCCACCCTCCATGTGGCATTATGGGACAGGAATCGAGATACAGGCCTGTGTCTAGACCAGGGGTCTCACCACTGGGTGGGTACTGCTGATGCTATATTCTTTGGTATATGAGGACCCTTAAAATCTGATTCGTTCTTAAGGATGCTCGCTCGAGGGCCTTGTGCTGATGTAGCCTCGAACGGGCATCATTAAGAATGAATCAGATTTTAAGGGCCCTCATATGCTGAAGAATATATGGTAATATGTGGTAAAGTGACGACATCAGCAAAACAGCCAAGTTCAAATGGAGTTATCATTTTCTCACGTTCCGGAACATGCTCCCCCGCCTGTCATAGATTATTCGGATCCCCCAGTGCCTCGGGGAACAAAGGGAATGTTTTCAACAAGCAAATCACGGGCATGCCAGTCTCCTCTCTCGGCCGTTTTAGGGTTCCTCGGCACATAAGAACTGTCCTGTTCAGCATGGTTTTGTTTTTGAGTTTATATTAATTTAATCCTGCTTATTCCCCGGTGGACATTTAAGGCCCGGGAGAGGCAGAAGAGGAAAAGATACAGCACTGGATGAGAGTGACTTGGCTTTACACACCCTGCTTTCAAAACCCTGATATAAATAGTAAGTTCAGCTTGAGGCTGAAGGGTCCCTGTCTGCAGTCCATCAGGGTTTTTTTATGAGTGAGATGGTTATGAAGTCGCTGTAAAGGACAAAGCTGCCGGGGGGGGGAAGGGGACATATTGACCCCACCGCCTGCCCCGCTCACTGGTCCCCAGCGCGTCACCCACCACCTCCCCTGCTGCCGACCTCATTTGTCTCCCGCAGACGCGTCTGTTAGCTTCGTCCGTCTGTCCGCACTAACCATTCCCCCCCCCCCCCCCCACCCCTTCCAGAATCACGAGTTTGTGGACGAGCAAACATACGAGTCGAGCTGCATGGAGGTGTCGCTGACGAACCAAGCCAGGTCGCGCTCCTCCTCCGTCTCCTCCTCGCAGCATGGCCTGTCCTCCTGCTGCTCCCGGCGGAACAAGAGGAAGAGCTTCCACGTGCCCAACTCGACCACGGGCGCGGATCGGCACGGCAGCATACAGGAGCTCAGCACCATCCAGATCCAGGAGAGGCCGCTCTCCAACAGGTACGGCCACTGCGACCGGAACAAACCCGGGCAGCCGTAAACAGAACAGAACAGCAATCAGATCTAATCAAGCAGGCAGACGTGTCCCTCTGTGCTGATTTCTGCAACGGATGCAGCGTGACACAATGACCTTTTGGGGACAGACGGGTGGTGGAGTATAATATCAGGGGGTGTGGCTCTCTGGGTCGTCCGATGATGTCAGAGTGATGTCACCACAGGGCCCTCGAGCAAGGCCCTTATCCTGCACTCGCTCCAGCTATAGAACGACCCTGCTCTCTCAAATGTACATTGCTTTAGTCAAACCAAATGTCTCTGAATGTTTCTATTTACACAACCCATCTTCAGACGGGCAAACTGGGTGGAGTCAAGGTTTCCCATCACTCTGTAGCAGACAGGACCAGTGAGATGTGAAATCAGCACCTCATGGTCCTCAACCTCCTTATGGTCTCCGGTTGCTCGCTACCGATTGAGGTGTGTCGTTTAACAGCGGGGGGGGGGGGGGGGGGGGGGGGGGGGGGGGGGGGGGGGGGGGGGGGGGGGGGGGGGGGGGGGGGGGG
>JAODKF010000068.1:21535515-21550204 GCA_026779585.1 Mormyrus proboscirostris
CAGAATGACTGAACAGGCTTGCATTATAATTTCTAGCACTGCCGGGAGTGTGGAGGGGGGCACACAAGCCCGGGGTTTGATTATTCATGCCCCCGCATCTTGTGCAGTATGAATCATTTTACAGCTGCGGCTATCGGGGGGGGGGATATGGGCAGGTTTACGGATAAACACCACAGCAATGGAAACACACCCAGCAAAGATGCATTAAATGCGACCCCTCTTTTACACTCTCTCTCTCTCTCTCTCTCTAGCACTTTACCTGACCGGTTGGGCGGCAAGCGGCCACAGTCTGACCCGCGCAGCTTAGTCGCATTAACCTCACTACCTATTACCGGCTCGTTTGCGCTGCGGCACGAGGAGCCCCGAGTGGGTCACATCCTGCCGGGGAAGAACCCAGTGTGTCACAGGTTCTAAAGGTTTTCTTGACCACCCCAGGACAGGTGGGCCATCCGGTCTCGAGCCCTAAACTCATTCCCTCTCTAACCCTGAAACTGGGCTGGTCCCAGCTGAACATTTTGGGGCCTCATGATGTCACCATGGCAACATCCAGTTAGCCAGTTTGTTTAAGGGGGTGGGACATCTGGGTATAAGACCGTCTTTAGTATGTCTTAGAACTTTCCAAGAAAACTCTCTTTCTTTAAGTCATACAAAATGGAGAAACGCCACATGCAAGCTTCTCCCAATCAGCACGCGTACACACACACGCACGCACACACACACACACACACGCACATACCCAGGACAGGAGGATCAGGCTGTCTTTCAGCGTCCCGCAGTATCCCACCATGGCCACAATAATCAGAAAACAGCAAACGGCAATGATGACCGGATGGACCACTGGAGAGTATGTCAGGATCGCAGCTTCCTCCAGCCTGCGGGGGGAGGGGGGAGGGGTCATTCCTCAGTGATATTTGGCAGAAGTGATGTTTATTTATCAATCCATCCCACTCCCTCGCTCCCTGCACCCCTCCCTCCCTCCCTCAGCCCCTGCACAAAATACTCCTGCTGCAAGTAAATTCTGATTACACGCCACAGGAATGCTGGTGTCGCACATTCGCCGTGTCCATTCAACTTTTAGAATAGGCCGGAGTCACAACATCAGGAGATATCAACCAAACCCGCTTTGGGTATCGCTCCTCGCTAACCCCATCAGATACCGAACTCTAAAGCCGTCTCTTTTGTCGTCGTCGTATTTTGGGAAGTCAAAGTAAGTCGATACCAGGATGTGCTTTACAAAAACACAAAGAGCGAGCAGGTTTGGTGATGCGCGTGTTCACCCGCCCTTTGTCTCACACAGCCCGAACAGAAAGCCCTGCCTCGAAGGTTTCTGGGTAAGTTTGGGTTTCAGGTCCAGCCTGTGTGCTGCCTGCCCGCATTCTACAAGCCTGTCACCTGCGTAGGGCTCACCTGGTATCCGCTGTCAAGGTGAGCACATTGTTCAGGTAATCTCTAAGCCACGCTGCCACTCCCAGCACACATACAGACATCAGCTGGGGGCAGAATGACAATAAAGCATGTCTGAGTTTAAAAAAAAATATTTATAATAGGATTCATTGATCAATATTCTATTACAAAAACTACACATTAGTGCACTACTCCCAGTGAATTTCTATTATATCTCTTAGTGATGACGTATAAACCAAATACCAGGGGTCAAGCTGTTTTAAATCTCTATACTCCCCAGGAGTACGATCTAATTATTTCTTTAACGCCGGAGGTCTATAAAATAAAAGGTGAAAGAGTCCGCACAGGGTTGATTAAAATATATTATCTCCTGTGAGTGGTGAGGGGCCAGCAGCTAGACAGCGAAAGCTGGAGTACTTTACACTCAAGTGCCTGGCTTCAGACGTCCAGCTGCCCACATGGGGAAGATCCCGAGCCTCGCAGATCGCCTTGCTGACCAAACTGAATAATAATGAGACGGATACTGCAAGCTGGCTGCTGTTTGTAACGTGAGCGGCGGCGGCGGCCACCTGCTGCCGCCGCTCGGCCTCGCCTACCCAGAAGAGTAAGTTGAGAGCGTAGAGCAGGCAGCGGAGGCACTTTACGGCGTCCTCCCGAGCCATCCCGACCGCCGCACCAGCCGGCCAGCGCTCCTCATCTTAACATCGCCTGCGGGACCCGGCCAGCCAGCGGGGGATACAGATTCACACTGTCACGCTAGAAAATAATCATCATAATTATAATACTCATATTATGCTGCATAGAACCTACCTCGTATTAGGTTTTAGTCCACTCCTTAGTCCATTTCACTAGAATTGCTGTTTTTTTTTCTATCGCCCCCCCCCCAAAAAAAAAAAAAAAAACACTCAGAGCAGGTGCTTATGAAGATAAAGTTTTCGGGTTTATCAAGTGTGCAGAGAAGCACTCGGCGGTGCTGACATTTCGGAATCACTCAGCGCTCACTTAAGCAAATCACTTCAAACGCACTCCAGCAAACTATGAATGCCTTTAAACGCCCCGCTTTCTGACAAATTATTACACTGCGCGCAAACCGGCCAGAAGATCTGATCATGCAAATTAAAGCTTGTTAAAAATCACTCGCTAAGATAAACAAAAATTTGGATGCAAATCACGGGACCTTTGAGCACATGGTAAAGTTATTCAAAACAACAGAAGTTACAGTTCGACTCTTCAAAAACCCCTTCGCATTGTCCTGTAAAGGATGAAAACAGCCGCAGTCCGGCATGCATTCCCCTTAAAATATACTTAATGTCATATTGCGGCTGCTGAGTTGCCAACACTGAGGGTATCTCTGCGCTGTCAATTCAAGTTTTTGACCGTGAAGGCTTCTAGTACATAGGCTTGGATCCCAGCGAGCTGCTCTGGTGCTCCTCTGGGTCCTAGTGACTGCATCTGGGCAAATGTAGGCTCATCTTGCGTACAAATCCCAGAAAAGGCGCATCGAACACTCCAAGGGAGAAGAAATGTGGGCGGTCATCAGCATCTCAGAGATACAATGGGCTAGAGAGTCAAGCAAAAGTTACGGAAGTGACGATTTTCCCTAAAATTAAAGCACTGAATTAATGGCCATTTAAATTAATCAGAAGAGCGCTTCCAATCTATAGGCCTAATTGACAAATGTGATTCACTATTTACTTGCCTTTTGGGTGTACAATTTTTGTAATCTTGTGTGATATATTTTATAATTGGCACATTTACGTTTGTGCTTATTTATTTAGTCTTTATTTTTATGACAGTTTGCATGCAGTTAAGTGGGATGTCTTCAATGACTTCATAGTGATGTGTATGCTGAAGAACTGCAGTTCCATTTTGAACCACCAGGCGGGGAACCTAGCGTACGAAACGCATGGCCATATTTGCAAACCAGCTTGGAGTTTTTCCGATTACTAAAAACGCAATCTTATTATTACTAATGTAGAAGGAAAAAATGCTTTTCGTAATTTTTATGAATGAAATAAAACTATTGGTAGTAAAGTAAGAGAAGAATTGCTAATAGGTGTAGGTGTGGCACAATGGGGAGTATTGTGGTTTTGTACCTCCAAGGACAAGGGTTTTAATCCTACCCTACCTAAGCTTGTGAAGTTTGCGTTCCCTCCCAGTGTTTGTATTGCATTCTAAAAACGGGCAGTTAGGTGAACAGGTGTCTCTAAATTACCTGTAGCGTATGCTCAGTAATGGTCTGGCATCCCATCCACGATGTCCGTGCCTCACCCTGGATTGAATAAGGGGCTCGAGAGGACAGATGAATGCAAAACGTTTTTTCGCATGAGCTGGAAGGATGCTCGCCAGCTGCTGTGTGCTTTCTGTGCTAATTGTCACTGATAGTTAGGCCTATGTGTGTTGATTTTCCATAACAAATGGTTGTGCTTTAGTGGTGCACAGAAAATAAGATGATGTATTTAAAAAATAATGATTACTAATTTAAAAATCCTAAGCACTTAACTGAAAAAAAGCCTTACTCATACTCCAAAATGGGACAGGATAATAATCATATATCAATACGAGCTTGACTGAATATGCCTAACAGGTAATAGTTTTAAACAAAAATTCAAATATAGGATTGAGAATTAAAGCAAGCACTTACAGTCACGTATAAAAAATAATTTTATAAAGACTTAAAAGGACATATTTTATCGCCAAGGCCACTGGAGGTCGTCGCTACTCAGAAGTTACGCTGGAGTGTTATTTAGTGCCTGGGAAATTGACCGTAACATATTAAAATAATAAGGCGATGACAGAGTAATGATACGGCGTAATTTTTTTCTACCTGGGGAGAATGTTATACTCTTATAGAACTGTACCTTGTGGTACTCCAAGACCAAATCCCACATTCCATCAGTTTCCTTATTTTACTTCCTGACTGCATATTATGTTTTTTTCACGAGATATGAATCGTTCTGCGAGACCTTTAAAAATAGGTAAATTTATTTTGCGTTTCTAGCTAAAAATTCATTAATTGTCTGATCCGGCGTCTCATAAAAGCTAAATGCTGAAAACTACGTTGGCTCGTTACATGTAAAACAATGAGCTAAATTTAATACTGAGGTGACGATCAATCGTCTAATCATAAGTGACTTACGATATATTTTATTCAGAATCGCATTACGTTAAGAACACTGGTGACGAAACGCGTCAACGTCGGACTACACTAACCGGCGTGCCCTTCAATCGCGATCAAAACAATGACGCAACTCAAAAACCGATCCAATCAAACGTCGGCTTAGGAAATACGTCAGACTCAATGACCTCAGTAAGAAAAATAGCTAGCTTTTTCCTTGAGCCTCAGCGGCAGACGGCGCCATATTGAAAGACTGGCATTCTTTTAATAAACGTCTAAAAAATTTAAAAAAGCCAAAATGCTCTACTTAGAGGACTACTTGGAAAGTGAGTATGGCGTTATCGCTTAATTTCGGCCGTGGTTTTGATGATATAGCCAGCTGGGTTTCCAGTATCGGGACCCCCCGATTTTGGTTTAGCTTACTTGGCTAATGGTTTCTGTGCCCCCTCCCCTCCCCCTTCCCCGTTGCCAGTGATCGAGCAGCTACCCATGGATCTGCGCGACAGGTTTACGGAAATGAGAGAGATGGACCTGCAAGTTCAGAGTACGCGCTGCCGCAACGTGACCGCGTCCCACAGCGCTGGCTCGGCCGGAGCCGGCGGCGCCCGAGAGCCCCTACATGCGCCTCAAATCGGGCGTTTTATGTCACCGCCGGGGCGTTGGTCGGCCGAAAAAAAAGTTATCGGGATAGATTTATTTTTTGCAGCGACGTTGCTGCGGTGTGTGCTGAACGCGCATTTAAGGTGGAATAGCCATTTCCCAGAAAGCTGTTTACTGACACTTATCCCAAGGGTGATCATTTGATTTAAAGTCGCTCCACGATAAGGAGCGCCGTACTATGTAAAAGGCTTGTAACAACTTAGTTATTAAAATGTGGTACAGGCACCCATATCAGTATAAGTGACGGGAACGGCAGTACTGGAAGTAGAAAGTTGACCCTCTGATATTCTGAGTTTTAACAAGATGTAATTAGTATGCAGTAGTTATGTGTCAAAGCGGTAAACATTTTAAGCATCAATAGATAATATCAATTTATTAACATCCCATGACATACACGCCTCCGATTCTCCTCTAATGTTTTTACGTTTCACCCCTCAGACGCCATGGACCAGCTAGAGCAACGTGTCAATGAGTTTTTTATCAATGCGAAAAAGAACAAACCCGAATGGAGGGAAGAACAGATGGAGGTGATAAAGAAGGTAACGGACATTGCTAGCGCCATTAAACAGTGTAATATGAATCCCCTGTGCTGACTGATTGCCATGTTATTGGGGATTTTTCGTTGTGGCGGTCATGGCGATGGTGAGTAGGTCTGTGGGTTAGGAAATTGTGCCTGTGATCAGTTGGTTGCCAGTTCGAATCCCAGGGTCGGTAGAATAATTTTACAGTTTGTCCCCATAACTCTTAAATGTAAGTGGTCAGGGGTGGGATGTCAATCCAACCTTATTGTCATTGTGCAAATACTAAGCCAACAAAATCCGTCTAATCAGATGCAGATAAAATATATACAAATGCAATAAGTTATACATAAATTATGGATATAAGTTTAAATTATGGTTCAGTGCAAGATATGTATTAGGTAGTATGCAGTATAATGTGCAGACAGGAAATATGACGAGATGTAGTGAACATGATGCCTCTTGTAAGTGTTGAACTGCCCACAGCGCAGTTCATTATATCAAATTTTGACAGTTTGGAAAATGTTGAAGCAAGGAACCGCTGAACAATCTGAGTGGCTTGACGTGTCTTGCCAGTTGCCACTGCCTTTTCCAGCTGGATAGCTGCATTCTCACAGTGTACTGGAGTCTTTTTGTCCCACATTTAAGTTTCAAATCAATTTGCATAATAACCTTTCATTCTTTTGGCTTCTCCAGGACTATTACAAGGCTTTGGAAGATGCAGATGAAAAGGTCCAGTTAGCCAATCAGATTTATGACTTAGTAAGTACAATAATTGTAATATTTCATGTCAAGTTTGCATTACAGGGCACTCAGAACTTAATACTCAGATTTGTTATAAACTGGTTTATTAGGTGGTTGATTGTTCTATAATACATGAAGTGAATGCTGTGTACTTTTGCAGTCTGGCACAGAATCAGTAGCGTAAACTAAGTTGTTTATGTTCATTATTGGTATTGATGGAATTATATTAGTCAGTTTGCTCTGCCAGCCAGAGTTAAGTTGGTGTTTGTGTACTTCAAGGATTGGTCAAGTGATTGCGTTGAATTGGTATTTCTGGTTGAAATGAAGTTGCCTTTCCATGAAATTTCCACTAGATGGCGTTAATGCCTCATCCAAAAAAGTCTTCCAATGTATTCTTAAGTTAGACTGCTGAAGTTTAGTAATTTTTTAAGTAAAGTTAATAATTGTTTATGAGCATTTCTTTGAATTGTGTGATCATTATGTTTATTGTGGTTGATCGTTAGCGAGGCTGTGTGTGACAGCGCTCTTCCAGAGCCTTGTGAATATGGGATGTAGCGTCGCCAAGGGCGACAGATTCTGCACCTGGCTAACATGGCTCCTGTGTGACCAGGTGGATCGCCACCTCAGGAAGCTGGACCAGGAGCTGGCCAAGTTCAAGATGGAGCTGGAGGCTGACAACGCCGGCATCACGGAGATTCTCGAGAGGCGTGAGTGTCCCACCCACACCGACGAAACGCGGAACAGGCCGCCTGAGCGTAGCTGCCCGTGGACACGCTTGCCCTCGTGTCCTTATCTGCTTTGCGTCACGTTTTTTTTTTTACCTCTCTAATGATCCAGACTGACTGATTAAAATGACACGCTTCTTTGGCCTTCGCCACTGTCATCAGTTTTCCTTACAAAGTGATCTTCTCTCTCTGTTTTCTCTGTTCTGTGATCCATTAATCAGCCTTCCACAATAGCTTTGTGCTCCAATGCGCAGTTTTTTTTATTTGAAGTCGCTCTTCCACCGTAGGCCTTGTGCTAATCTGTTCCGTTTTGTGCGCCGGGGTCAGGTTCCCTGGAGATGGACAGCCCGTCTCAGCCTGTGAATAACCACCATGCTCACTCACACACCACCGTGGAAAGTAAGCCTGGCTCTGGGCTCTCCTCTGCCTTCGTTTTTTTTTTTAAGTCCAGGGAGTCCCTCCGTCATGGTATTTCCTCACCGCTGTCTCGCCTCCCTCCCCAGAGAGGAAATACACGACTCCGGTGCACCACACAACTGAGCACGTCCCTGAGAAGAAGTTCAAGTCCGAGGCCCTTCTGTCGACCCTCACGTCCGACGCATCGAAGGAGAACACGCCAGGTGAGGCACGGGACTCACTCTTAACATGCGTCCGCGACGCTACACGGATTCCCCTTCCTGCAGAGAGATGATGCAATTTCCCTCTGGAACGCACAGTGAAATGTCGGCCATGTTTGTACAGGGTGCAGGAACAGCAGCTTGTCCTCTGCCTCCAACAACGCGTACAACGTGAATTCATCCCAGTCCCTCACCTCGTACAACCTGAGCTCATTGCCCGCGGGGGCGGGGGCCGGCGCGGGGGCCATCACCATGGCGGCAGCCCAGGCCGTGCAAGCCACCGCCCAGGTAAGGAACCCTTCTGCCGCTGCGCGTCCGCCGCAGAGGACGCCCGAGCCCCACGTGAGCGCCGCCCTGCTGTTCGTTTCAGATGAAGGAGGGCCGTAGGACCTCCAGCCTGAAAGCCAGCTTCGAGGCCATTAAGAACAACGACTTCCAGCTGAGCCGCGAGTTCTCTCTGTCCCGCGAGTCGTCGGGCTACTCCTCATCGGCGCTGGCCTCCACACTCACACAGACCCTGCCCCCCTCATCCTCAGACTCCCGGGGGGGGCGCAAGTCCAAGTACGAGCAGAACCGGGCATCCATGTTTCTTGCAAGAGCTGAAACAGCAAGCAAATATCTCACTATATGACCACCATACCAGAAATGGATAGTTCAGGTTCAGAAAGCAAAAATCCAGTCCAATATTTTGCTTCAACCAACCAGTTTAGCCTATAGAGTCTCATTCACAGAATTGTCAACTGCTTGGTTGGAACAAAATCTTGGTATGGATTTGTACTTTGTGGACCTGAACTTTCCACCTCTGATAAATACCCTTTGTATCATCATCATCATCATCATCATCATCATTATTATATGTTGAGTATTGCTATGGGCATCCTTCACTGAGGCCAGGTCTGTAATGGAGAAAGTGTTTCACAGTGTTTTACTTGTTCCAGGAACAACACAAAGTCTTCAAATCACCAGTCCTCTTCCTCGTCCTCGTCTTCCTCCCTCTCGTCGTGCTCCTCTAACTCCGCCCTGGCCCAGGAGCTGCAGCAGGTGTCAGCGCTGCCAGAGTCTGAGGCCAACAGCCAGGTGGACTGGACATACGACCCCAACGAGCCCCGGTACTGCATCTGCAACCAGGTGGGCTCTCCCTCGTCCTTCCTCATCTGTGTTTCATGGTCCATTAAACAAAAAAAATATCTATATATATATTAAATGAATATCTCTGGTTGTCAGGTGTCCTACGGAGAGATGGTGGGGTGTGACAATCAAGACGTGAGTATCTTTATTTCTGTTTAAGTCCCGTCAAAGGGAAGCTAGTTCTGAATACAGTACACATCTCAGGTTTATGTTACTCATGTGTTTGTCTGCTTGCCTCGGAGGTTAAAGTGGGGCTTTGCATTCGTGTATGTGTGTGTCACAGTGCCCCATTGAGTGGTTCCACTACGGCTGTGTGGGCCTGACAGAAGCCCCCAAAGGGAAGTGGTACTGTCCCCAGTGTACAGCCGCCATGAAGAGGAGGGGCAGCCGGCACAAATAAACCCTGTCGCCACGGTGACGGCTTCACCTGGACCATCCACGGCACGCTCCCGGAATCGCCCTCCTCCTCTCAGCACACTCGGTCAAAGGCGGCCCCGGAATTCCGGGGTGGTGAGGGTGACTGTATCCGCTGTCTGTACACAGTTAAGCAGCTCCTTTGTGTGTTTTTTGTGTAAAAGAATCGTAAAAGCTATTGCGCATCTTCCATTTAAAAAAAAAAAAATAAAAAATTTCAAGAGTATTAGACCCTGAAAACTCATAGCCGAAACATTCCAGTCTGTTCCTCAAGCGGACTGAACGGGCCTCAACCACCCCCCCCCCCCGACGTGTCTTAACCACGTATCCTGGACGGCTCGTTGGGAGAGAACGAGGATCAGCTAACGACGTTCGTCGGAAATGTCCGAGGTTGGGCAGAACGGACGATAATCTGAGCAACCTTTTCTTGAGATGAACCCGCCGATTTTTAAAGCCATCTGCATTCGCCATGTAAAATGTATGAACAAAGTCAGTACTCTAGTTTGTGTGTGTCTGTTATACTGGTCTGTCCTCCTCTGAAAATGGTGTACAGTTTTCCCAGAAATGTGTAGAAAAGAAATCAAATAAAATGATCAAATTCTTTTGATAATCCCCTGTTTCGATTCCCGTGATGATGACTTCAAAGTACAGTGCTTTTTCTGTTTTTTTTCCATGCTAAATGTTGCTTGGCTGCTTTAATATAGGCTAATGGTTAAAATGGGTTTTTATAGTGGTACTTAACGCTACTGTACAGCATTCAATAAATGCATATGTGCATTTTGACAAGCCCCCTCAAGTAATTTATTGCTTTAAAAAGGTATTAAGAAATAAACTGTACAAGTACTTTTCGTCGTTTTCTAACTGTGACACCTTGAAATGTGAGTTGTGTATCGCGGATTATAGTTACAGGCTCGATAGGGCATGTTTTTAAAAGTTATATTTAAGGTGCTATTCAGTAACTCGTAAACATCGTAAAATTCAACTGCAAATTTCTTCGTGATATTATGGGAGATTACCGCCCATCGTTTGATTTAACATAGTTAACTGGTCAGATGAGTTGCAGGTGCATTTTAAGTGTGGGGGCGCTACACACCCTGGGCAGCGATCATAGGAGGGTGCACGATGCTTTAACGTCAAACTTCACTTTCATACGTCACTGCCTGAAAGTACATTTGAAAACGTGGAATGTAAACGGGGCTGGTGGGCATCTCATCTTTTCATCACTTCGTCGGATTCTGTGCTTAAAACTTCCTAAATTATATGATAAATGTCCTTGGATTCAAAATAATTTAATCCTGGAAAATGCGTACAAATAATTGTACTCTAGATATAATCTGAGATACAGACTATACGTATAATTGCAAAAAATGACGAAGATTAAGGGCCAGCCTGCACGTGGGTGTAATGTCTTGTGAAGGCAGGCTGGGAAATTCCTCTTGGTATATAAGAATGGGCAATACGATGATGCCGATCTGTCAGAAATAACTGGACAAGCCGGACTAAAACAGTGCGAAATTTAGACAGCATCTTATTTAAAACACCACTACGAAAAAAACTGAGAAACGAGAAGCAGCCCTTTCGCAAGTTAGGAGCAGCCTATTTTTCACTCAAAGTGACTCATTTAGAAGGGGGTATTTTACGGGGAAGCGGATACCTACCGGTGGCCAGAGGAAGTCAGCATTTACTCTCAGGATTAACAGTTACCAGGTGGGCTGTCTTTCCCAAAGTGCGCTTTTTTCTGTGGCTTATAGCGGACCAGTGGAGCCCCTCTGGGAAGAGGCGCAAGTTCTACATGGGAGGAATAAATGACATTTTAAAGATCATCTTCGGACGATCCAAAGTCGTGGGTTTGCAGTTTGCTGTTAAAAAGGCGAGCGATTATCTGCAGATTCGAGTTGTCCTTCTTCAGATGGTTATAATCGACACAGAGTTTAACTTCTGCTGAAACTGGGGGAAAAGAAAAGCCTCGTACACACGTCTCTGGTGCAGCTTAAAGGACACCGTGTTTATATAGCGGCGCACATGAACTAATACAAATAACAGAATTTCTCCCTTTAAGAAGTGGGTGTTGCTCGTTCATATGCGCAGCTTACTCTAAACCAGAAAACGAGATATTTTACTGACTTTGGGATTAATTTTTTAACTTTTGAAGATTATCAAGGCAGTTCAGCATGCACTGTGCCTCTTTTTTGTCCCATGTCCCGCATAATGCGTGATGCCGTGAAATATTTTTAATGGTATGCGTGGCGTCCCCTGTCATCGGGGCGGCCGGGGAAGTGGGGATGGTCTTCCTACGGCTCTGGGCGCTGCGTCGCCGGTACTGCCCGCGTCCGGTGCTGCTCTCAGGTGTGCTGATATGCCTGGTCTACCAAACGCTGGTGGTGGCCCGGAGCCGCTTCAGGACCTGCCCGCCGGACCGTGGCGACAAGCCGACTGCGGCGGCGGACGTGCGCCTAGACGAGCCGCGTCTGAAACAGCCGGAGCCTCTAGAATCTGCTCAAAATCAGCCAGGAGTGAGTGAAATTTTTATATTTACGCCCTTCAGGATGTCTGCATTTCGCCTGTTTTGTAAGTCTTTACATTAAGTGTGCACTTTGCCATACGATGGAACTGATGCAGTGATTTTAAGGTGTGATATCCTACTTTGCAAATGTTATAGTAATGTTTTTAATGATAGTCACGTGTAATTACATACTTGTCATCCCTGTGTATTTATTGCGTACTCACTAATTTACTTTAAAGCCTTGTAGTTATTCAACAGATGTCTGGCCAGTGATCTGTATAAATGACTTATGAAGTCTGTCCGTATAAATACGCAGAAAGCTTTTCTAGTAGATGAAAGGACGGCGGACTGCGCTGCACGTTTCTAGATAGTAATGAGCAGATTTCGGTGAGCTGTGCTACTGGAGGACGGTTTCCTATGGGATGTTATAAGTTAAGATAAAAAAACGGGGGTTTCCCTTGAGTACAGCTTAGAGACGCATTTTCAAGGTTGTGTGTGGTTCTAAGTGCAAATTGAAGAAGCATTTTTCGCCGAAACCACGGTGGAGGGTTTCTATAACCTCTCCTCATCATTAAGGTTTTTATTGACGTTTAGACGTCAGGTTTCTACATACGTGCAGTTATGCTTTCGAACTGCGTGTCCAAAACAGGTCCATCTCGATTAGCAGATTGTACAGAACTTGGTAACCCACAAATTTTAGTTATGTTTTCCTTTTCTGTGGGATCCCTGTTCCTCTAATTTTTAATTACTTGGTTTTATATAAAAATTCACACTACTGTAACTTATCAGCGATACATACACACTGTGTAGTATACATGTATGTATGAAATATGAAGTAAGACTGAACACTCAGTAAACATCTGTACCTTTGCTTGTCACTGGGGCTGTACCCAAGGGTCTGACAATTGTACCCTTAGCTGTAGGTAAATGTACCTTTTAAGGTAGAGAAATTGACTCTGAAGAACATTTCTGTTTAATTGATGGCACATTAATGCTGTTTGTAGCTTGGGGATGTTCCTCAGAGTCTGTTTCTGTACCTTAAATTAGATTAAAAGGTTCACTTGCCTACAGCTATACGGTACAGTTGGCAGGTCCATAAGAGTACAGCCCCAGTGACAAGCAGGGGTACAGACTGTTACTCTTTTTTTCTGAGAGTGTAGTGTTTGAGGTGGCGGCGTAGACTGCTCTCAGCTGGTGGTTCTAGACCTGAGCTCTGTCTCAAAACGGAACCCCTGTCCCACCGAAAGTTGTTGTTGAGTAGAACATCACGTCTTACTGGTTCTGCGAATGGATCTTCTGCTGGACCTCAGACAGTGTAAACGCTGGTTCGCTTTACTCCAGAACGGTGCCCGATGGTTTCTGATTGACTTCATCACCAGTTACACTGTCTGGTAGGCTGTACAACGTCCTTTATGTCTGACTGCGAGGTTTTGGATCTGAAACCATCCTCCTCAGGGCAGGTTATATATTTTTTCTCATATTCTCTTATTTTTCTCTTATTTTCGGTTCTCAGTACTTACAGTATGTAATTTACTTTTTATCCTGCAGAATAGGGGGTGTTGGGGATGTTTTTCCCCCCCCAGGCTTCTTCAGGGGGCTTGATAACATTAACATTCTGATGTGTCTGTTATCTGTGCCAAAGATCCGGTTAAAGATCTATGAAACCATAAAAGCATCAGATGCATTATGATGCAGGTAACATGCGTATAGTCAGTGCCAGCAGGCAAAACCCAAAAATTGGTCTAGGTTATATCTAGTCAGTCAGAATTTTTAAATTTGAGACACAGTTCAAGTCACCGTCTTGGATGGTTTTTGAGATACGGGTTTATTTTGGTACCTAGTTAAGTGAAGTTTTCTTTTATATAGTTTACTAAGATAAAACGAAATGTGAAACTGACAGATATTTTTGGTTCCATTGAAACTTTCAATTTGAGTTCAGTTTTTGAAAGAGTTTTTGAAAGAATTAATGACATTGGTTGACAAAGAGTAAAAATATCAGTTATTTAGTTGGGGAAATTTTTCTTAAATGTGACATTTATGGACAAAGAAATAAATTAAAATCTGAAACAGTTTTACAGATTTCACACTTTTTGTAAGTACACTTAACTTCCGGGACCTGGCTAAACAGCAGCACCCCTAACAGTGTCAGCATCTCTAGGTCTTCATCTTGTCGTTCCACGTAAAACAACACAGATGCTCAGAATCTAAGGTCCTCGCAGTATCTCAGAGACTCTTTTTATGTATGCGTTTCTTCTGTGATACAGTGATGGCAGGGCAAATTAACGGTTGGATGGTCCCCTTAGCGGCACGTCTGTCGTACAAGCTAAGTGCAGGGGTCTTCTCAGTATGAGGATGACAGGATCAGTTTGCTCATTGCATCACAGGTGCAGAAATATCCCGGCAGGTGGGCTATCTGCTCAGGGCCAGGAGATTTACTACAGGACCCAAGGGAACCCAAAGAACAAGCTCTGTTTTCGTGACGTGTTACAGAAATTGGTGCTGAAGCGCCGCTCCCACTTCCCCACATTGGTTGGGGGTACGTGTACAGAAAAGTGAAGACCCCAAATAGTCAGACATGTTCCTCAGTCAGGACAGAAGCACGCGGCGGTCTGCTCGCTCCTCACGTCCGGCGGTTTGCTCGCTCCTCACGGTGGTCTGCTCGCTCCTCACCGCCGTCTGCTCGCTTCTCACGGTGGTCTGCTCGCTCCTCACGGCCGGCGGTTTGCTCACTCCTCACCGCCGTCTGCTTGCTCCTCACCGCCGTCTGCTCGCTCCTCACCGCCGTCTGCTCGCTTCTCACGATGGTCTGCTCGCTCCTCACGGCCGGCGGTTTGCTCACTCCTCACCGCCGTCTGCTT
>JAODKF010000068.1:21557351-21567714 GCA_026779585.1 Mormyrus proboscirostris
CAATAAAAATAGCACTGTGGCTCTTTGTTTAGTCAGGTCTGAAATGCTCGTACTTGTAAATGAGGAAAACTTCAATTTTTCACCCTCTCCGGGGCAGCAATAGTGCTCACACTTTCTGTTGGCTGTGTTTCGTTGAGCTACATAAATAATATGTTTCCTTCTTCAGAAGAGGCTCGATCCGGCCCTGTATCAGCAGGCGACACACGCAGGGTCTTGGCTCAGGTCATTTGGTGGAGGAGGTGTAATGGAAATGATTTTTATCTTCAGTCACAGACCTGTTGGCCTGCAGGCTTCGTAGCATTAAAACAAAGACAAAGTCAGAGAGTCTGCCTCCTCCACGTAAGCTGTGACTCTCTCAGGCTGGGGGTGATTTGACTGGCGCGGTAGGCGCCCCCCTCCCCCCCCGCCAGCAGGAATCAGAAAGGCAGAGGCGCTGGGCCCGTGCTTCCGGTCGACCCGCCTAAGGAGGAGGCCGCGTCCAGCTCGTTACCAGACCCTACAGGCCCGAAATCGCCGACCTCCTTCCTTGTGTGTCTCTGGAACAATAACCAGCAGATGTTTTCTCCTCTGTGGCTCAGCGTGGAGGCCGGCGAGAGATCCCCGCGCTTTCATTCCCAACCCCTTCCTTAAAAAGCACTTTTTTGAAATTTCTTGTTAAATTAGGTTTACAGTTTGTCTTGTTTGTGGAGAGTGTTTGTGAAACAATACGTTTTTTTCCCTGTTCCTGCTTCCAATCATCTGTCACGAAAGTTTTACTTCAAAAAGTCTTTAATGTGACTTTAATTATGGGGATTCTACCCTGACACATGCGACAGTTAAAATATTTGCTCTTACTCATTACAGTAAAATTCACATACGCTCTGTTTACTATTTCATCTCGGAACTCTTCTACATTAGCAGTTACAGTCATAAAAAAACATCATCCATTTTTTTTTTTTTACTTTTGATCTCTGTGATTTATGTCTAAATCTATAATAAACATTTAAAAATGTAATTCCGTCCCAGCCTTTTGTCTTAACACTGCCAGCAGGCTTGTATAATTTACACCTTGGGCCATCTCTCCCGCTGTCCCTCTCTCAGGTAGCGATACCTGGGCCATCCTGATTTGTCTTCGAGGCTCCGAGAAGAGCTGCTTGAAAAAGATGACTTCTTACCGTCTGCAGGCCCATCAGCGGGTGAGTACCTGCATTTGGGACGAGGCCTGTATTAATGACAATTATTATTTTACTCTGGGGACAGGGGACATCGTGCAGTATTTGCCTTCCTAAACGCTTGAGATCTGACCCCTTCGTCTGGCCGCTTTCTGGCGCGCCGTTGAAATTAGATCAGCTGCATTCTTCAGGGGGAAAAAAAAAAAACATTTTTAGAAGCTGGGCTAGAGATGTATCCACTTTGATTGGAGAGAAAACTTTCCCGTCCCACCAAATACATAAGCCCAGCTCACGCCGGGCAAATCTGGCAAAAGCGACACCCGAAAAATATCAGACGTGTTTAGAAACTGGTTCTGTTTCTTTTCCACGGTTGATCTCTCCGAACTTCCCGTTTCAGCTGAAGTGCGCTGCTATTTCAGACCGCCGCCTCGTTTCGGCCCCCAAACCCGCCGCTAATCCCGGCGCTTTTTCCCGCAGGTGAACATGATCCCCACCCTCACTCAAGCTTTCTCGAGCGCGGGCGGCATCTGCCGCTTCCAAGCCCACGATCTGCTGTCAGGTAGCCATCTGCCTGCTCCTCGCTGCGCTCCACCTGCAGGGCGTTTGTGGATCCCAGGGCTGTAAAACGCTCATTTTTTTAAGTTAATCATGACGATGGTCATGAGGCCTTATCTGTGCATTCATTTGCACAAACTCCAAAGGGCAGACGATCATTAATATAATATAATGATAATAAACAGAAACATTTGACTAAATGAAGAATAGTGTAAGGCAAGATGAAATGTATTTCAATAAGTATTTTATATTTTGAATAAGTACACTCAGTTTCATGTTACTTAAATACTCTTCATACGAATGAAGGCACTGTTTCTTTGTAGATTATTCGATTATGCCTTATTCTAAAACACTGTTATTGGGCCTAAAATAGCTCTCTTAATTGGATGACGGAGGCCTGCACTTTGGCCTGCCTCCCTTTTCGATGTTTATACTGCTGCTTCGGGTGCAGTTCACAGAGATCATCATTTAAGTGGTGTGTCCTCACTAAATTGTGCCCTTTGTCTCGAGTCAGTGAGTCTGACGGAGGTTTACAGTGTAGCCTTTGTGAGGGTGGGGGGGCGTCTGGCATAACCGGCAGAGGAGGGATCACTTGCTATCCCGGTGCAGCCGGCAATTTCTGGTGTTATTTTCGTCATGTCGGTTCCTTTGAGATGCAGTGGATTAATTACTGGTCCTCGCATTACTGTCAGTCATGGGAGGTATTCATAAAAGTGAAAGATGTTTCTGATTAAAATAGCTGCGTGTTGATTTTTATAGATTTCACTCGTGTTGAAGCTCAGAGGTGGAGAGGTCACCTAGGTGCTTTACGGAGAATGATGTTTCCATTACCCCCAGGGTGAAGGACCACTCCATCACTGGCTTGGCTTCCTAATTCCAGTGTGACACAGGGTGTTGGGGTGTGACACGGGTCGTTGTGCAGCTCAGGCATGGTGACATCGGATAAAAATGGTTTTACCCATAATCTTGCAGATGTGAGAGTCCATCTGGCATCTTGTTCTGTCAGGGCGAAATTCCTGTCTATTTCTGCTGTGTCATGTACCCTTCCAGGGCTGTCGATTCCCATAATTCCCTCTGCCTGTGGACCCTTGAACATCCCCCTGGGAGACGCTGATCCTGCAGCTACGGAGGGCTGGTCAGTCTGAAAGAAACTTGTGACATACATGCTAACATGTGACAAGAAATGTTTTTTAATTCACAGTGGAAATCAAACGCTTTGTGAATGGGTTTCTATTCATCTAATACATTAAGATATTTCATATTGTTGATAATTATCACGCAGTTTGGTTTAATGTTTTAAAGTACAAGTATCCCATAATTTTCTGTATGCCTGTTGATGTCACAGATGAAGCCTTGCAGTGAAAATGACAATTATGAGAGATCTGATGCCACACTTCCTCGCGTGCTAATTGGCTTGTAGACCCAGTAGCGCGGAATTCTCCTGTGTGATTGGCTCCCAGCTCGTCACCTGACCCACTGAGTCCAATCCTCTGCTCCACAGGCCCCCGTCGGGCACCGCCCCTCCGGCGAGTTGGACGCTCTTCGCCACAGTGTCAGTCTACGTGCTCGTCACCTCGGCCTCCCCCCTGGCGGCCTTCCTGCACACCACCGGCCTGGTCAGACCCGGCGTCTCGGCCCACAGCCAGGCAGCCCAGGTAAGCAGCCTTCCTGCACACCACCGGCCTGGTCAGACCCGGCGTCTCGGCCCACAGCCAGGCAGCCCAGGTAAGCAGCCTTCCTGCACACCACTTGTCAGACAAACGGCAAAGGGCGGCACTGCGCTCAACACAGGAGCCGGGGGCCTCCCAGTGGGCAGAGTTCCAGAACATGATACGATGGAATCCTGTTTATGCACTTTTTGTTTGTGCTATGATGATAAATTGCCATATTATCATAAATTTCCATTTCCGATGGAAGTGGTGTGTGGTCCGGTGAGTCGGGGCGCAGTGCCTGTGTTCTTGCCCTTGAGCAAGATCCTTAACCCTCAGTCACTGGTACCGACTGACCCTGCTAAAATATGACGCCCCCACCCAGCTATGGGAGAATTTGGATCCTCACCTGCCAGTGGTGAAGGAGAATGTTCTAGATCCCAAAAAGGGCCCAAGCAGCTTTGCTGGATATTGTTAGCAGACGGAGCTGAAAGGCTGTGGGAGATACGCCAGGCCGCCTTTGGTTTTATGGATTTAAGTTTCATTTGCTTAAACTCCAGTATGCGCCGTTTTCAGATGTCAGAACCCGTTTCTGCGGTCGACTTTCCCTTAAACCATGCGACAATAATCACAGGAAAAGCGGCCGGTCTCAGACGCCAGAGCGGCGAACAGGCTCTGCGAAAGTATGGCCCTCTAAGTTTGAAGTGGAAAAGTTGGAGAGCGGGAAGGTAATTAAAAGACAAGGCAAGAAGGCAAGGGCTGAGCTGCTGCCTGTTACAGATCATGTGACCAGAGTGACAGCCAGTCGCCTCGGGTGGGTACAGAAAAGTACCATAATGTCTCTCTGTTTCGGAGAGAAACTGACCTTATCATGACCCGGAGCAACAATGCTGCGAAGTAGGGATGTTGGCACAAAGAAATCATCTCTTTCGGCCAACGCAGCCAATGTTTATGTTAGAATCCGCTCCCTGGTGGCAAGAATGCAGCATTGGCATGCAAGCCAAGCAGAAGCAGAAGCTGTAAACACTGTATCACAATCCTGTCACAGGGTGGAGACAGAGCAAAATTAATTAAATACATTTTTAGAGACCCTGCGTATGCAGTGTTGGGTTGTGGAGAGACTGGTGCAAAATATTTATGAAATATTAAATATCCTCCCCGAAACAAAATCAGCATCATGCTTCTAAAATATGAATTAATTAATGCAGGCATTTGCAAAAATTGCAGTTTCAGTTTAGCATTGTCGTTTGTTAAATTGTACTTTAAATCTGCTGAATAAAAGTTAAGTGAAGAGTTATTTAGACTGGAGACTGTTTCTATAGTCTAAAGCCCCGAGAAATGTAATAGTGTTGTACAGTGCCACCTTGTGGTGTGTTTTAGAATGACAGGCAAATAACAAAACAGGCTTGTACAGTGGGTAGCATTTTGTTGCTATTTCGTAGCATATCGGTGTACATAGAGTTTGCATGGAGTTTCCTCCAGGTACTCATGCAGTTTTGCTCCAGCCCCACAATCAAACATGACTAGGATAAGATCTTAAAAGATGGATGGAACAATACATTTTAACAGCTGAAATTTTAATTAGCCTCTTAAATAAATCATGAAAATTATGTTTTATTAATGATGACAACCAAGGACACTTTTCGCCATTTAGAAAAAGTGTTTTTCAGAAGTGCTTGCGACTGCACAGTGCCGGTTTTGCGGTGGAATTATTCAGTTTGTAAAGCAAAGCATTAATAAAACTGTTAAAATATTCATAGTACTCAGTTTTTTTGTTCCCAGTAAGGAACACTTTGCCTCAGTTGCCTTGGAGACTAACAGTAAGTGCATTTGCCTGGGCTGTACTCTGGAATACCCTGAAAAATACACCCTGCATCACGTACAGTGTGAGACTGCTTGGCAGCTTGTAAAACCTGATACCTTACGGACTCTCTCTCCTTCCACCCCCTGCTTCTCAGCTCCACACGTTCTTCCTGGAACAGTTGGGCCCTGAAACGTTCCTCCAGCCCCTGGATAGCATGAGGGAGGCCGTAGCTGCGGTGCTGCTGTCTGCGGCCATGAGCGGCGAGGACCAGCATCCAGCGCCGGCCAGGTCAGCCACAGCCCTCGGTGACCTTTGACCCCCGTGGCTCCACTAGGCCGGAGTTCGGCAGCTCTTTGTACCCTAGAGACAGATCCCAGAACCCTGGGCAGGTGCCACATTGTCACCTGTCGTTGTAGAAGAGAGACCTCATCTGGAAATAAGTGGTAGTGTTCATAAAAAATAAACATGACTTTTTAATGCTAAAAACATTAACTATACTCCTTTTATTAGAATTTTGTGAAGATCCATCCTTCTGTCTTCTAACCACTTATCCGGTACGGTAAAACGGGGTGGGGGATGCCAGGTGACGTGTGAAGGACATGTAGACTCATTCAGAGACTCGGGATTCGAACGGGCAGCCCTGGTGGTGTGTTGCAGGGTTAGGTTTAGGATTAGGGTTAGGGTTAGGATTAGGATTAGGATTAGCTGATGCTGCTGCGCTTTTGATTTGCTCCCAGCTTCTTGTTGTTTTCTGGCGTTTCCCACTCAGGTGTGAGCTCTGCTACCAGCTGCTGACCTTCACACTGCGATACAGGGGTTCGGTTCAGCCTGAAATCATCAAGGTGAGACTTCCTGGTTTTTCTGGGGCGGTTTCGGGGGGGGGGGGTGGTTTACCCTTCTGTTTCTGTCGCACCAGCAGTGGCTCTTTGGAAATTTGATCCTTAGCTATAATACAAGCTCTGGAGGATGGTGATTTTGGGGCTTGTAGGAGACGTGGTGTCAAGCACCCCCCCCACCACAAAGTCCACCCCCAACACACCCCCAGACATGTATACACACACATACCGCACGCATGTTCACGTTTAGACAAACTCGTATGTGTTCACACATCCGCAAACAAACCTGTTCATTTGACCACTTCACAGCTATAGGTGAGCGGTAAAACTTGAACCATCAGGTTACGTAACACAAACTGGAAAGAACCATATAATTTATATGCCCTTCTGCCTCTCCTCAGCTTCCCTGTCTCTGTATTTTCGGTCAGTACTGCCCAGTGTTTCTTCATGGCTTTGCTATATAAAGTTTTCTGCTGTATTACATTTTTTTCAAGATTTTCAAGGGAAGATTTTTAATTAGAACCTTAATTATAACTTTAAAAATCTTTTGTACTAGGACATGCAAAGTAAAATGACAGCTGAAATGCCCCAAAGAATTTGGCTTGGTTTTATCCATGCATTTCCTGTTTTTCCCCGATGAACTGAATGATCCCCTTAAATCTCCCTGGTGTGTATATTGTTCCGACAGAAGGGGGCAGTATGCAATCAGCTTTTATCCTCAGTAAGCCATCTTACTGGATCTCAGAGTCTGTGGTTTTGTCTTCCAGGTGCAGGCAGAGCTGCACTTTGACGACCTGAAGGACCCAGGTTTTGATGGTCAGATACTCAAGGAGTTCATCCTCGAGGACACACTCAACTTCCTGTTGTCGACACGTAACAGGAGCCTGGCATCTTTCCCAGAATGCATAGCGGCCATAATCAAAGAAAAGGTTCTGCTCCTTTGTGAAATACGTTCATGTTTACAGCTTGTTTGCAGCAGAACAGATGCACTGTGGTGACCTGAGTGAGGCAGGCGTCTCCTCTGTGTTCCTTCGGTATCCCAGTGTGGCGCTTCACCACTGTGATGGACTGATTGTGGACATAAGGGTGTCAGCTGGAGTAATGGATTATGTCATCTTGTCTTGACAGTACGGTGGCTGTGAAGGGACATATATCAATTGTCTGTCTTACAAGGAGAAGCTTGTTCTCCTCCAGTTTGTCAGCCAGCTCCAGGCGCCGGGACCCTTTGACGTGGTAAATACTCCTTTTACAATATATTCTGTCACAGATTCCTGAAAGTCTTGGCGGTTTTTTTCAGTCAAACTGCTGCTGTGGTTCCCCAAAGCTGTGTATGTGAGTGTAAAACTAAAAATCAGGACACACTCTATAAGCATTTTGCAATGTTCTGCTTATCGCGTCATTCTGTACTGCGAAGGTACAGAACCATGTCTCTATTTCCAGCTTTGGAATAAGGACAGTGGAAAAATGACTGAATCTGTGCTCACTGTCCTGGCTGTGATTTATTCTTCATTTAGCACTGACTGTGTTTGGTTTAAATGTATGCTGGCTGTGTTAATATTGTATGCTGTTTTTCTCCCTGCGCTGACTGTGTTTATTTCTGTTTTCTGGCTGTATTTGTTCTGTGTTTCTCTCTGTGCTCTGACTCTCTCTCTGTGCTCACTCTGTGTTTTTGTCTGTGCTCACTGTGTTATCTCTTGCCCTCTGACTATCTTTCTCTCTGTGTTGACTGTGTTTATCTCTCTGTTCTCTGTCTTCCTCTCCGTTCTCTGACTTTCTTTTTGCACCGAGTACGTTGTATGTGTCTGTGTGCTGTGTGTCTTCTCTGTGCATTGACTGTTCCCCGCTGTCCTGGCAGCTCTACCCTGCAGCCTCCCCTGCACTCGCCAGCCTCCAAGCCCACCTTGACCAAAGGTTCTACGGTGAGGAGCGGCCCCAGAAGCGGAGCCACATGGTGGCGCTGTTGAGTCAGACTCGCTCCCTCCTGTATACCTCAGAGATCCTGAAGCAGTCCAAGAGGTGAGGATGGGGCTCACGGGCTCTCCATTGCAAAGAATGCACCTCAAGCCATTATCAGAAGCGTACATAGAAGCGTACAGAGTTTCACCCCCTGCAGGGGGCGCCCTCTCAACTTTTTAAAGTGAAGAAATGATAACAGACCAGATAAATCAGCCCACGGTTCAGCCTCCTGAGCCCAGGACAGCATTCCTTACTGCATCTGTCCTCCATGCCTGGACATTCCCAGTACGAGGGGGGGGCTGGGGATATGGGTGTAGTTTCCTCACATATGAACTGACACAGCTTATCAGTTTATAATAGAGCACATCTGTGATTTGTACAGTTTAAAACTCTGCAAAACACAGTTTATCCTGTGCCTCTCACAGTCGTCTGTGTAGCGGGAGCAAACCCTCAGAAGAGCCCTCGGGGCATCAGGGTGTTTTGCCCCGCCACTGTCGGTGTTTTTGTTGTTTTCTTTTTCTCTCCTTTGTTGCCCCGAGGGAGGACTCATCACGTTCGCTTGTTTGCTTGTTGCTTGTTGCTTGTTTGGAACGTTCCAGACAAAGGCCGCTAATACCGTGTTCCCCCAACCAGGAGCAGTGTCCCTGAGGGACCAAGGGATTTGACCGATCCTTCCCAGAATTCCCAGCCCCAGAAAGGTGATCCGAGCTTAATTGATGGAAAACTCAAGTTACTAGATGAGGAGCAGGAAATCACAATTTCTGTGGCATTTTGTAACTGTTAGTTACCAAGTAAGACAGGTAAACATGCGCTTTTTAAGCAGCTGTGCTGTTACACTCTCTGATGCCACCTAAGGCCATATCGGACTAAATCAGCACCGAGTGTCTCTGTCCTTTAACAATGTTCTGCATCATTTCCTGCCACCCAGAGCTGATTGGGTGCATCCAAAATCGCACAGGCACACAGGAGGTACTGCGTGTTGGCAGAAGCCTGCTACTCAACCTTTAATGTAGTACATACTGTATAGATGGATGGGGATGTATGCATGCCTGAGACTCACCACAGTCATCATCCTGCATACTAACTGACCCAGGCATTTACCAATAATGTAGCTTGACCCCCATGAAAACAGTTAAAAAGCATGAGTGAAATAAATACATATTCGAGTCAACTTATGTAACTGGGTATTATTTTCTGGTGAAATCTGTGCACTTCCTCCTCCATCTTGGTGTAGATTTCTGAGCGAGTGATAATCTTTGTATCTGGTTGTAGCTCCAGTTGCCTCGTAGGATAGCGTATCGTCCATTTCATAGAGATTGCATATGGCTCATGTATTATTGCATATGGCTCATGTATATAGATACATAGATCTATATATATATATATATATCTATATTTAGTATATTTACCGTACTACATAGCGAACAAGTATGCGATTTTGGATGCATCCTTTGTATTAAATGCCTGGGTATTTAGGGGTTTGTATTTCAAAGCCAGTTACGATGAATGTCTTCTTTCCAGATTACCTGCGCCGTCCTGACTGCAGACACGGTGAGTGTTGTCACCCAGGACATTCTGTTAAATGTCTGTCTTCTTTACATTCCAGCACAGCACAGTCTCCTTTTCCAAGGACAATTAATTAAAGTCTCTTTATGTCGCCCCTTTTAAAAATGTGCCCTATGTAGCTGGCAGTGGGGCTGTCCACAGAAGCGTTACCAGAATGCCATCCTGGGGGGGGCATTTGGATATGCTGGGTGGGCACCATGCGAATGGCTGGAGAAAGGGGGTTTGATGGTAAAAGTTGATAATGAGGATGTTGGGTGATTTTTTTGGTTAATTGGTTGGTTAAATTTGGTTGGTCCCTGTTAGATGGGAAGTTGATCCTTTGGGTCCTATAGCCCCACCCTGGCCATCCCCTCATGGGGGCCAGTGAGAGTCCCCCGTGCTGCTGAGGAATAAAGGGGGGGAGGGTCTTCCGCGCCCGGAAGGAGTCATGTCCCACAATGAGGCAGGTCCCTCAAGGAGGTGTGTGCCCCAAGGAGCGGTGTGTCTCAAGGAGGTTTGTGCCCAAAGGAGGTGTGTGCCCAAAGGAGGTGTGTCCCTCAAGGAGGTTTGTGCCCCAAGGAGGGGTGTGCCCAAAGGAGGGGTGTGCCCAAAGGAGGTGTGTCCCTCAAGGAGGTTTGTGCCCCAAGGAGGTGTGTGCCCAAAGGAGGGGTGTCCCTCAAGGAGGTTTGTGCCCGAAGGAGGGGTGTTTCTCAAGGAGGTGTGCCCCAAGGAGGTGTGTCCCTCAAGGAGGTTTGTGCCCAAAGGAGGTGTGTGCCCAAAGGAGGGGTGTCCCTCAAGGAGGTGTGTGCCCAAAGGAGGTGTGTCCCTCAAGGAGGTTTGTGCCCAAAGGAGGTGTGTGCCCAAAGG
>JAODKF010000068.1:21609229-21628910 GCA_026779585.1 Mormyrus proboscirostris
CCCCCCCCCCCCCCCCCCCGCCCACAGCCTGTTATATTTTGAGGATGTGGGGGCCAGGAAACTGACAAGCGAGAGGCCCCCCGCTAAACGTAGCGCTGATAAGGACAGGAACACTGCAGGAAGAAAAGCCAGGAAGGCGAATGAGTGAGGATGTGCTCAGTTTGAGGGCCGTGAACCGCTCAGCACCCTAATGGAGGAGGGGCTCCCGTACTCTTCTCCTCTGGTCACTTCATCTAAAGGAGGAGAGGAGCGTCCAAAGAGTGTGAGGGGAGCACATTCCCAAAAGGTGCCTTTTTAGTGACGTCTTGGTTCTTGTCATGGAATTAATATTTAGACAGCTAACTTGTGAAGGTTTTTTCCATCCTGTATAGAGGCGATGGATGGGAGACAGGCACCAGAAGGGTATGGATACCTTGGTAGATTCAGGGGGTGTCTGAATATGAATACTCCCCCCCCCCCCCCCAGCATATTCACCAAATTCTATCTGGGGCACCCATATCTCTATCATGGGGCGCTGATTTTTTCCTGGAGATTTCCAGAGAGCGTGATCTCAAAAATGAGTTTATTTATCTATCTAATCAATCTATCTAATCAATCTAATCTATCCATCACTCTTTTGTCTCTTTTCCCATACCTGTGATGTCAGCATGCCCAGAAGTAGCTGACAGCCCTTGCAGTAACCATGGTACCTGTTCAGACGGCATAACAGGAAACGGTACCTGTACCTGCCAGGTAAAGTGCCCTGGATTACTTCACCCCACCCCCCCAAGCCTCAGCGCACCTCACCACTCAACCTAAACCTCCCTGAATCACCTGTACTTCACATAACGTCCACCCCACTTTTCGGTGAATTGATCGCCATTCTTATTCCCACCAGCAAGCAAGAATCCTTGAGTTTGTGAAGCAATATATTTACCGCAGAATTAACAGGGTCTTGCATGCATAAAATGTGTCAGGAAACATAGTCCTGTGGTATTATTTTTAAATGACATGCATAAACTCCCACTAGAGCAGGTATCTCCAGCTCCGGTCCTGGAGAGCTACTATCCAGTCTGTTTTCTATGCTACCTGGCTTCTGATGAGCCACACTAGTTCTCAGGTAAATACCAGGAGCAGGTGTGGCTCATCAGACGCCAAGTAGGATAGAAAACCTTCTGGATAGTAGCTCTCCAGGACCGGAGTTGAAGACCCCTGCACTAGAGTGAGCCAAATGACCAAAAGACTACATGCTGGCACTTGTTAGTTCTGCATGTTCTTCAGTCATCTCATCATCTTCTCGCCATCCATTATCTGCCCCCCCATCTTCAGCCTGGCTTTGTGGGGACGGCGTGTGAGGACTGTGAGGAGGACCGATATGGACCTACGTGCAGCTCCGGTGAGCATCACAGCTTTGATCTTCTGTACTTTTGTACTTGAACATAAACAAAACCCGCTGTGCCTTCACCGATCATCTGAGCACGTCTGTCCTGCACCCGGCTCTTTAACCAGTCTGTAGCTGTGTCCACGGTCTCTGTAACCACGGCATCAATGGCGATGGAAAGTGTACCTGCTTCTCCAGCTACAAGGGCCTGAACTGTGACCAGGGTAAGACCCAGTGCAGTGCACATAACTTTAGTCTTTCCCTAAGATTTGGGGATTGGTCCCATCATGCAAAGAGCGGTAACATTTATGCTGTATCTTAACCTTTGGATTATTCAACAGTAAGGTTTGCTCAAGCAATTTATATAATCTTTATTTCATAGTATAAGTAAACTCTAGGCCCTTGTTTTCTTGCATAAGTGCTGAATATATATTCGTGGGTCTTTAGTACTCTTTAGTGAGCAATCGTGGTTAAGTTCCTGTGTTTTCCCCAGGAGCTCCTCCCCTTTCGAATGTTGCCATGGTGATGTCTGCCCATTCTTCTCTCAGAGATACCCGAGTGTGAGGCCTTGAGGTGCCCTCTGGGTGCCCGCTGTATTGAGGATGCCCACACGAGGACGCTGGCTTGCAAGTGCTTGCCGGGATACCAAGGAGGAGGGACGCAGTGCACGCGTAAGTCACGCCCACGTGGAAACACAGCACTGGATTACGTTAGTGATGATTAATCCAGTGCTAGTCGATTTGACTCCCTCTGCCTTTCTCCTTTTCCCAGCGATTAACCCCTGCCTCCAGAAAGTCTGTCATCCACATGCAGTCTGCAATTTCCTGGGCCCAAACCAGCACTCGTGCACCTGTGCGGACGGTTACCAAGGCGACGGCCACGTCTGCCTACCAGTGGACCCGTGCCAGACCGGTTCAGGGGGCTGTTCAGAACAAACCACCGTCTGTGTGTACGACGGTCCCGGGAAGGTACGTGCCTCCGTGACCGCTTAAGGGGACCATGCTGCCCGACACCGTGGGGGGCTTCGCTCAGAGTACAGCACTGGCGACCTTGACGGGCAAACAGCTCATGGAATTACGCAGCAAAAAAGAGCAGCAGTTAAACCGCTAAACAGAAAGGTTCTGATGAGGTGGGGTTAGGGTTAGGTGTCAGGGGTTAAGGTAATGTGTTTGATTTCCTGTGTATGTTCCTGCTAGAGCAGTAGATGACATAATGAAGTGTAGTAATAGTAGTCATTGACTGCGTGAGCGCAGGCCTTGGTATCTGAACTCAATCTCATTGATTGCATCAAGCTAGCCAACCCCATTAGGGCTCTAGGTCTCTAGTGGTGTTTCTCAATATGTGTACTTGACTGTACTTGTGTTGTCACATACCCATTTTACGTTAACTTCCACTACCGAGGACCAATACTCAAGAAGAGAAGTACAGAGGATGGTAAAAATCCCGAGATGTTGTTCTTGCCCCGCCCCAAATATCAAGGTTGCATCCTCCAATCCCATGATTCATTGCATCCGGAGTTCATTTCTGAGAGGACAGTTAGCAAGGCCGGTCTTTGCGTTCTTGGTGACACCCGAGGGAAACACTCTCGGATTTGCGTATCAAGATGGCTGACAGTCTGCGTGTGGCTCCTTACAGTCTCACTGCGACTGCCTGGAGGGTTTTGAAAACCTGGTTCCAGGGACAGGCTGCAGTCTGAAGGACATTTGTCGACCTTCCTCCTGTGACGAGAATGCCGACTGCACCACAACGAAGCCCGGAGTGGTGGAGTGAGTGTCTCCGTCGCAGCATTTGCATGCGTGTCCGCGCAGGAGTGAACATGCGACGCGACGACTCCACCGACTTTTTATCTAGGTGTAAGTGCCGAGAGGGTTACCAGGGCGATGGGAAGACCTGCTACAGCAACATCATGCAGCAGCTACGGGAGCTAAACACAGATCCCAGGGGGATGTGGCATGACCAGCTGACAAACGCGATTACACTTTTCGGTACGTGTGGACATCGAGCATGTTATGTCATTTTGCATATGGTGTGTCACTTTGCACACAGTCTTCAACAAAACCCCACTCTAATTTGGTACAAACTGGATTCAACCAGACACCTATTTTGTCACTACAGGTATCCCTTAATTAATGCAGTTTTTTTGTATGAGTTCGATCAATATGGTAAAATGAATCGATGCATCAATTGCGTGACACGAGGTGGAGGTTATAACAATGTTCTTGGTCAGCGCACGCGGTCAGAGCGTTGAAAGCACTTGTATTTATTAAGTCTATTGCAAATCGATTGGTTTTTTTTTCATACTTAAAAAACGTGTGCTCACTTAACTAAGTGTGAGAATAAGAATGATGCCACAACGGGTAGTGAAAAAAGAAAAGGAAAGCGATTACGTTTGACATTGAACTTGGCATAATTAAAAGATTTTAACATGGCGAGAGTAAAAGTCATTTTGGAAGAGAGCTGTAGGATTTAACGAGTCGACAGTACAAACTATTCCTTACATCATCATATTTGGTAATAGTATTATATTATGTACAGTTATAATTGTTACAATTGATTAACATGGTTTTGATTAACGTGGTGACATCTGGGGGTTAATTAATTAATCAAAGGAAACCTGTTCTAGAATCTTCTGGTTACACTTTTCAGCATATTCAAACATGCAGCAAGCCCCATTACGTTAATTAGGTTTGAACATTCTTTTGAGGTTCGTGGGTCCATTCTGCAGCACCAGAGGTAACCTGATAAGTAACTGAATTCCCCCCTCCTTCTCCTCTCTCTCTTTCTCGCTTTCTCTCTGTCTTTCCTGTCTTCAGAGTCCTCCATGTCTTGGCCACTGTCCTCACTGGGTTCCTTCACCGTATTCGTCCCCACAAACAAAGGCTTCAAAGGGATGTCGGTGAGTCGCTCTGCTGCTTCATCTTCTGCACTTTAGCTGGAAGGTGTAGTGTTCTTCAGAGGCGTGCATTTTGGGCCACTTGCAGTCTCATAGGCCAGACCACTGTTTCACGACTCAGTCTTCAGGGATCCGCAGACGGTCCTTGTTCTAGCTTCCTCTTAGCTGCCAGTAAAGGGAGCAAAGACATGGACTGTCTGGCAGGGAGCTTGGGGGGAGTAAAAATGTGGACCTGCTGGGGGACCCTGATTACAGGTTTGGGAAGCACTGGTCCAGGCAGTATAGGTTACATGGATGTCACAGTAATGTTACTCTGTGGTTTGCATGCATGTTAGAATGTTACTCTGCGGTTTACACCCATTGTGGACTAATGTTCCACCATTATTTCCGAATATGTTCTACTGAAACCATACAGTATTCTATTGTTTCATTTTTCTTCCCTTCGATATATAATTTACATGCATGTTTTTCCTCTTTTATGAGACCTCTTTTTGCCTGCCACTTGACACCATGGATTAATTGTGAAAGGGTGCAGGTTTGGGAGTTGACCGGGGTGGCCCCAGGGCAGTGTTGGCTAAATGGTGCCTCCTTCAGGTAAAGAACCTGGTGGCGGATCAGGTGGCAGCTCGATATCGGGCCAAGCTGCACATGGTGGCTGGAGAGCTGACCTACAACACCCTGAAGAAGGGAGACATCTTCTATACCCTGACGGGGAAATCTGCAGAAGGCATCGTCTCCGATGAGGTGAGGAGGTGGCGCCTTCGGACATGCCATCTTCTGTGGTCTCTGGTCCACTTGTTCCGGTGGTACCTGTATTATTTCTGACATTTCTGTAGATCAGAGGGATTTAGAGCGTCTCTCTACATGGATTGTTTAATTATCTAAAGTGACCCCTATAAACAGTCGCGAGTGGCATGTCAGGATTGGTTTTGCATTGTAGTATTCATTATCTGTGTTCAAAGGTCAAAAGAGAGATGGACTATTTCCCACTAGGCTTAAAAGAATGTGTGTTTTTGCGTTTTTGTGTTCCTGTCGAAACACATAACACTGTCCGGAACGCTCTGTGCCGTAGAGAACACTAACCAGCTGTGTGCCAGTGTGTTTGGGCCGATTCTCTCCCGCCACCTTCTGGAATGAACGACGGAAACACTCGATATGTGGCCTCCATCCTTCCTTCCCCCGTCCTTCCTCTCCTGTCACAGCTGACTTCTTTCTCTCTATTTTTCTGAGAGATAAAGTTCTCTTTAGTTGGGGATGATCCCTAAGTAGCGAAACATTTACTATGAAAAGCATCTCATTCTTAGTCATGCTATGGTGATTTCTCACATATGATTGCTAAAGTAAGGTAATATATATACACACACACATCGATTCTTGATTGTTCCTCTAGCTAATACAGTTATGTGAGGTATTAACGGCTGTTGTGACTAATTTGCCCAAACTAATGATGTCATCCTGAAAGGCGTGCTCTGATTCAGTGGTTAATATAATCAATTACATGGGTGACGCTGTCTCATGTTGGACCTTGATCTGTTTGAAGGATCAGTCAGTGAGAATCCGTATCCATGGAAGCCGGAAGAAGGGGGACATTCTGAAGTCAGACATTCCAGCTTCCAATGGAGTGATTCACATCATCAGTAAACTCATGGAAAGCGTTCCACCCACGGTCAGGAGCGAGAAGGAGGTGAATGGCTGACAGGGGCATTGCAGATCTCTGATAGTTCAGTGGCCATCTCTGACACCTCTAAGCTAATGCTACTTTTACAACCGCACAATAAATTAAAAATGATTGATTGTGGTTTCAGGCAACCTCTTAAGTCACATTTTTCTGTGGCTCTGTATGAACGCGGAGTCTAGAATAGTATGCAAGACAAAGTTGTGCTTGAAAATCATCTTTCATCCTTGCGGGCTGAATTATCATTTAACTGTTTGATGTTTTATCCTCCTTGATATTGCTTGCAAACTTTCTAACAAATGTTTCATATTCCCCCACATCTCTTTGCTTTCCTTCTCCTTTTCTCTGTTTTTATCCAGGAGAACCTGATGAAGATTCTGACACATAATGGGAAGTTTGATAAGTTTCGGAATTTATTAGAGGTAATGGCGAAAAAATTCCATCATACTTTTTTTAAAAAGTATGATGGAAAGTGTTACATGCTTCCTGTGATTGTGGATGTTGTCATTCTCACCTGTGGAGGCCATACTGCCCCCTCATGATATTTTAGAGAATAAAGAGGAAGTGCCTGAGACCAGAAATCCTACAATGACATCATGTGACACCAGCGTCTCAAAATTATACTGTTTCTATAATTATTTTTTTAAACAAACAGCATAAGATGCTTCCAGGCTAAATTCAGATCAAGAACGTTGTGTATTTCTGTCGTGTCTTTTTATTCCACAACAATTTCACAGACCATTCTAGTCATGTTTTGAACGTGCCAGCAACACTGATAATCAAAGGCTCGTAAGCTCCTAAGCATCACGCTTTCCCGCAGAGAGCTGACATGGCACACCTGCTGGACGCTCCTGGTCCGTACACCTTGTTTGCTCCCACTGGCGAGGCTCTTAACTCCATGAAAGAGGGTTACCTTGACTTCCTGCTCACTGAACAGGTACCCTCATACATCAAGAACCTTATTGTGTCTCTTTTCTGCCGTCTACCTTGATGTCAGTGGATTTAAAGGATTCTAAAACTCATTTTCTGAGCATATTTGCATATTTTATAGAAGCTATGAAACTTCTATATAGTACGCAGAAGTGCAGAGTACTTTCTAGAAAGGGTTGGCAGAGCACATGTGGTGATTTGGCTGTTTTAGCTAGAGCGTCCTGTTAGCGTTCATTTTCCCGACATCCATGACTTCCTCCACTTCCTGTTAAACCACAGGGGAAGCCTAAATTGCTGGAGCTGTTGAGGAACCACATCATCCCCTCTGTGGAAGTGAGTGTGCCTTTTATTGACAAAGGCAAACCTGCTGAAGCCTGTACTATCTTCAGCGTTTGACCTCCTAATAGCCACTAATCAGTTAGATCTTTATTTATTAGAAAGATTGTCCTGCCAGAAAGATAGTCTGTGTAGTCAGACCCTGCATTAAAACAGACTCATTGTTTGGAGAATGAGCTGCTCTCTTCTGCTAATTGCTGTTAAAATTGTTTTTTATAAAAGCTGGAGGTAGCCAACATCGTATCCACCGCTCGCTCTGTGTCGATGGCCAATCAAGCGCTGAACTTCAACGTCACCAGTAACGTAAGCCTCCTGAATGGCGTCGCAGTTCTCATTGCTAATAGCAAAGTGGAGTAACTGATTGGTTCTTCTTTCCTCAGGGGCAGATCCTGGTGAATGGGCAGGTGATCCTTGAGGCAGACATCGAGGCGAGAAATGGCCGTCTTTACTCGATAGACGGAGTTCTGATCCCATCCTCTATAGAGCCTGTGTTGCCACACAGGTGTGACATTGACACGTTCAGTGTTGTCAAGGTGGGAACCTTGCAAGACTCGTGATTTTCTAGAGGTGTTTGTGATAGGTTAATGTTGATCTTCACCTCGCATTTGGCTGGTATGTGTTCAGAGCTCCTGTACCAGATGCTCCAGGATTTTAACGGCCTCATGTCCCGCTGGTGTCCCACTGGTAAGCAGAGACGACTCTCAATGGGCAGTAATGAACTTCAGCCATAATCTGTATGTCAGTGTTACTCAAGTCCTCGGGGACCCCCAGACTGTCTATGTTTTTTCTCAACTCCCTGGGAATTCTGGGGGTACCTGAGGACCGGTTTGACAAACAATGATCTATGTAGCAGTTTCCATTCCTGTCAATTTAATAGTAGGTCATCCAAGTCCTTTCACAGAAGTGTAGTGCTGTAGTGTTGCCTCACTGGAGAGTCAATGGAATCTAAATGGGATCTAAAATCCTATAGTTTTGTGGTCTTCTTAAGAAGCTTGTGTTTTTTTCCCCCATGGTGTCCTTGTGGTGAAGAGTAATACGCTGCTGAGGGGGTGTGTCTTCAGGGAAACTATTCTGAACATCAGCATCCCCATCATGGGTTGCGCGATTTTCTGCAACAAGACGGTGACAGTAAGTCCTCCTCCCCAAATAGGACAACAGGATGAGTGCCAGCTAAAGAGTCCCTTCCTCAACCTTCCATTTTCTTGTCCTCCACCCACAGACAGAAGCATGTTGTAAGGGCTTTTATGGGCCAGACTGCAGACCGTGTCCTGGGGGGTTCAGCACGCCTTGCTCTGGCCACGGCACGGTAGGTCAACGTGTCTATCCGCCAATCATCATTGGCCTGTCTCTTCAGAAACTAGATGTATGAAACATTGTTGAATTGCTGTAAGAAGATCACAGCATCTGATAGTTTTAGTGCTTCGAGAAAGCTTACCGATGGTCAGTGAGGCTAATAGAGTACTTTGACAGGATTTGTCTGCCTTGTTTGGTATCTTCGGGAATCTTCCAGTTACTTCCATGTTCTGCTCATTTAACTGACTCTTCCATGCAGTGCCACTCACACACAATCTTTAGTAAGTTCGGATGTTGGACCTGGACACGCCATGTTTGTGACAGAAACTTCAAGTAACATGAATTAGCTCACATTCTGTAGGCTGTGTTCAGGAGACTCATCCTTCTATGTGTCAACCAGGTGCCCTGCAGCACTGTGGGTCACAATGAGCCTGCAGAACAAAATCAAAGCGGGTTACTGACAGCGTGCTCATAGGAGGAGGTATGGGGGGGTGGGGGAGCCATTTAATGGGAATAATTAGCCTTACTTCACAAAAATGGCCCAGGGGAGATTAATGAGAATGCAAGATCTGAGGCCATCTTGCTTGCTTTGTCTGTTTCAGTGCATGGATGGAATTAATGGAAATGGGACCTGCATGTGTGAGGAGAACTTCAGGGGGTCACGCTGCCAGTACTGCTCCAGACCAGACAGATACGGACCTCTCTGTGACAAAGGTAAATGCTTGTGGAGAGACTGGGCCCTTTGGACTCATCCTGTGGGAGAACTAAGAATGTCTGGAACGAACAGTGAAGGACTGAATGCATGGATGATCGAGGGAGTAATCCAGAGAGGTCTGAACCACCACTGGTGACAAGGCAATCTGTATGAACACCTTACTGACCCTCCCCCAGCCTGCTCCTGCATCCACGGCCAATGTGACAACAGCTGCGAGGGAGACGGCTCCTGCCGACCCAACACCTGCCTGCCAGGATACACCGGAAAGTTCTGTGAGCGCCATACCGAAGCTTGCGGCCCAACGATGGACCGCTGTCACGCCCACGCCACCTGCATCTACAACGAGCCAAAGGTTGAGTAAGTATCCCTATTGGAATGCGGCCTTTGAGAAATCGATGAGATGGTCAACGTCCAATAAGGGAGACGTGATCTATGAGCAGGCTGGCTATCACTTCATTTCACGCTTTTTTTGTGACTCCAGGTGCGTCTGTAAGGCTGGCTACAAGGGGGACGGCATAACGTGCGTGGAGATGGATCCTTGCAGCTCACCTTGGCGTGGGGGCTGTGGTGAAAATGTATTTCCTACATACGTTTTGACCAAAGAATGTACACAAAGAATGTTATCCAACAAAACCATACATGTTCATGTTTGTATTCTGTTGCTTAACATTGTTTTTACAGATTCCAAAGATTCAATAAGTAATAGGGCTCTAAAAATTTTAGAACATAATTGTGTTGGTCTGGGTTGGGGGCCAACTTTCATCAGGCCCGAAAACGGCCACCTCATTCTTACATGAGGAAGGCAGCTTCACACCACTGTTTTGACATTTCATGGCAATTAGAGAAAATACCACAAATCATAATGATTAACACTGAGCTCTTCGAAGATTTATATGCATTTCAGTTTTCATGAATTTGCTAGCATAAGAAACCCAAAAAAACGTTGGATTAAATCAATTTGTGGTGTCCTCTACCACCTTATTTCAGGAGAAGTGTGTAAAAACTGGCACAGGAATTCATAAGTGCCAGTGCCTGGCGGGATGGAAGAGAGACTTGGACGACGACAAGTGCCAACCAATCAACAGGTGTCTGGAGCATGACAGGGGTGGTTGCCATGCCAACGCCACCTGTATCTACGTGGGTCCCGGACAGGTGACAGGAGACCGGAACGCCGCCTCTGACCCAGCCTAATGTTTACATGCATTTGAGTCCCCTCCAGCATGCCTCTGTGTGTTCTATTTCTCACCCCAGAGTGACTGTGAGTGCAAGAGTGGTTTCCGTGGTAACGGAGAAGAGTGTGAACCCATCGATCAGTGCGTCAGGCAGAGTACAAGCTGCCATTATCTGGTGAGTACAGGTGAGGGTGTCAGAGGACCGTGGATACCCTGACAGATTCAGGGGGCCCGGCACTCTACTGGGGTCATTGAGCATGTATAATTTATGAAAATGATGGAGCCCCAGGTAACATTTACAATGTCTAGCTTCTCCCCTCTCGATCACAGCAGGCTTTAGTTATTCATCGTCCCACATTCTCGGTGTCCGTTCTTATAGGCCTCTTGCCGCTATCTGAGTGCCGGCACCTGGAAGTGTGTGTGTGAATCTGGCTACGCTGGTGACGGCCAGGTCTGCTATGGCACTGTCACACAGGTAAGTGCTTCTCCATGGATGCCATTGCCTGGTTACCGCCGGCCATTTCTGTATTGCTCTTTACGCCTGGATGAGGACAGAGCTTGGCTTTGAATCTACAATGGCTTTCATGTTCCATGGCGTTCTAATGTCTGCCGACAGGAGTTGTCTGCCCTTACCGCTGCCAGCGAGTTCAGGAATTGGGTTCAGGTAGGTCACAAATATGAATTTTTACATGTATGCAATTAATATCCTCCCTTCCACGTTCCCCTAAAGTTTGTTTTTCAAGATACTTTACAAGAAGTCATCTTGGTGGTAAAACTTTCTGGTTTCTGAGCCTTGGAAGTGATCAGGAAGAACTGCTGTGTGTTACAATTATCGCAAGAGTTACCATATCGATGTTGCAATATAAAATCATAATGTAGTCAATAAATTTGTAACATTTTGTCAAGTTATGTCATAACGCGGTGTTATATAATTTAACCCTAAATCAGGGGTCAGTAACCTGCGGCTCTTTGAGCACGATGCTGCGGCTCGTCTCAGAACCAGAACGTCTCAGAACCAGAATGTCTCAGAACCATAGACGCATTCACATGTTCACGTCTTAACATACTATGATAATGCTTTCGTAAATATAAATAACTTGGGTCAGACATTTGGGATAAAATGGCTCTTTAATTTAAACAGGTTGCCGACCTTTGCCCTAAATGCACACCAAGGCCACAGAACGTGGACCTTCTTACGTGAAGAAAAAGTTGGCACTAGAGTGTTCGGTGATGGGACCCCATTTTTGGTACTTCCTGTGCTCTTGTGTGTCTCACAGGAGGCCGGCCTGGATCGGATGCTTTCTGAGACCCAGAACTTCACGTTATTCATTCCTTCTGTGAGTGCCATGCAGAAGATGACCAAGGAAGACAAGGACTTCTGGACATCTCAGGCTAACCTGCCCAGCATCATCAAGTAAGAGTCCAGAGCCCAGAGCGAGGCAGGCACATCTGCTCACTGTTTCCTAAAAATGGTCACATGGTTCTGAATACAGGTATCACATGGTACGTGGCGTCTACCAGTTGGCGGATCTACAGAACAAGTCATCTTCGCTGCAGTTGACCTCCTACCTGAAGGGGGAGCTCCTTGTTTGTGGGACCAACGAAGTGAGTAGGAGTTCATTGATTTTTTTTTTCCCCTCACATATGCCCTTAGTACTAATGTCTTGTTATCAGTCACTGGACTGCTGGTTTCCCTGTATTTTATTTAAATTTTAAAGAAAAAGAGCCATTTGGATAACTGTGAGGTGCCCTGGAATTCAGACACCTGTCTCATTGTAGAATATGGACTATATTACATAGATAGATGATAACACCCATTTTTTAACACCTTTTTGTCTTCCAGACTGTAATTGGGGGTGCAAGACTTATTGTATCCGATATTGCAGCAACTAATGGACTCATCCACATCATCGATGCGGTAAAGTATGCCGTAAAAGAACGACCATGGAAATGAGGTCGGCGGGACAGACCCAGGCAGGGTTGACCGGCTCACTGTCGTTAATTTGCAGGTCTTGATTCCAGATCGGAAACTCAGCAAAAGTCTCACTGATCTGCTGGACCAGAGGCCCGAGTTCTCCTTGTTCAAACAGCATCTCATTGTACGTAACTTCAACCCGGTTTATCTTTATATAGCGCCTTTCACGACAGAATCGCCCCGAGGCACAGGGGCATGAAACAGGTGAAAAAGGGAAGGAGAAAGAAAGAGTGTGAGATGCAGCGGACGCCTCTTTCTTTGTCCTGTGTAAATGCCTCTGTAGCTGTGAGAGATATCGCTGCACCATCCATTTGCAGTAGAGCTTCTATTCTGTCCGTGTTGCCATGGCAGCATGGTGGTTCATCCCGCCAGATTTGCAGTTTCGATTGATGTCATTTTAGGGATCCCAGGGATCAGCATCATGCTCACTACCAACCTACACTGGAAAGGTGGTATAACAATGGATGGCTATACTATACTGGAATATATACTCTGTGTTTACGTGAATATTTACCGGTCTCACATACCTATATTCTGTTTATTGGCAGTACTAACATCATTATTCCATCCATCCATCTTTCCTCTGCTTCATGAGCCTGTCCCAGGCACATTTGATGGGATGCCAGTCAGTCTCAGAGCACATACATCCGCACTGCCCTTCTATTCTACGGAGATATTTTGAATAATAACGAGTTGCTGCCTGATTGAGGAGAAGTGCCCGTTGCTTTTGTGTTTCCGCGCAGCAATATAACCTGACAGAGAGGATCGAAAGCTCAACGGCCTACACGGCGTTCGTCCCCACGAATGATGCCATCAGCGAGTACCTTAAGAAGTCTGGATCTGTCTCTATGGTACAGCCTTAATAGATGATACACTGTATTAAGTTCCTTAAGGTGCACAAACAAAATATTTGCCTCCCATTCAGTTTCTTTCTACTTGCTTGAGTCGACAAGCAGAACAATTTGTTTCCAGCAGCGAAGTGAATTCATGAGGCGTTTTTGCTCCAGGTTCCTTTAAATTAATTTTGACCCAGAAATTTGCATTGCTGAACCAATCTGGTGTGGCAGAGGTGGGGTCTATCCCTCAGGTTCACTGCAGTGTAATGGAGGACGATACCTATTTAATGCGTATTTCCATCGTTATAAAAAGAAAGAAAAATTTTATAAAAAACTTTGAGAGAAGACTTGTATGACATTTGTGTTTGTATGACATTTGTGACACTTGCATTTGTGTTGTTGACAAGAAATTTCCAGTGCATTTAAAGCTTTATACCTCTAACATGTACCTGCATACCGATTATGTCAATACCTGTTTCTAACACATCACTAGCTAGCATGATTTTCACATATCCGGCCATACGGTAATGAAACTTCTATGGTATACCCAAACTACCGTGATATATCATACTGTCAAGTCACACTCATTTTTGCAAGAGTCGGTGAAGACGCTGCATATTTTTCATGCTATTGTGACTGTGCCTTTACAAGGCCCGCTGGATCGTTTGCCCGGCCTCTTTCCAGGACGCAATTTAGCACTGACACCACTGACATCACCAGTTGTTTACATTCAGCCGATGGTGTCCGTGTGGCTATTCAAGGCAGACTTTGTTTCAACACACAACGCAAACTCTGCACGTCCTGCACTGAGGTAAATGTCTGTAGGGGTAAGAGGATGGTGTAACCTACCCTGTCGACGTGCTTCCTTTGTGCTCAGGATGTTAACATGACCACGTACCACATCATCCTGTCTGAAAAACTGATGAAAGGAGACCTGCAGGATGGAGCTCGCCGGGAGACCATGCTGGGCTTTTCCTATGAAGTTGAGGTCTTCCTGAGAGGAGATGGGGTAGGTAGGCCATCCTGTGTGTTCAGCACTTTCCCAGAGGGACACCTCTGAATTCAGTGCCATGTGTTATCTGAGGTGAACATTTCAGATCCAGAAAGCAAAAATCAAGACCAAGATGTTTCAGCTAAACAGTTGAGTATAAAGAGTCACAGTCACAGAGAACTCAACTTGGTGGTTGAAACAAAATCTTGGCAGTCCAGTAATCAGGGTATCCACTAGATATGGTAAAAAATGAATGATCAGTCCTCCAGATTGAGAGTGATGAAGTAGTGCTGAAACTCTGCTAAGTTGCATGGGGCCGGAGTGTGGCTGAGATCAGAAGGTCACCGGTTGAAATCCCAGCATTGGCAGTGTGAATTTACGGTTGGACCCCTGGGGCGAGACCCATAGCCCATCGATGATTCTGACGGGCCGTGCTTTCTCACAGATGAACATCGCTTAGGATCAGCATTTGACACAAAATGCAAACGCTATTTCTCTATTGTGTGCTAATTAGCGCTACCATGTCATTTTTTCCAACCAGATATTCGTCAATGACGTCCCGCTGAACGTCACAGACGTAGAGACCAGCAAAGGGGTGATACACGTGCTGTCCTCCGTCCTAGAGATTGTTAAAAACCATTGTGACCAGAAAAAAACCTCATTTACCTGGGTAAACTTGCATTATATTAAATTCATTCTTTTATATGGAGAATTTTTTTTTAAATCCATCTATTGTTGTCTTGCACTTTTTTTTCCGTCACGCAGCTGCGTGATTTTGTTTGCTGCTGTCTGACTAATAATGCTTGACCTTGGCTACAGGGACCCTGTGTGGACTGTTACAGCAAGATGTTCTGTTCTTCTGGCATGGAGGAAGTGGTAAAATATCTCGTATGTTATGACGACCTCAAGCAGTCAGTGGCTGCAGGTTCTGGGGGGATTGTAGCAACCCTAAATCCTGCTGAGTTTGTACTCTCTGCCATCATGTCATCCATTCCATCTAGCCATATTGTCCCTCACAGACACTCAGCACGTTCTCCTGTCCTGTTCTGCATGTTCTTCGTTCTGTTTCAGCATAAGCGGAACGTTTGCCCATTCCACAATGGAAGATTCATGTCCATTGGCTGCAAGATAATGTGCAAGAAGACAGACACTGTACGTATTTACTAAGGAGACCATCTGGCTAGTCAAACATGCATGTTTATTCAGGTTATTCTGTACAGAGTCTAGTTCAAGTGGAATGTTCACACTAATATCTGATGGGGGGGTGTTCCACAAAGCAGGATTTCTTGCTCAGTGTGATAACTTGTTCGATTTAAGGTAGTCTGGGCTAAATGGACTACATCTTGGTTCCCTTACATTTAGCTCAAACTACCTTAAATCTGATTAAGCTAAAATCCTGCTTTGTGGAACACACTGAGCTACACACCACACCACACACACATGCACTGTGAGCAGAGTGATCTCTGGATCATGGCGTTCTTTACCATAATGGGCCGTGCATGGGCAAGCGTGATTGGTTGCTTTCCCCATCTGTTATGTAATGGCAGTGATAAAGGACACATGATCCTCATTGTGGCTCACAAAATGGGACTTTTTTTGAAACTTAAAAAGAACACAAACACACAGATCACGCTGGGTCCAAAACAAAGTAGGTAAACAACAAAACTAAGGCAGGGAGCAACACAGGAACAACCACAGTAGCAAACACAGGGCAACAACAGCTACAGACACACAATGACCAACTGAGGAACAAGGGCGGCATACAAATACACAGATAATGAGAGTAAGATGAGGAATACTGTAGGTGTGGGCCAATTACAATCAACCAAACACTAGGGGTTGGGAGCAAGAAGACACAGGTGAGGGTCATAATCCCAAAGGAAAGGGGGTGACCAGCCACACCTGCTGGCCAGGCAGGGACTGATCCTGATGCCGTCCTGCAGATCAGGCGGTGCTGCTCCGGGTTCTTCGGTAACCGGTGCGAGCGGTGTCCTGGCCCGGTGGGGCAGCCATGCTACGGGAACGGCGTGTGCTTCGATGGCACCAACGGCACCGGGACGTGCCGCTGCAACAGCGGATTCAACGGCACGGCCTGTGAGACCTGCGTCCCCGGCAAATTCGGCATTCACTGCGATCAAGGTATCACGTGCACGTGACGGCCTCAGCTATGAGGATGGTGTGCAGGGCGGTCCTGACCGGCACTATAAATCAATTCTAGGCTCCTCCTTCCAGAATTTTTACTTCTAAACTTTGCACAGATCAAACTCAGCACTGTTCATTTCGCGCCCCCTAATGTCCAAATGGGGAATTGCAGAAGATTGAATCGATGATGGAATCTCTTTCCACCCCGACAGTGTGTCAGTGTGTCCATGGGCAGTGCAGTGATGGCCTGCAGGGCACCGGTGCATGTGAGTGTGAAGTGGGCTGGCGAGGTGTGACCTGTGACACAGGTAAGAGGGGGGTGACGTCTGTCTCCTCCGTTATCCAGCAGCAGGGGCCGCTGTAAGACTGTGTTTTCTTTCCCGTCTTTTCTCAGCGATCACCCAGGATTCCTGTAGTGGGCGCTGTCACACCAGCGCTAAGTGAGTAGCCTTCCGTCATATCAGCACGGCTTGGAGTAGAGAAACTAAGCTCCAGGTCCAGCAAACTTCTCTCACATATATCAGTCTTCTGGCTTAACAGGGAGCCCTTCCCCTTCACACCTCCCGAGTTGTGGGTTCGATCCCTCTAGCTGTGTGTGTAGGGGGGTTATGTATGTATTACATCGTGGGGCTCACGCCCACTTTCTGAAAGCTTGCCTCATGGTCCTGTCTCCATGTCCCCCAGCTGCATGGTGCGACCTGACGGCTCCTCGCAATGCAGGTGCGCCTTGGGATTCGAGGGGAATGGGACGCACTGCTCAGGTGAGCGTGGGTTCGCATGCGGCACATGGATCCGTGGGAGCGTCACACAGCCCCAGCCGTGTTACCTGTGCCTCTCTATCAGGCAGAGACGCACAGTGTCTGTTAGGTTAGGGCTGGAAAAAGTGAACTGCCAACTGTGTAACATGCTGGGACGCTGGATAAACGGGCATTTGTGAGTCTCTGTCTTCACTCTCTCTCTCTCTTCATTCTCTCTCTCCCTCTCCTTTATCTGTCTTTCACCTCTCCTCTGTCTTTCTTTCCTCTCCTCTCTCACTTTTTTCATTTTCTCTTCCTCTCCTGTCTCTCTTTCCTCTCTCCATTCCTTCTGTCTCTTTTTTCATACTTTCTCTTTCCTCTATCTCACTTTTTTCATTCTTTTTCTCCCTCTACTCTCTTTCTCTTTCCCCTCTCTCCATTCTTCTCCTCCTTTGTCTCCTTCTTCATTCATTCTTTCTCTCTCCTGTGTCTCTCTTTGCTCTTTCGTTCGCTCTCCTGTTTCTATCCCTCTCCTCTGTCTCTCTCTTTCTCTCCACCTCTCCTCTGTCTCTCCCTCTCTCTCCCTCGCCTATCTCTCTTTTCATTCTCTCCCTCTCCTCTGTTTCTTTCCTCTCCCACTCTCCTCTCTCTCCCCCTCTCCTCTGTCTCTCTCTTTCTCTCTCCCTCTCCTCTGTTTCTTTCCTCTCCCCCTCTCCTCTGTCTCTCTCTTTCTCTCTCCCTCTCCTCTGTTTCTTTCCTCTCCCACTCTCCTCTGTCTCTCTCTTTCTCTCTCCCTCTCCTCTGTCTCTCTCACTCTCTCTCCCCCAAGTCGTGAATGGCTGCCTGGAAAACAACGGCGGCTGCTCCCCAAACGCTCTGTGTAAGCAGGCTCAGCCGGGCAGGACACAGTGTGTGTGTGGCACGGGTTACAAGGGGGACGGCCTGGTGTGTGTAGGTGAGTGCCATCCGAGGGGCCCTGGTCCCTGTGAAGGCTGAGCTCCAGTAATGCGTTCCCTGATAATGATCTCTGAATGTCATGAGAACATCAACATTCAGATGGGAGCAGCAATCAAATACAGTACAAGCCTTTGCCTTTTCTAGAAATACTGACTATTTTTCTTTTGTTTAAGAAATTAACCCTTGCCTGGATGGCAGTAACGGAGGTTGTGATGTGAACTCAGAGTGTGTGCATACAGGTCCCAACAAGGTGAGCAGTCGTGATGGTGGTGAGGAGATTTATCAGCAGTCTGTCAGCTGAGTCATGTCATGGCTGAAATTCAAAAACTTCCTACATCTTGTTCCATTTATATTAATTCTGGTCTTTTGTATTATTATTGTCGGGCAAATTTATTTATAAAGCACAATTCATACACATGGGTAATTCCAAGTGTCTTACAGAAAATGAAAACATATGTATGTTGTATCTAATGCTTTATTGTATCCTTTGCAGACCAGCTGTATTTGTAACCAGGGCTACTCAGGAAATGGAAAAAGTTGCAAACCCATCAACCCCTGTAAAACGGTAATGATTATATTTTTCAATTGGGCCTCAAAGGGTGTGAATGGCTACATTGTATTTCCTCCTACTATCGTGATGTCATCCAGAAATGTGACTAATCAGTTATCCTTTTCATACTTATGGTGCTCTATGAGCATAACATTAGCCTCTGTCTTTGGGCGATGCTATAGCTATCTGCCAGCTCAATGGTCATATTGCACCCTTGTAGTATAATGGCAACTGCCACTTCCAAGCTACATGTGAGATGACCGGGCCGGGGGAGAGGAACTGCACCTGTAAAGAAGGCTTCAGGGGGAACGGGCTCACCTGCAAAGGCACCTTATTAACCGTAAGAGAGGCACCTCACAATTCATGATCCCCATCATCGTTCTGTAGGAGGGATTTACAAAACTATCGACCACTCACGAATTCCCAGTGTGTGGTACTGGTGGTTCTTCTGGACGTTGCATGAAATATGATACAGAATAATAACATGTAATGTAACATACAAAACAACATACAGCCAACATACATTACCTAATGCACATCACGACAAGAAAGGACGGTATGGGAAAGACTTTCTATTTACTCGCCTGAAATGTAGATTTTGTTTTCCTCTACATGTATGTTTCTATAATTGTCATTTTATTTTACCTGGCTTATTGTAATAACATCACTGTTTTTATATTCTCTTCCACTACAGGAGATACTTTTTAATAAGAATCTGAGACTCTTCTATATGTTGGTATTTGTAAGTGCTTTACCCTCACTACACCCTGTTGGGATACTTTTTTTTGTTTTAATACTTTGATTATTCGATCATTTTTTTTTTTTTGTGTAAGTAATTGTTCAAACATTCTGCAAAGCTGAAGTTGCTTCTTCATTGGCTGTTTGCTGGCTGTTGTTTACATGTTTACGTGCGGCCTGTATAGCTCCCCTCTCCTCCTCGCTTTCAGATCGGGGACCTGAAGGGACCTGGCCCGTTCACGGTGTTCATTCCCACTGATGAGGCCTTCAAAAAGGCGGCTGAGGTGAGCCCCGCCACACTAGCGTCCGCTTACCTCGAGGATCCTTAGTGCTCTGGGATCCCTCTCAAATCTGCCCCCCCCCCCCCCATCGCCGTAGGTG
>JAODKF010000068.1:21628920-21656339 GCA_026779585.1 Mormyrus proboscirostris
GAGGTTCGGAATTAATGACGCGTGGAGGCATAGAACAATGGAGATGTTTGCTTTTCTCCATGCCTTAGGCCATGTGGTGGATGGAGCGGAAAACGACATCCTGGATAATGAAGAACCACATTGTGGCATGCCGTACCCTGCTCCCAGAGGAGCTCCGGACCCCCAAGAACGTTACCACGATGACCGGGGAGGTTCTGAGCATCACCCAGTCACAGGTAGCCCCTGGTGCCTTGTCCCTGGTCACTCTGCCCAGCATGCTGGTCATGGTTAGACCTGCTTTGGTGTCACCGTAGCCTCGCAGCTCCATAGGGTTATGAGTTTGAGTCCCTTCCCAGCTCTGAATGTGGAGTTTGCAGGCTGCAAACACAGGTGTGTTATTTTGCTGTGAGTGTGTTCCCTGTGATGATCACAGTTACTCCTTTGATTTGTGCCCTAAGCTAGACGTCAAGCTCACCACAACCCTGTGATAGATGGCTGGATGGCTGGATGGCTGGATGGATGGATGTATTCGGTCGATAAGCGTAACAAACAGGGAATAACTCTTACTCAGTCACCGCAGCATTCCTAGGACGCATTGTACTACTTGATAACACGAAAACCTTTAAACAAGAGAATAATTGTGCCTCTTGTTGTTGATGTTTTGTGTTTTTGGCGGAAGGGTACCGTCTTCATAAACAACAATGCCAAAGTTGTGTGTTGTTGATGTTTTGTGTTTTTGGCGGAAGGGTACCGTCTTCATAAACAACAATGCCAAAGTTGTGTGTTGTTGATGTTTTGTGTTTTTGGCGGAAGGGTACCGTCTTCATAAACAACAATGCCAAAGTTGTGTCTTCCGATGACATGAGCATGAACGGCATCATTCACATGATCGACACAGTCCTCATGCCATCAAATATGGTGCCAGTGGAGCAGCGTAATTCAGAGGTGCGATTCCAAGCCATCCAGTGATGTTTCTTCGTGTCATTATGTGTTAGAGTTACCTAAAAGCTTCTTTTATCCTTTAATCCATGAATATTCATTGTTTACTGCTGACAAATTATAAGCCTTTGATTTGATAGCAGCCTTAGTTACAGAGAGGGAATCTTGTCTCTAACAGTTGACTTTGACTGATGTGGCCAAAGACTTTGGGCACACGACTTTCACTAAACTGCTGGAGGTCAGTATTCATTCTTGTATGTTCCATCCCTTCTGTGGTGCCGCCACGGTGCAGACTCCTCCAAAATGCCGGTACGTCTTTTCAGGACACAAGAGTGCTGGACTTGATGAACGACACCCTCCACCAGCCGGTTACCCTATTCTGGCCCACGGATCAGGCCATGGCTGCCCTGCCGCAGGAGCAAAAGGACTTTCTGTACAACATACAGAACCGTGACAAGCTGACTGAGTACCTGAAGTATCACGTGGTCCGGGATGCAATGGTGAGCGGTCCCTCTGGCTCTGCACCAGTGCTCCTCCCATTCAGCCAGTTTTATTTCCCTAACCCAACTTTTGTCCCCTAAGGTAAAAGCCAACGAGCTGTTGTACTCATCTAACATGAAGACTCTGCAGGGCTCTGACCTCCTAGTGAACTGCGGAGGTGAAGACAGCATTGTAAGTGGCAGATATTAGGCAGGGCCTGCGTGAAGAATGGCAGTAAACAGACCTCATGTTCAGTGACCCTCATTGATGGCCGACATGTAAGACACACCTGACAGTTTCCATATGCCTGAAGGTCTATTTTCTGCATGCCCCACAGGGCGAGCTTCACATGAATAATAGGAAGTGTCGGATTGTGCAAAGGGACCTCACCTTCAAGGGCGGGATTGCTCATGGCATCGACTGTCTGCTCACTCCTCCCAGCCTAGGGGGGCGCTGTGATTCCTTGGAAACCTTTGAGATGAAAGTGAGGGCTTCACCACAGACACTGTCCTTATGGCAAGAACATTGTAATTTATTATTATTATTATTATTATTATTGCCTTTCCTCTTTCCTCGCTTTACAGGGCAGATGTCAGAGCTGCACCAGCAACCTCAAGAAAAGTTGCCCTGCTGGGAGTAAATTTAAGGTACACCCAGTTTTTCTGCCCATGCCAGGTTGTGTGACTGGTTACTGCTGCATGAGGCCCAGCAAATCCTTTTGGGTGTCATTCTGAAACCTATCTCCCTTTCGGAATCTCTACCCTCCCGCCTTTGAACGCAGGAAGTTAAGCGATGCAATCTGCTTTACGCAAAGAGCCGGAACTTGGGATGCCAGGCGGAATGCAGCATGGCCTTCTGGAAGGCAAAATGCTGTCCCGGGTACTTCGGCCGGGATTGCCTCGGTAACTGTTGCCGTCGGCCTATGTAGAGCATCTGTTTCCATGGCGATCGTTGACTTCATTCTTGTCCTTTTTCACATGACCCTCCAGGCTGCCCAGGGGGACCAGAGTCTCCCTGCATGAGTCATGGAAAGTGTGACGAGGGGCACCTGGGGAATGGCACCTGCGCTTGTGACCCTGGTTTCCAGGGCACGGCCTGTGAGCTCTGTGTCCAGGGGCATTATGGGTATAGCTGCCAAGGTGGGCCTCTCCATCCACATAATCTACATTCAGCCACTCTACCCTCTTTGATCCCACCTACTCTTTAACCTTTTTAAGGTTGGGAACATACGAGGGGCCATGCTTATCATTAGCGAATAATATGTTCTGAACTGGTCAGTGACAGGGGAGGGGGCACTCCAGGAGCCAATCAACCTTCAGCTGGGGCCAGTGCCCCTGTGGCCCTGCCCTTATATATATATATGCCCCTGCAAGTAATTTTATTTATACACTTAAAAAAACATCGATCTATGGCCACAAAACACATGTAATTTCACATATCTGGTGTTTCTCCTTTTCAATCTCCATGTCACCAGTCTGTAATTGCACTGAACACGGATCATGTGACGAGGGTGTGAGTGGCACCGGCACCTGCTTCTGTGACCAGGGCTGGACTGGCCTGCACTGCGAATCCCAGCTAGGTGAGGTGGCTTGCTGTAAGGGGTGATGAAGGCTGCACAGGACTTATGGGGATCAAGCACCAGCTAGACTCCACATGGGCCATAATCTTGTGATTTTATACACCATCATCATCATCATCATCCTTGTTTTATTTATCCTTATTTCACAGATTTTGACTTTCTCTCCCTGTCTGTTTCCAGTTGATAATCAAGACACTGCACAGTTCAATGCTCTTGCATGATTTGTTTCTGTAGTAAGCAGCCCTCCCCCCTCTTAGCTGTAGAACCCGTGTGTTCCCTGGCATGCTCCCCCAATGGCGTGTGCAAGGAGAACAACACCTGCGAGTGCAAGCCGTTCTACGAGGGAGACGGGGTCTCCTGCACAGGTGGGCCCAAGGTTCTGATCCAGGGGTATTTCAGGGAGACTTTAGTGGTACCTCAAGGGTATTCCAAAGAGACATTGAGGTACTATCAAGGGCCCTTCAAGGGTATTCCAAAGAGATATTGAGGTACTATCAAGGGCCCTTCAAGGGTATTTCAAAGAGACATTGAGGTACTATCAAGGGCCCTTCAAGGGTATTCCAAAGAGATATTGAGGTACTATCAAGGGCCCTTCAAGGGTATTTCAAAGAGACATTGAGGTACTATCAAGGGCCCTTCAAGGGTATTTCAAAGAGACTTTGATAGTACCTCAACATCCCTTCAAAGGTGTTTCAAGGAGACTTCAGTGCTACTTCATGGGTATCTCAGGCGTGCTTCTGGAAGAACTCTAGGGGCACTTTAGGGATCCTGGAAGAACCAAAAAACGTTTCTGGTGTTAAAGAAGCCACAACCCAGCAAGAGATTCCCTTGGATTTAGTATCTCAGCTTCTTATTTTCCCCATCGAGTTTTACTGATTCAAGCTGCCAAAACATATAAAACTACATTCAGGACTTAACTACATTAGTACTAAAACTTTCCTTTGAAAAATACTCTTGTGTCCTTTTATGGCAGTGATTGACCTCTGTAAACAGCAGAATGGAGGCTGCGCCAGTGGTGCTAAGTGTACTCAGAAGGGCGTGAAGGTGACCTGCACCTGCCCCAGGGGTCACGAAGGCGATGGTTTTGTCTGCACCCCCATCAACCTGTGCGCCAACGATGATGGGGGCGGCTGTCATGAGCACGCTACCTGCACCATGACCGGCCCGGTAAAATCAACCCGTTCTCATCCCTGTTTTATTCCTCTGGTACGAAGGACCATGTCTGAAACCTAACTGGATGCTCTTTAAACTTAGCAGATTTCTTTACTGGTCAGCATCATGCTGTATCTTTTTAGGACAGAAGGGGGCGACAAAAACAAGGTGATTCATATTTGCGCATCTTGCAGGGAAAGAGGAAGTGTGAGTGTAAGAGTGGCTACATTGGAGATGGAATTGACTGTGAGGTCAGAGAGCTACCAATCAACCGCTGTGCCCTGGACAATGGACAGTGCCACATGGATGCAGTGTGCACCGACTTGCACTTTGAGGGTGAGCTCTGCTTGTCTGCTCCCCTCCTTGCAATGCATGCAGGGAAGGCAGTCACAGGCCAGGCCTCCATCATTCTCTCCCATATTAGATTTTCTACTAGGGAAAAGGGTATCTGTCTCTGAAATGGTTTGATAATGAATCCTAATTAATAACAGCTACCACTAAATAGGAAGCTGCCTTTTTATCTACCTGGTCAATCATTTTGCTCAGATCTGTTTATTTGTGCTGCAGATGTAAACATAGGGTGGTCTGATGCTTCTGGTCTTGCCTAACAAACCCTAATTATCCAATCACTGGCCAAGATAATGAGTTCACTTCCTGCTATCTCCAGACAAGAAGGTGGGCGTGTTCCACCTGCATTCCGCCAAGGGGCAGTACAAGCTGACGTACAAAGAAGCCCAGGCCCTCTGCAAAGAAGACGGGGCCACCATCGCTACATACAACCAGCTCTCATATGCACAGGAGGTGAGGCCTACTTGACATTAACCAAATTGTGACTCCCATTTAAGTCCTTCATCAGATGCTAAGCTAATGGCATCTGCAAGCCCCAGAATAGAACAACGAGGATGCATCTGTGTCTCCCTCAGGCCGGCTTCAACCTTTGTGTGGCCAGCTGGCTAGACAAGGCCCGTGTGGCCTACCCCACCACGTTCCCCAACCCGAAGTGCGGCTTCGGCCATGTGGGCATCGTGGACTACGGCACTCGGACCAACTTGACTGAAACCTGGGACGTGTTTTGTTACCGAATGAAGGGTAAGAACAACCTCAAAGCATATTGACCACCAGCCTCCTTTTCAGTCACGTTTGCCATGCTGTTAAAAGGTTGTTAGCGACTAGGATGCTAATAACACAGATGGATACTCCTGTGGAGTACGTTGGGGGATCTCAGACACAAGGAGGATCCTGTAGTTCCCCAGGACCCCAAAGCATTCGTGGAGTCACTGGGGGCCTGTTATCCTGCACTTATATTCTCCCCAGACGTCAGCTGTGCCTGCAAACCAGGCTACATCGGTGACGGCTACTCCTGCAGTGGAAACCTCTTGCAGGTGCTGAAAGCGGAACCAGTCTTCTCCATCTTCTTGACCGTGAGTTTCCCCATCCAATTCCTTCGTCCCCAAAGTCTTTTATGTGTGCAACTCAACCTCAGACTTTGGTACGCTTACATGGCAGTCTGAGATTGTTTTGTGCTAATACTTTTATCCCACAAATGGTCCAGATGCATTGCTGCTTTGACAATAACCCTTGGGTCCTTTCCTTTCAGCAAATCCTGAACTACTCGAGAAACTCCGAACTGGGGAAGGAATTTATTATGCATCTCAGCAACTTGACAGTTCAGTCTACTTTGTTCGTACCCGAAAATGACGGCCTAGAGAACCAGGTTAGAGATCACACACATACAAAATGACACTCGCCAGCTGTTTGGGTCCAAAGTAATGGCGCCGTTCAATGAATCGTGAGATTCACAGATATCCTCTCTTTTTTTTGTGCTGTTCGGGCCAGACACTGTCAGCCCGGGACATAGAATACCACCTCTCGGATGGCACCGCTCTCTACTTCCAGGACCTGACCAATGGCAGCCAAATCAAGACCAAGCTGGGTCCAAGCCTCAGGGTCCTGGGCATCGCCAACTTCACAAACCCCAACATACTGGTAAGAGATGTTGGTTAGTGTCTGTAAGTCAGTGATAGTGTTTTACCATCATCATATGAATGTCAATCAGGAAAAACCATCAAGTTAACGATTCTGAAATCAATTCAGCTGATACACAAAAAAACTACTTCTGTATCCCATATTGTAGCCTAGGTAGTTGTTTGGTTTTCTCTAAACATTTTGAGTCGTGTCATCCAAGTCCCGCTGGATCATCTGACCATATGGCGATTAAAGCCTGTTTCCTCGTTTGTCCATCCTTCCATTTTACTTTTTTAATTTTTTTTTTCGTGTCTCGCTGTTCGCTGTGTGTTTCAGAAGATCACGGTTGTATTTTGTGTTTCAGCGACAGGTTATTTGCATAACCAATCAACAGCAAATACGTTTGCAAGTCCCACCCCAAAGTACCGAAGTACCAAAGAAGTACCCAAACTGGTTTGGCACTTTTGGTACTCAAAATTTCGGTACTGGTACTCGACTGGAAGTCAATGGAAAAGTGAAAGTACCGTACCGAAAGTACCCTTACCTCTCAAAGGAAAAATGTGAAAAGACGACCATATCAAGAGCACATTGAAACAGTGATTGCATCCCCTCTTTTCAGACTAACATGCGCTATATTAACGACCGATTTATCAGCGACTGGGACATCCCGGCGTCCAATGGGATCATTCATGTCCTCCAAGGGCCTCTGCGTGCCCCACCCCTGCAGACACAAGTAAGAAAAGCCCTCTGTTTTCCATTCAACCCCAATCACATGATACTAGAGAGAGCTTAGAAGCATCCCTGATTTGGCAACCAGCAGCTCCACGTGGGACACCAAGCTGGCATTGGTGTTGGGGTGCTGGTCATGGTGCTGCTGACGACGCTGCTTGGGTTCATCGGGTACCGCTTCTACACCCAGCAGGTCAAGCCTTTCCAGTTCCACTATTTCAAGGTGAGGACATGGACAGAGTCTATATAATCAAGATGGCCGACAGTGACATCGCCACACTGTCTCTCTGCTGGTGTGAGGTCCTCTCCACCCCATGTTGTCTTGGGAAGGGGTATATCTTTCAAATTTCACCACTTTTTTCAGGAGGGCGAAGAAGAAGACACCACAATGGTGGCCCCGATTCCCAGCATCTCCAACCCTGTGTACGATTCGGCTTCCGGTCATGCTGGCCACGGAATCCCAGCAGCCCCTGTAGGTACCTCCGCTTCTCTGTCACACCTTGTGTCTTTATGCTGCCTGAGACTCCATCCTCTAACAAGGTGTCCTAAGCCGCCAGATACTTAGCATATCTGTCTTTCCACATTCAACCCTGTTGTAGGACGAAGATAAACATCAAGTAGTGGATAGTGGCCCATATGACCTGATCCAAAACAGCTGAGAGTGTCAGTCTGAAGCCATGACCTTCCCCAAAGAATGAGTCCAACATCCACGCACAAGAGGAACCCCATGTACTTGTCTGAACCAACAGGGGGCAGGATTGCTGCCTTTATTGCAGAGGTAAAAATTAATCAATGAAAAGGTCTGCTTTTGTACTCTTTAGTAAATGGTGCCAGTATTTAGCAGATTGTTTTTAATGATTCACAAAAGCTTGTTCACTTACAAGAAAAATGACGATTTCATTGATACAATTTGGGGGCATAAAATCAGAAAATGAGAATGAATAAATATCACAATATTAAAAAGTACATGTTGTACATGACTGTGAATACAGTAAATGGAAGCAATGAAAGCAACTTTACCACCTGGCAAAATAAATGTATATACCATTTCTCTACTGGATTTGTAATCTATACAAAAACACACACAACCAGGAAGTATACAAGTGCAGCTATCGATTTTCATGTGTATATTTTAAGATATTCTGTCAGGTGTAACCACGTTCCATGTTTTTCAGTATACATATAAATGTATAGGTTGTTAAGTTGACTGTGCTACTCAAAAACATGATGTGAGCAGTCTTGCCTGTCGCTGGTGGGTCGGTGTGCATCTTTGACGTCACCCCCAATTGAGAACACAGCAGTATTGCTTGGTCATTCAAGAGCTTCCAATGCAGAATATACACAGGCTAGTTTGTCCCTGAGATACATCAGGAGGAAGGGCCAGACTCAGTCCCGCAAAGGCCTGAACCGCAAAGACCGCCAAAATTATAGCAGTGCTGCACACACCAGGCAACAGGCTGAGAGCCCTGGCTGTTCCCTCATAATCAAAAACAAACACACTGCCCCACTGATATGTGTTCCAGGCTTGCATGTCGTTTATAGGAATTCATCACCAGGGAATGGGAATTTTAAAGATAAATACTCAGAGTATGTGTGGAGAAACACTGGCGGTAAATGTTCAGCTGTGTAAACAGGAATTCTAACCAGGCGTTCCATGATCCCCGACAGAAATCTGAAAGAACCTGGAGAGCTTTGACTGAAGTACTAATTAAAATCCAGGCCCCAAAGTACAGTGTACCGGCATTTCACCTGCAGAATGGAGGGAATTGTGGGAAAATGTTATTATGATGTGGGGCAGCCAACCGCAATTATGTACGTTTTAATGTATTGCTGATTTATTGCTCAGATACCTGAATAAAATTACCGTTTTATAATGCCATGCACCTTTTAAAAAGCCATCTTAAAAAAAGACCTTAAAACCCAGAACTCTACAGCCTAAATGCTGCACATTTAACTGTAATAAAATTCAAAGTACAGTAACCAGTGACGTTTTCTCCAGAAAAACAGTATTCTGATGGCCCAGTCCACCATCCAGAGAAATGGGCGGGCCTTTCTCTAGTAGACTAATACATATCATCATCATCATCATCGTCAACACCATCATCAGAGAGCAGGAGCTTGACAAATGTCTCACTACAATACTATAATATATACTTTATAGAATATATAGAATACTTCACAGTCACTATACCCTATAAACAGAGGGGTATTGTAATACTCAGACATTTCTAAAAATATAAGTATTCTAAAAAATAAGGCATCCCAATGAAAATTCCCATTACTGACCCTTGTACAAACTTACAGTCCCATAGTTTTTTTTGGCTCTGACATCCAGTGGCCACAACACAATATCACTCTTTTCAAGCTGTCAGCAAGTACTCTTAGACTTAAATCTTTGACGAGATGCAACACAGAATGAGATGCATCAAAGGATAATGATGTTGGTTAGATATGTGAAATTCAGTCCTTTGTGGGTACGATGACTGCCTTAATTTGCCTTTGATGCTTGAGAAGGATTTGGCCATAAATGTACAAGCTTATGCTAATTAATTAATTAGCTAATTAATTACCATTCACTTTTTAACATCTTTCCCCATTCATTGGAAGTTGATGTCCATTGGCTGAAAAGAACAAGCAAGACTTTCACTGGAGCAGAAAAACAGTGAGCAGGGGGGTCTAAGAGACCCCGTCAACACGGCTCCGATAGCTGAATGAAAAATTGTCTGACTGCAGCTATTCACAATGCCAAATAGTGGAGATGTTCAGTGGTGAAGGGGGGGTCGTTGTGGAGGCGACTTCCCTAAGACCTTCTGGAGTGGACGGGGACATCCACAGTACCTGCACCGCCCAGCTCTGGCCAGAAGGGGGACTCGTGCTGCAGTGGGTTACGGCGGGGGAAGAAGGTGTGATGCAGGTCGTAGTTGAGGAGACAGCTCAGGGAGGCCATGTATATGTCGGCGAAGCGGGAGAGGCGGCGGGAAAAGTACGTGGGGTTGTGGTACGTCCGGAAGAGGCTGCCGAACTGGGAGTTGAAGATATCCTTTGTCTGTGATCTGGTATAAAAAACAGTTTCCTTCTTAGTTCGTTAGTTCATTTTCAGTCGCAATTTGGTTGGTTGCCAACCAATCGATCTCCCATCTTTCAGACATTCCTAGTCCATCATGACACTCACACCGCCACCTTCAGGCTGCTACACCAATTAGCATGTTTCACTCTGCATCGTCAGGTAACTAGCTAATCTTATTAGCACACAGCAGTTGCATTAATATATTTTTTCCTGGACTTTGACTCTGAAAAACAATGCAGACATCCTGCCTCTCCCGGAAGTTCCCAGAGTGTCCCGCAAACTTACAGCAGCACCCTAACACCCGCAAACCATGCAATAAGTTTTACCGCCGCAGCCTCGTCCCTCCTGGTTGCCAAATTCTAATGCTAATAACCCAACACCCCCCCCAGCTAGCCAGCACTAAGCTTGGGTGATATCTAAGTTTCAATACTGTCTTACTGGCCACACATTACACCAGAGTATTTTGGTATTTTTACATTATTTTAAAAAGTAGCACTATTCCGGTACGTCCCGATAAAATTTGATTTATAAATACCGTAATACACTGTATTACCGTAATACCACTCAAGCCGAGCTGGTCAGTTATGGTCTGGCTGACTGCATTTAGACTGACGATCTCAAGTTACACTCTACTATAAAGCATGTGCAGGTAGTGCGGAGCCACAGGCATTGCAATGACATTTACAGCAACTTTACAAATTATACATTCCTGTACCTGTAACTAATGACATAAGTGAGAATAAGCTAATGTCCTAGTAATAGATCTTTACTTTCCATTTTAAAATGTGATCTTATGCCTGAAAAGGCCGGTGACCACTGGGTTAATCACTCTGGTCTTTTTAAGACTTTTGAACCGTTTGTTGTGAGAAGGTAATCTTTTATCATGTTACCAATGTCCTTTTCAAACTATTATCAACCCAGGAGCGCGCCATTACAACCCAAGTTAGCCCTTTTCCCAGCATTCCCGGCACCGCGCCAAGCAGCATTTCTCCCAGCATGCTTTGCAATACCTAATGCTTTCTCTCTCCTTGATCCATTCCTGCACGACAGCTTGGGAAGCTGGGTCTCGGTGCACCTGCAGGTGAGAGAACATGAATAGCAGAATTGTGTTTTCAGCTGTGACGTCTGCTAAGAAAATGTTGAATTGGAGCTTCTCTGGTTGTAGTTAAGGTAGACCCGGAGAGAGTGAGAAAATATTTCCTTTGGAAATAAGAGGTATGCAGCTCTATTCCTTCACTGACTGCAACTACAATGTGTTCAGCATCAGGTGTCTGTCCGGATCATACAATTTCCACCCAACTCGGGATGATCTTCAGGGCTCTGCAGTGCGGCCAATTCACTCGCTTATGCGAGTAAACATGTCGGAAAAAAGAGTGACCTAAAATTATTATCTCGGAACTTTAAAGCCTGTAGTTGACGCAGCTAATATTAGGTGTATAATGCCTTGAGAGTCACGCCAGATGCCTGAAAAATAGCAGCCCAGAAAATGTACGTTAGTTTGTTTCACCTAAGTTGATTTGTATAAAAAAGAACAGTACTTTATACACTTAACGTAAACTTTGACGAACATGAACTCATCAATAAACTACGTCTATTAATCCAACATTTTATAAAATACTGCGTTTTAAAACTTTGCAGCTTCACGATTTCACGGCAGAGCCGCCATTCTGTTAGGAACATCGCGGCTTTTCGGTTTAGGGCGTTTGAGTCGTTGCTGTTATATTAACACCAGTATTAACACTAATGGCACATTAGCGCAAAGGGCTGCATTCGCCGAAGTGCGTCTTGCTTGGAGATTAAAGGAGTTTGATGTTCATTGATTTGGGAAACGGACGGTTCTACTTACCTGGGCGGTTGCGCCTTTTACTTCACATGAAGGCAGCATATATATGCTGATTTAGCGAATATATATTTTATTATATATGTATGTGACCGCGTTATTTTTATTTAATAAGTACAATTATACATAGTCTATTCTGAACTTGTTAATTTGCTATCAGGACGTGGCCAGGCCACTTGCACTTAATTTCACTGAACTGTAATGTGAAATATGATAAAGCATCAAAAGAAATACAAAAATCTAGATTATTGACAGTTCTCTCTCATGCTTAACCTTTCCGTTCGACTGGCTTGTATGTGAAATTGTATTATAATGATGCATTAAGTTTGAGTGCTTAAGAAACAGAAATGACTGTACTCCCAAATTTTCGTCTGTGCTCCTAATTTTTTTTTTACTTGGGGGCACAAGTGTTCTATGGAAAAAGTCCTACTTGACACTGCTCATTCGTCCAGCGCCCTCTGTTGGCCTAACCTGCATGCGTTCCACCAGACCAGTGAGGCCCTGCAGCCAGGTCATGGTGTGAACGTACTCCTCAGTGTTCATAATCTTGATCTCCTTCCTCAGCTCTGGGATGATGGCCCCTGTTCTCCAGCCATGCTTCAGGGTCAGATCCTGGGCACAGAGACATGTGACTTTTAAAATCTGATGGACAGCCAGAGGCAACTCAGACTACCAGTCTTCTTGCTGCCAAATACTAACGCAAGCCATGACATCAACTTCAAATGACCAGACAGCTAGCTTCAGAATTTTAATACCAGGTGCAGTTGTGAATTACAATAATCTGGCCAGTGCAAAAAGTGTGATCGTGCTTTCCTAACAAAAAGCATTCTGGGAAACAGATCAGTTATAAATAATGTAGTCAGCCTTGCAGTGTCCATAATGCAGTGCTACACTCCACAGTTAAGGTGAGGATATTTCCAAACATTAGCGCAAACTGTAGAGTAGCATTCAAATAGACCTCAAGTGCCGGACCAAGGTCCTTTCTAAATTCGTTCCTGCAGCATTTTAATTAAACAAACAGATATTTAAACTCCCAGCAGATGATGCCCAATCCACAGTCTAGCCAACAGCTTGCTGAAGTGGAAGTAACACTTTCTAGAACAGTAATGACTAGCAAATAAAATAAATGTTTACGGAGCTGGGTGCCCAGCCTAGAACCAACAGAGGTAACGGCCTGCAGTGAAATGCCTTAGCGTTAACTGACAGTTTATTTATGTGCGCTCATCTTGGGCAGAGAATGCAGAGCGATCGATGACCAAGGTGAAGAGGAAGAACAGAAGGATTGGGTTTGTAACTGAAAGTCTTGCAAATCAAGAGCACCCCCCAACCCAAACCCATCCAATTATGATCCAGATTTTTTATGGCTTCTGTAAGAATCACCCCCCCCCCCGCAGTTGATGAAGAGAGCGTGCAGCACTTTACCAAACTGTTTCGTTAAAAACAAAGTCCTACTGGTCAAGAAAACATGTGAAAGTTGGCTTAGTATGATTACAAGAACAATTGTAATAGTACTTCCTTCATGCCTTGTTGCCAAGCAACCACCCCACACACAGGATTGCTACACTTCCTTTGCATACCTCCTGTTCACTCAGTCAGTTTCCAGTCTTTATTCAAAAAGCAAGCAAGAATCCCTCAGCATCTTCAAAGTCAGGGCAGACCCATGTTGGAAACATAATCCTCTATTATCATCTCGCTTGATTTCTTTCTTGATTTCGGTACTAAGGAAGGAGATCATGTCACTCCAGCTCTAGCTTCTCAGTGGCTGCCTGTCCTCTACACAGATCAGTTTAAAGTTACTTTCTGTTTTCATGGTCTGAAAACGGAAAGATCTAATCAAAACTCGTATGGATTCAAGATCCTTGAGGTGTAGCACACAGCTTCTTTTAGATGTTCCAACTAAAACTGAAGGGTGATGGTACTTTCTCAGTTGTTGCTCCCAGATTGTGTAACAATTTGCCTCTACGGTAAACAAGCCACACTAATCGCTGCCTTTAAATCTGCTCCTAGGACATACTGTTATAGATTGAAATTCAGCCCTGGATGAGATTCTGTCTCTTGAATAGTCTGTTTTACTATATTTTATTTTTTTACTTTATTTCAATCTGTATCACTTTATTCCTGTTGCTCTAACTCAGATCTTCTATACCTGTGTGTATTTTATGCCGCTCCATTCCCTGGAACTACTTTGGTGTACACTTATCTTGTAATGTAGTATATAAATAATCTTATCGCTTATCAGGTTAGCACATAAACAGGCAAGCAATGATAGCAATCCCATGGATGGCAGGACCAGGACTGGATGTGAAGATGTGGGGGTGTTTGTTCTGATTAAGGGTCGTGAAGTGTAGACGGGCACTCCGTGCATGGCCATGGTGCCACTTACTGCCAGGTCGCTGTAGATGTGGTCTCCGAAATACAGCACCTTGGACCCCCTCCAGCCAGTGAGCCGAAGGAACTCGTAGAGGTTGCCCTGAAATGAGATGACCGAGCAGGAGGGCCAGGGAGACCTTTACACATTCTTTACACATTACCTGCATGCTAATGATGGCTCACGAGCCATTTGCACTAGATGGTGCCCTCTGTTCAAAAATGGGGACAAAGCATGCCCCAAAGAAAACCAAGAACACCATCTAGTGGTGTCAAGCAGTACAGCAAATGGTTCATGAGGTGTCATTTTGTCCATCAATACACGCTAATACAGCTTCAGACACTACAAATCTTACACACTGATCCCCTACAAATCGTAAATAAAACAGGGTTAAATGTGGACGTATGGACCGATGAGGTTCAGACCATGGCCAGCCTGCATGTTATCATGCCTCCACAGCCATGGAAGTTCCATGGAAGATGATCACTTTCTTTGGGATATTTTGTTTACCGGAGACTGTTCCCCTACCTGTTTGTAAATCTTTCCCTTTTCCAGCTTGTGAATTCTGTCCCACAGCAAGACGCCTTTATCGGTGACACGCCTGAACGGCCTGTGCCCAAGTGAGGAAAAACAGAGAAGCAGATTTTTTTTTTCCTAGTCTTTGAACCAGTTGGCAGAATCCCCATCACAGATAAAATTCAGTGAGCTACTCCAGAGGGGGAACTACATTCAAAATGTATTCTCATGGAGCAGTAAACAAGCAAAATGCAACAGCCAAAAACTAAAATGTGATCATATTAGCCCAGTTCTATGCTGTCTTCACTGGCTTCCAGTTAAGTCTTGGATTGATTATGAAATACTGCTGTTAACTTATAGAGCACTGAATACCTTAAAGATCTACTGGTCTCCTACAACCCTCCTTACCTGCTTCAATCTCAAGGAGCAGGATGTCTACTAGTACCTAGAGTAGAAAGAACTACTGCAAGCTGCAGAGCGTTCTCTTACAGATTTGTGAGATTCAGGCTCACACTTGCTTAGTTTAGCTTATAGGGACTCTAGTTCTAGCTGTAGCTTACTGCTCACTCCCAGCTGACCCATAGTGTGAGGTGTAGAGCTGGGTGGGGATCGGTGCCATTGACTTTGGATAAACTGAGCTGTCAGTGCTGTCACTCTAGCTTCACACCCCCTTGTGGAATTGCAGTGCCGACGCTGAGGGACTCCCCATGCCTGCGTTCCCACTTGCCTCTCCCCCCTACTTACGTTGCCATGGCCTTATCTGCTTGGCTTACATATTGCACTGGCTCTAGTCTCCCCTACTTTGGCTAATGCACTTTTGATTTCCCCTGCCCCTCCTGGGCTGTGCTGCCTGGACACCCAAATATATCAAGATATACTACCTACTCTGCTGCCTGAAGCGCCTCTACTACCTGCGACATCCTGTCCTGCCGTCAGAAGCGGCACCTGCCAGCCGTCACCTGCCTGCCCCCACCCCGCTTTGAGATTTGACTCTTAAAAACTGGACAGTGTAAATGAATAATTTGCCATCTTGTCCATTTGACTTCATCTGCTGCCCCTGGAGGATGGGCTCCCTGTTTTGAGTCTGGTCCCTCCCAAGGGCTCTTCCTTCTAGGGAGTTTTTCCTTGCCACTGTCACCTCTCACTAACTCACTGGGGGCTTTGGGCAGTGATAATGTGAAAATGCACTATAGAAATAAAACCTGATTTGAACTGAAGGGCAGCACGGTGTCACAGTGGTTAGCGCTGCTGCCTCACAGCAAGAAGGTCCCGGGTTTGGTCCCGGGTCCGTTCTGTGTAGAGTTTGCGCGCTCCCCCCGTGTTCGCGTGGGGTTTCACCGGGGGCTCCGGTTTCCTCCCACAGTCCAAAAGCATGCAGCATAGGCTGATTGGCATGTCTAAATTGGCCCTGTAGTAGAGGCTGTGTGAGTATGTGCACCCTGCGGTGTGTTGGCACCTGCCCAGGGTCGGTACCCGCCTGTGCCTCTTGTTCCCGGGATAGGCTCCGGGGCCCCCACAACCCCAGTGAGGAATAAGCCGTCACAATGATGGATGGATGGATGGATTTAAACTGAGTATTAAATCTGATATCCACAGATGCACATAACTGGTATGCAAGTGCGTATAAAGTGTTACAAGCAGCAATTTCCTGGTATAACAGCACAGATGCGTACTTTATGTGCATCTGCACTGTTCACAAGAAATGACCATACATTTTAACCTTTTTACAGTGAATACGTACTTCATTTGGAAAGGGAATCATTCGTAGCATGTTTTTGAACTGTGGGGGGGAGAGAACCACACACACAGCAAGGGCAGAGACTCGAACCCTGGTCTGAGACATGGGAGGCAAAAGCATGAACCACTGTACACCGATGCTGGCCCATGTTAGGCATTTCGTTAAATCGTAGAACAGGTTGAGCCCTTAGAAGGGTAATGCTGAGGGTAAGAGAACATTGGGAACACACAGACACACACACAGGCTCACTTCCTCCTGTCATTGAAGAAACCAGGCTTGTCGGCCTGCACTATGACGACGTCGAAGAGGTCCCGCCAGTCCTTCCCAACGATGTAATTCATTCCACGGTCACTGGAAAAACAAATCAAAGCCACGCTGACTGCAGGCCCCAGCGACGGTGTTGCTATGATGGATACCTTGTCCTGAAGGTTATGTTACACTAACTCCCACGGCTGGTCTGCCGACTTTCCAGGGACAGAATTTACGGCAGAGATGTTTCCTTTCAAGGGGTGCATAGGGATTGATGCTGTTGTGCTTATTTTTAAGTCACCATTATGTGCTGCATTTTTAACATTGCGTTAGGTGCTTTGGTGTCTGTCTGTGGCAGAATCACTCATTGATGTATGTGTGTGTGGCTGTGAGGGCGATGTGGCTGTGTGTGTGTCTGTGTGTCTACATGACTGTGACTCCTAAACCACTTAATCATGCTGACTCGTCCTCTGTTCATGAATTGCAAGGCAAAGTGGTTGCGTGTATCTCTGTGTGGTCATCCTTTCCAAACCTCTCAGGTGTGTGTGTGTGTGTGTGTGTGTGTGTGTGTGGGTAGGCTTACACAAAGTCGAAGGGGCTGTTGGTGATGAGGAACATCTTCTTGCCGTTCTCCGAGAGCTTCCTCAGCACTGCGTGAGTCTGCTCGCCATAGCAGATGTACTTCTCTGTGGGGGTGGTCAGGGAGAGACTGCCTTTCACACATTCTGGCCACAGGGCAGCAGGCACACTTGTGCCCTCTGCCATCTTTGCGTATGTCCTCCCTGTTTATTCCCAAGCGCCGCTTTATCCCAAACACGGCTCACCCACCACCTCAGTCCCCAGAATAATCACCGATGTCAGCCTCCACGGCACGATACATGATCCCCTTCACGTGCACATCTCCGATCGCTTCCTGTGGGCGACAGGGAGGCCGAGGTTACTCCCCAGGCAGGTCCAGGCGCTACAAGATAACCCTGTGCAGTCAAAACAAGTGTTTTTTGGAGGTAAAAAAGCTCCTGATTAAACTTCAGTTCACATTGCGCATTAGCATTTTTCCTTTGAATTGGCATTCAGATTTTCTTTCTTATTCTCTCCCCTCTAAAATCTTAGCAACCATTTTCAAAGACGGCCAGTGGGGAGACCTCGGAATGGGGCAGATTTTATTTCCTAAAAGACTCTTGACTTCAGTGATAGAGTATTTTAGTGATTAAATGAAATTTTATGCACACTTTTTGGGGAAATACTCTTTCTGAGAAGGAAAAGTTATGCTTTTTTCCCCAGAGGAACAAAAGCCAAAATACCAGCATCAGGCGATTGCTGAAGATGCCTCTGATCCACTCGCGGGGTTGTGTGACATCGAGGTAAAATGACTTCATTGTCATTGTATATTTCTTGGATTTTTTTATATATATGTATGTATGTATGTATGTATATGTGCGTGTGTATATGTATATATGCATGTGTATATATATATGTGTATATACAGTATGTATGTGTGTATATGTATATATATGTGTGTATGTGTATATATGTATATATATATGTATATGTGTGTGTATATATGCTATTTAAATTTTTTCTCAGATACGATCAAAGTGGCCAGATGCTAAGAGTCATGGGGGTGGATCCAGCAGCTATCTCTCAAGCCAGGAGGAGGTACACGTGTTCAATGGTAGAGCAGCATGGGGCCCAAAAGACCAAGGACAGGTGGTGGCAGGTACCACGGGGTGATTAACATCTTATTGTATATGGGTAAATGCCTCACTGTGCAAGGACTACCTTGTAAAAGTGTGTTAAGCCTAAACCTGTACCAGATAGGCAACTGTCCCTAGTTGATGGTTTTGCTGCAAGAGCTTTATTTAGCGGCAGGGGGTGGGGCAATCTTTTTTATTTTTTTAAATCACATACCCTCAAACCACTGAAAGTAATTTCATGACCCACTCATCGTGACCCTTTCCTCTAGAGGAGCATATTTGTTTTTCCCTTCTAAACCTCAGTCCTAACCTTCTAGCCCCCCTCAGGGCAGAAGGCTTGGGGGGGGCTCTCACCTTCACATCTTTGTAGAGGTGCACCGGCTCATAGTCGATGTTGTGCTTCATGAAGTAGTCATTGACGCAGGACAGCAGGGTCATCTCAGGTAGGGAGAAGATGTCCATGAACTGCTTCATGGTGTGGCCATGGGAGCTCTGTACGGGAGGAGGGGATGTTCACGGCGGGATGGACGCACAACGAACCCGAGCCGACCCACTACATGGAGCGACCCTTGGATTTTCTTCCAGCCTGATATGAAGCCAGCTTGTAGGTTCTTAAGACATCAATACATAACAGTTCCGCCCTAATCTGGCACAACCCAACACAACACACCTAGACAGACATAAACAACATTCCCGAGAGTCGTCAGAAGTTAGAAGTGTACGTCTTGTATGTAGCTGAATGTCAGCGCCTTAAAAAGCTGCTACTACTCTGCCAGACGACCACTTACGATTATTAAAGGCAGATCACACTTCCATTAAAGGTAATTTAATGTTAATGATTTAAAGCAGAGTACGCTGCTCAAATGTGACACCACAAGGCCAGTCTTACAGCGTGACAACTTATCGTTTCTTAAATATTAGGCTTCAGGCTGACTCTACGACCCTGCATACCAAACCTGGCAGTAATGGAAATAGCGGACAGCTCGTCCCGAAGTGGAAGCTGATTTCTGAGGCAGGTCTGTAGAAGGTCTGGTGAAAAACAACCTCCTTCAAAAGCTACTCACAAAATTAGATGCCTGTCCCTTCCTTTGAGGAGCAATAACAAATGGACGCCTGATCAACCTTGAGGCCCAGTGAGGGATATAGGTATGCTTCCATCTCAAAGGGACCTCTAAAACCTGTGCGGTCTCAGATCTGCGGGGCAAGAGCGGATCCCCAGTGCTGGAGATCAAATGAGGGGATCTATGGGGTAGGGGTATCCTAACCTTGCCATAGAAATCACTCATGATCTCTAAGGGCACGTGTGATCCTTCATACATGGCGATGACCTCCTTGTCTGGCACTGGGTGCAGACCCCTGAGGAGAGGAAGTCAGGACAATGTTAGAAACCTTTGCGTAAGTCTTACTCCACTTATCCTGGTCAGGGTTGTTGGGAGACTGGAGCCTACTTCATGCAGGACAAGTCGGGGGGGTACACCCTGGACAGGATTCATGCTAAATTGCTTCCCCTATATCCTGCGCTTTACAGCCCAAACGCAGCAGATAAGCAAAGAGCACATGTACTTTGTTCTGCATGAACCTGCATGAGATTCCTGATTAAATCCTGTGAATCGCTGAAAACGGTCCCTAACAAACGTGAATAATCGGTCCCGTACCTGTACACTGTTCCTAACTGGATGTAATGGAATGCATCAATCTTCATCAGTAAGGCCTAGAGGAGATGGTTCAGGAGACACACTGTAGAAGTAGTTCTATCAAAACTGCACACACTAAACAATCACTGAGTTACTTTGGCAGTGAGACATGATATCCTGGTATTTAATATGTAAGATGCATATACAATAGGAAATGGCTGCTTAAAAATCACTATAATAGTCTGAATCCTTTACAAAGGAGAATGATCCAGGATTTAAAAACGTTACGCATTTGTGTTCTAAATCAAGGAATGAAGACATGGTAGAAGGTTACATAAGTTCTGCCTGAAAAGGACAACACTTTGCAACAATTTCAGACAGACGACCTCAACACCACCCCAGTGAATGTGGTCTCTAAAATAAACAGCACTGTCTGTGAATCCATTAGGGAACGCTTTTAACATCAGAACAAAATTATTTTCCATCCATCCTTTTATATGTCAAAAACCACTCCCCATATTCCCAAGGGGTGTATTTACACAAGGTGCACACAGACAGGTTTAAGTGTATCATCTTAATGAGTCCTTATGGGAGACAAGGACAGGCTGGCGAAATCCACACCCACCTTCTGAACGTCATAATGCAGACCGCGGATCACAAACTCTGGAATATAGTCGTATTCCTTCAGGCCCTCTGGGTACTACAACAAGAAGAAGAAAATAAATTGAAACAAAGCCCTCAAGACCAACCTGGCTCAACGGTCATTTGACTCTGCTGTTTACAATATCGTGGCACTTTTATTTAAATGTTTTCATAGGGGTAGATTTAATCTTATGTAATACTCCTCTGTAGTGTTACAGCATACGATACGGCTGTTCTGCCTCCAGGCATCCTCTAAGGTGATGTACATCCACTGTCAAAAGCCAACTCGCACAGAAAAATAAACGTGGAAAAATATTTAAGCGACTGCATAGCTATACGTTCATTTCTGCAGATGATTATTTGTCTGACGAGCCCCCTACGACCCTGGCTGACTGTGAGGGAAACAAAACACATGAGCACTGAGAGGGAGTCACCCTGTGCTCCTGGACGAGGATGTCCCGGGCGATGTTGAATATGAGCGTGTGCAGGCGGCTGGAGTAAAACGCCAGCGTGTAGTCGTAGTCAAAGCCGTAGATCTCTATGTCTTGGAGACTCATCTCATTGTTGGCGAAGATCGTGTCGGGATTGACAGCGTTGCTCAAAATCACAGGAATTAGGTCTGCGGGAGAATCGTTTTGTGTTTATATAATTTGTGTCACTTCGATGCACAGGGAGGCTAATTTCCATTGGAGAGTATTGCCTCTCTAAGTGCATAAACATAAACATTGCTTCTAAATCCAGTCATCCTAACCGGAAAAATAATCTTCTGAGGAAATTGAGGGGAGGGGTGTTCTTTTTAAACATCATGCCCCTGCGAAACATCACGAATGTCCCTTCCGCAAAATGACATGCCACCTGTCAATTGGCATTATATTAGTGTTTATGGATAAAGATGATCTACTAGCTGCCGCTTGATCGAATATAGCGATACTGATAAAACAAATCTGTTTTAATACACAGGCTATTTAGCATGAAGTACGTATACGTATATCTCATTTTATTTCTAAGAGGCTGAAACAGTTAACCTCCGCGCATGTTGATCATTCCGAGTCGCTCCATTGAACGAAAACACGCAGCTTTGACTTACCTTCCGTCTTTTTCTTAGTCTCATCATAAATGGACCAGAGCCAGCCGGTCACGTCTTGGCCCCTGACAGAAGCACTGGTGCTTATAGGCGCTTCGGCATTTTGGGGACAGCGGTGACAAGTGACCCCCCCGACAGCGGCAAGTCCGTAAGGCGGAGAGCGAGTTCTGGGCTGCCGCGGCGGCGTTCTGTTCCAGGTACCCCCCGAGTGCAAGGCGTTAGAAAAGGTCGCCAGCCTCTGTAAGCTCTCTTTGCTTCTGAGGAGGCTCGAAAAGGACGAAGCTAAGGATGACATGGCTCCTTTACACCGCGATCTCATTCACCCCCTCGGCCAGGCGACGGCACGCGGCTCGCCCCTTCCCAGCGAGTATATACTGTAACCCCATCACTTGGTTCGCTCACGCCAAATACGTCACTTCCTCCATTTAGAACAGCCTGTCAGGCTCGAGGGATCCGTCCCATCAACGCCCACCAACAGGAGTTTGCTGCCTAGAGTCCCCTGTACACAACCTCGTCAACGTGCAATTAATGCTTTTAAATATATAATCGGTGATTCATATTAAATCTAAAAGTGACGCTGGAATATCTGTGTACAGGGCAAAGGTAAAAAAAAAAATTAAATCATTGTTTTTTAATCCAAATATGAAATCTTGTCAACTTTGTGTCGAACTTCTCACATAAAAAGACCTGAACCGCTCTGCCTTCCTGGAGCATAGAAAATCCCGGATTAGCCATTTGTCATGAAGGTTTTAAATCAGTCTGTTTCAACGAAGTCACAGCGCCCCCTGCTATCGGTCTTGATGCAGCATTAGAATTCTGCTGCACAATATTTGTGGCAAAATATAAGTAGCCTGGGTCAGTCTCTTCAATATTTGATCAAAGTGTAATACATTATTTCCAATATAACCATGATTATTAGTGTATATTAGCCTATCGGTACATGGTATGCATGCAGATCAAATCCGTATTAGCAGAGGAAAACAATTCTATGAGGCTTAAGTTACTACATTGTGCAGTTCATATTATCCACCCTTTAATGCTGTTAATACAGTGTCTTTGTCTGAATATAACAGATCTCCGACATTTAGACCATAAATTCTTTAGAGAATCCTCTAGAGAACAGATTGGTATTTAAGTATAACGTGTGAATGTTTTCTGTAACACAACCCCAAAAGGTTCCACTGCAAAAGCAGGACTAAATTAAGATTGCCTGAGTCATGTGAGAGTGTCATGTGACCGACAGAGACTGAAAACCTGCTGTTACAGCCACACAGCCCACAGATGAGAGAAGAGACGGGTCATTTGGCCGTTTAGTTCACCTAGCAGTATATCTGGGTCTTGAAGTAGCAATCCCAACACCCAAAGATTTATTAAAAAAAATATTATCATTTACCATCATGTTATTTCAAAATTTAAAACATTTACATTAAATATTCCCCGCTACCTTGAACAGGACAAGCACTAGCAAGGCCTATAGACAATGAATGAAATTTTAAATAAATAATTCAGTTACTCTAATATAGGTTAACAAATATTATCATAACTGGCATTATTACATTCAGGATCATATCTCCATACAGTTAATAGGGAAGTACTGGTGACTTTAATTAACATCAATTATTTTAAAGGTGCATTGTGTCTCTTTTGTGCAATGAACTTTGTACAGCCAGAAGCCACAGTGCACTAAATTTAATGTGTCATCTCTTTTAGACCTTGTAATAGACTGGCAACATGTCCAATATGTACCCCTGCCTTGTGCCCCAAGACGCCTGGGAAAAGGTCCAGCTCCCCCAACACTTTCCATGAGCCTGTCCAGAATAAGCCGTAGTAAGATGGATGGACAGATCGAATTCTAGTAGGGGAAACCATGTCTCATTTATCCTGTCTATAAAGAAGAAGTAACTGAAGCAAAGAATGTGCGCTAATACAAAAGTTTAACTTTAACATTCTAGGCAATTTACTACCACGTTCTTTGTCAACTTTAGGATCGTTAGGAGAGCTGTGAATAGTCATTTAATTCATTCACACTGAAATGACAAGTCAAAATTTATCTTAGACTCTATGATGAAAATAAATGCACAGAAATATTTGATAATGAAACATGAGGCCTACTGATTAAATAATCCTCTTGATTTGTTGCCCAAATGTGCTTTTTAAATTTCCTGATTGTTATTGACTGCTGACGGGTAAAATGGCAATAAGTGGTCATGCTTTTGACTTTCCTGACCTTGGTGTTTTGTGCAGGGCAAACACTATTAGTCTTGGTTCTAAATTGTTTGTATTTGTTGTTGAGCAAAAACGTGTCTCAATGCACTGGTCACCTCTCTTAATTCAATCTAAACAGTGTTTATTGCCACCCCAAATTGACAGCATGACACGATGGAATGAGTGAATCCTAACATAACCCAGTGAAATGCTCTTGGTACTCACTACACTCTTGAAAAAAGAAAAACAATTAAAAATAAAAAACTGTGTAAACATTACTCTGTGAATATCTAGAAAATTTCTTCTTATTCTACAGGTTTACTGAGCACTTTTGAAAAGTGAACCCCCAGACTTGCAGCGTCATGTTCCGTACCCATCATTAGACATCAAACATTTGACATATGACCTAACCTAACCTGCTAGAAAATGAAATCGTTATTTGAATGCTTTAGTATGCCTACACTTTGGCTCATCCGGCTTGATCCTAAAAGTTCTAAAAGATTTGCTTTATTTGATGTTATGTAACTGGTGAACCTCGTGTACGTGGTAAAAACAAAAGAAAAAGAGTCTGCGATGTGTATATATAGTTGTAATTATATATAGTGCAGATATGACCGACATTTCGCGTTGCTAAATGACAGCAGTTCATGAATGAGAATGAAAATGTTACCGGCGGATAGTGGCGACAGAATGAATGGGTTAAAGGGAGTTGTACGCGAATTTGGCACAAATGCACTTTATTATTGTGTAAAATACTTCGTTCAGGTTTACTGACGTGAGATTATAAATGCACACCGCTTTATAACACGCTACGCGTATATATGCATTACTAAAACTTTCACGTAAGAAAAAAAGCCACCATAGACATTTTATATATAATTTTAGCCAATTGAAATCGGCCACGATTTCGACGTATAAAGTTGGACATGGAATCCGTTGATTGGTTTACTTGACTGGCGGAGCATTCTGTGATTGGTTACTTTTTGTGCGTGGTATGCCCTGATTGGACATTTAGTGTGTTCCGTCGGTGGTAGCTCAGAGTTTTGATAATATAGAATCTGGTAGGAAAGGTGAAGGCAGTGTTAGTGTTGCGGCGGGTATCACCGGAAGATATTCAGATTTTCTGCGGCTGTGTTTTTCGTCCTTGCAGGTTTTGTAAGGGGGTTTGATAAGGATGAAGCGATTTTGGATTTTAGGTCTCATCTGTGCTCTGTTTGCGTTTAGTAAGTACCGTTAATCGCATATGGCATGTGGTATAGCAGCCTTTAACTTGCTCTGTTCTTTCTTTGCGTGACTGTATTTTGCATTGATTTTTTTTTTTTTTTCTCTCTTTACAATGAATCTGTGGTATTTATAGCCGCGGTAATCTTTTCGGGCGTCTTGCAATTGCTTTAATTTGTTTTTTTTTCTCATTTATTTCTGCAACTCTTCCATTTTCTCCAGATCGACACGAGACATACAAATGTTTAGTCAATTATAACATGCCAAGCTCCAAATTTCAGCTTCTCCTGCGTTTATATGATTTAGATGCATCTCTACCTAAGCTTGTTCTTGGGTGGGTTTGACCGTGCTAACTTGTGGTTTGCTCTGTCGTAGTTCGGTTGCTTCGATAAAACCAGTAAAATACGCATATTGGGCGGGTGCTGGTTTTAAAATACTTTGTAGTACTTAGTTTTGCACTGTAAGTTAAAAAGAATTGGCCCTTATACGGGCCGCCAACTATTAAAACTGTTGTCTGTGCCCTGTCTTTTGGGCGTTAAGATGGGCATGGTTGCATTATGAGGCCTGTAGTGTGCTATGGTGTCCTTTGTGATAGCTTGCTTTAAAAAAATCCCAAGACCTGGGAGTCGGCAAACATGTGCTCATTGAAATTTCTGGCACTATTACAAGTCTCATTGTCCTTGCACACATGGCCTTCAGTGAGCGCAGGGTTGTGGTTTTTATGAACAACATTAATATTTGTAATCAATTCTTGTTTATTGACAAATATAACCATAAACAGATGGCTTGAATGAGACTGTTCATGGAAGTTAAGATGCTATATTCAGGTTCTTAAGGGTCCCTCCTGACACTAACTTGGATGTAAATTTTATTTATGTTTTACAGCTTCTGTCACAGCGGATAGTGACGTTGAGGTTGACGGCACGGTGGAGGACGACTTGGGCAAAAGCCGTGATGGCTCCAGAACCGATGATGAGGTGGTCCAGAGGTTAGTGTCGGATGTAGCTGGTGTGCTTGTTGCGTGACTAAGCATGCGGGAAGCATTGGTGGCATGAAAGCTCTCCTCTCCCCACCCTCACTGCTTTCAGTCCTCAAACATGCAAATCTTTGCTTTTTCGTAAAGTTAAGTCAGGCTTGAGCCCTGAGTGTCAATACACTTTCTTCTCTTCGGTCTCTGCCTATTTGTACCTGCAGTTATCACTAAAATCTGAGAATTGAATGACAGGCATTGTGTTTCTGTGTAACTGTGTAGGTGATTCTGTAAGTCAGTGCTGATCCAAACCTGCTTCTCAGTACCTGAGAGGTACTGGGTTTTCCTGCCACTGACTGGGATCCTCTTTTTAGGGAGGAGGAATCTATCCAGCTGGACGGCTTGAACACTGCTCAGATAAAGGAGCTGCGCGAGAAGTCGGAGAAACATGCCTTCCAGGCGGAGGTGAACAGGATGATGAAGCTGATCATTAACTCTCTGTACAAGAACAAGGAGGTGAGTGTCTGTCTGGTTTTATGTGTGAACGTGGTGGTCAGTCTCAAAAGTAAGGCATAGAAGTGGGTTTTTTTTTTTTTTGTTTTTTTGTTTTTTGGTCTTGTGGTTTTTAGTTTTCTTGGGTTTTAATGTGCTTTGTTGTGTTGTAGATCTTCCTCAGAGAACTGATTTCCAATGCTTCCGATGCCCTGGATAAGATCCGGCTGATTTCACTAACGAATGAAGATGCGCTTGCTGGAAACGAAGAGCTAACAATCAAGATCAAGGTAACTTTTGCCGCCCCCAGAACACTGTCGTCCTGAGGCTTCGGCCATTAATTCTGAGATTTTATAGACCAAAGAAACTGAAGGTATATTCAATATACATACAGCTCTCACACTGTCTGATCTGATTGTATTGTGTTCATATTTTGAATAGTCTGACAAGGAGAAGAACATGTTGCATATCACTGACACTGGTATCGGCATGACAAAAGAGGACCTGATTAAGAACCTGGGGACCATCGCCAAGTCTGGCACCAGCGAGTTTCTCAATAAAATGACAGAGATGCAGACAGAGGGCCAGTCCACGTCTGAGCTCATTGGGCAGTTTGGCGTGGGCTTCTACTCGGCCTTCTTGGTGGCCGACAAGGTCATTGTCACATCCAAGCACAACAATGATACCCAGCATATCTGGGAGTCAGACTCCAATGCTTTCTCTGTCATCGAGGATCCCAGAGGAGATACCCTAGGGAGGGGTACCACTATCACGTGAGTCGGCTTGTCACTTTGCTTCCCTAGTAGAATGCTTTGTCCAAAGCATTTGCAGACTGGTTAGTTGCCTTGGTTTATGTTCAACTAACGCCAACCCCCC
>JAODKF010000068.1:21656487-21670371 GCA_026779585.1 Mormyrus proboscirostris
ATGTTTTTTTTTTTTTTTTTTTTTTTTGCATCAGCTGACGTACCAGCAAATAGTTTGGAGATATTTTTGTGGTTGTAACTCACGAGCTGAAGTTGACGTGCTTGTGCTTTTGAGTCCAATAATACACGAAGGACCTACTTGGCATGAAATAAAACCCTTTCACTTTCTGCTCAGACTGAGACTGTGGAGGAGCCTATTGAAGATGAAGAGGCAGCAGATGAGGCAGAGAAGAAAGAAACTACTGAAGATGAGGCTGAGGTTGAGGAGGAAGAGGAGGAGAAAGATAAGCCCAAGACAAAGAAGGTGGGATATGTGCTTCTCTAAACAAGGGTCAACTGGACAGGTGACAGCCTGCCTTAACTCTGATGTCCGTAATGCCATGAACTCGTATGCACTTGCAGCTCTCATCCCATATGTTGCTGTTTAGGTTGAGAAGACTGTGTGGGACTGGGAGTTGATGAATGATATCAAGCCAATCTGGCAAAGGCCTGCAAAGGAAGTGGAAGAAGATGAATATAAAGCATTTTACAAGACCTTCTCACGGGTATGTTCACCTTAATCATCCCCGTCTCCATCCTCTTCCCACTCTTACGTGATGCAAATTGGTTGAAATATGGCTTGTGTGTAGACGCAGAGTTTTTCTAAAAGGGTTTGTCTAATAGGACACGGATGAACCGCTGTCCCACATTCACTTTACTGCTGAAGGAGAAGTCACGTTTAAATCCATCCTCTTCGTTCCTGCAACGGCTCCACGAGGTCTTTTTGATGAGTATGGCTCGAAAAAGAATGATTTCATCAAGGTACCGTGTTGGATTTGGGTACGGGTACCATGCTATACTGTTTCTTGATTGGTGGCTGACAGTATTTTTCCTTGACAGCTGTTTGTTCGGCGAGTGTTCATCACTGACGACTTCCATGACATGATGCCCAAATATCTGAACTTTGTGAAGGGTGTGGTGAGTAAATCTTGTTCAATTTTTTTGTTCTTCTGGTTTAATTAGCAGGTTTTGAGCAAATCAGAAACAAATATGAATATGCTGTGGAGTTTCTGGTGACACTGGATTTTTCTTTAGGTTGACTCTGATGACCTTCCCTTGAATGTGTCCAGAGAAACTCTGCAGCAACACAAACTCCTGAAGGTAAGAATTGCCTTCATCGCATTGTGCGCGGTTTTCCTGCTGGTGGTCGAACAATGGGAAAATTCACCGAATTTCCCTGCACACTCCTCAGGTCATTCGCAAGAAGCTCGTTCGTAAGACGCTGGACATGATCAAGAAGATCGCTGAGGAGCAATACAACGAGAAGTTTTGGAAAGAGTTTGGGACCAACATCAAGTTAGGTGTGATCGAGGACCACTCCAACAGGACACGCCTTGCCAAGCTGCTTCGCTTCCAGACATCACACAGTGAAACTGTACCGTCCAGCCTGGAGCAGTATGTGGAGAGGATGAAGGAGAAGCAAGACAAGATCTACTTCATGGCTGGGACCAGCAGGAAAGAGGTGAGCGCTCAATTCGATTGATCATAGCAGCTCTTTTGAATGACTGAGGTAGATGTAATTCATAGGGTTTCAGGTACTGTCTGTTTCCTGGGCTCTATATGTCAACTACTGCGTGAAAGACGAGGGCCAGCATCATCTGCATTGTTACAATGTCGCAATAACTCTCTTTTTTTTGCTCAGGCCGAGTCCTCACCCTTTGTGGAGAAGCTGTTGAAGAAGGGCTATGAGGTGATCTACCTGACAGAGCCTGTGGATGAGTACTGCATCCAGGCCCTGCCTGAATTTGACGGAAAGCGCTTCCAGAATGTTGCCAAGGAGGGGATAAAGTTTGACGAGAGTGAGAAAGCCAAGGAGAAGAGGGAGGCTTTGGAAAAGGAATTTGAGCCCCTTACCACCTGGATGAAGGACAAAGCTCTGAAAGATAAGGTAGTGTGGTTCTGCACTTGAATATTCAAAATTTGGAGAAATTTGTAAGTCGTGAGCTGAATGGCCTTGTGTGTTGCTATGTGATTGCATTTCTTACACCTTTTTTTTTCTTTTCTCCCCCAGATCGAGAAGGCAGTTCTTTCCCAGAGACTGACCAGCTCCCCCTGTGCACTTGTAGCTAGCCAGTACGGATGGTCTGGTAACATGGAGAGGATTATGAAAGCTCAGGCCTACCAGACAGGAAAAGACATTTCAACAAAGTAATCTTTGTTTTTGCATCGACTTGAATAAGTTTTTTGGTAATTGTATGAATAATCCTAATCGTCATGTTTTTATGTTTCAGTTACTATGCAAGTCAGAAGAAAACACTGGAAATCAATCCTAAACATCCTCTCATCAAGGAGATGCTGAAACGTGTAAATGTAAGACTTTCTAGGTGTTTGGGTTAAATTTGAATGGGGTCAAGCTACAATTGAGTCGTGGAAATGACTCGAGGAAAAAATAGCAATTGCTTGAACACTGGAATTAGATCATGTGTAAATCAATATTGAGTGGGGAGGGATGGAGATATTTGGAATGAGTACTATGTTAATGTTATAGTTCTGAACAAGCAATTCAACATCTTGTTTTGATAAATAAAATAATGTTTTTAAATGGTGTATGCAGACCAACTCTGAAGACCAGACGGCTTCCGATTTGGCTGTGGTGCTGTTTGAGACTGCCACTCTGCGCTCGGGGTACCAGCTGTCCGATACCAAGGCCTATGGGGACCGAATAGAGCGTATGCTGAGACTCAGTATGAATGTGGACCTTGAAGAGCAGGTATGCTTCAAGAAATGTTATAGCCTCTATGAATCACCTACACATCACTTGGGACCTTTTTGATCTCCATTTTACTTTATGCAGTTCCTCCTTAAACATCTGTAGTTTGACCTTGATGTATATTAGTAGCCATTGAACTGGGTAATCTCTGCCTTGTACATCTAAATACTGAACTTATTGGCTAAGGGAAGATATAACTCAAATCAAAAGGCATGATGTGGGGGTTTTTGAGATGGGGCTTAAATGATTCTCTGTCCCTGTAGGTGGAGGAGGAGCCAGAAGAAGAACCTGAACCAGCTGAGGAAGAGGAGGCTGAGGATGAAGAGGAAACTAAAGAGGAAGAAACGGTGAGCAGATTAATGGTTTGAACGTGACTCTACTTGGCCAGTACTGTGCAAGTACAGGGAATCAGAATCCAGTTTCTCCTCTAATAAACTTTCATTTTTCACAGGATTCAACAGAAAAAGATGAACTTTAAGGCACTGGAAGAGACGGAAATGTGGCTGGGAGCTGAAGATACAGCCAGATCCATCAAGTAGTGTCTTGCTTGGCGTTTCTGGTGGCTGGGGGGTGGGGAGGGACTGTCTGGTCTAGGTTTGTTTGTGTTTTTTAAAAAGCATTCCTCATGACTGTAAATTTGTTAATATTTAACTGACCATTTTTATGGAGCGAGATCATCCTGCCATGTGAACCATTAAATGTTTCTGGAAAGTGATGTCTGAGTGGTGTCTTAGCGGAAACTTCAACACGATTCACAGCTTGCTGCACAGCCATTACCCGCAATAGAAATTGATATAACAACACGTTTTGTATACTAATTTGGTAATTCAACGTGAACATTGTCTATTTTCACCTCATCACATTGTATGTATTATGAATTCTTAAAGCCCCTTCATATCTAAGTATCTTAATATCCACTATGTTCTTCAGAAGAGTTTAAATATTCACACTTTCTGACACATTCATGGTTTTATTACACTTAATTCAACCAACATGTACATATATACACCTTTTATTGCAAATTCACTGCTTCTCTGAACCAGGATCGTGATGGTTTTTCAGGCCAAGCAGTTCGGTTCTCAGCTCTCCAGGTTTGGGTGGCGTTTCTGGAATTGTCTAAGAGGGGAAATAACTGTTAAGCGGTGCCTGAGGTGTTAGTATGTAGTCTCATGCTATCACCGAGGTTCAAGCATAAAATCCTTTGCCTAATTTGTACTAGAACAAATAAGGTGGAAGTCATTGAGAAGTTTTAAATGAACGTGGCTTACCAAGTCAGGCCGATAGTAGCGATGGACAACTTCAGCCCCCGCAAACATGGTTAAGATACTGGCTCCCAGCATCCTCAAGTAGCGTGGCCAGGACACCCCAGCAGGCATATTTCAGGTGTGTGTCTTGGTAAACCCAAAACCATACGACGTTAACCCTCGTTACAGTTTTCATCAAAACTGTGTAATAAGGTCGGTCGTTCTGTATTAAAGGAAATCTGGCAGCGATAAATGTATTCACCTTAAATTTACGAGCTCATGCGAATTACATATCATTCGTAGGTATGGTACTAGTTCTTCGGGATATGGAAGATCGTGTGCATTAAATGAGACATTAGAGGCCGCCACGTTTTCACATCTGACACGGAACTAACTATACCGAGCTCTTTCGATCGACAATTTTTCGCCGCACATTAATAACAATAAACACATTTATGTATTACCTGTACTTGTGATTTTCTTTTTTCTTTTGTTTCTGAATCTGTTCCCGCAACACTGACATTCCCTTTACTACTCACTATTGTGCACCTCCATATTTCCTCCTAATTGTTATCGGCCGTCTGTCCTTTAGTTCCGCTTAAATTAAATATGTCTTCCAAAGAAGTGTTACGTGTTCTGAAAACTGTTTTACGATACTGCAGATGATTCAGATACGATCTGCATTTGAAATTGATCGCTCTTTATTCTTTTCATAACATATTGCTTGCAGCAGATATTGCGATCTAGTGTAACTGATATATCAGTGTATCCAGCCAGCCCAAAGAACAAGCAAAATAACCAATGTCTAAATTACTATTAATATATCTATGTTTTTCTATGAATTGTTGTCTAAACAGAAAAATGCAGAGGTATCAACTACTAAGTATTTCAGATATAGTGAAGTTCATATTTCAAAGTCATATTTGCCTCACGTGATCTTGGATTTGTATGGATTCGACCAATAAGACCAAGCATCAGAGTTCAAACATCTAATAAGAATTACGAATGTATGGGGGTGCACGTCTTCATGCACAGGAGCACAACATTATAAAATACATGTAATTCGCGATATTGGATAGCTCTGTGCAAGTTATTTACAAATATATCATTTTTCATTGTTTATTTGTGCAAAAAAATCCAACATTTTTTTTTAATTAAAAAAATTCATTTGTGTTCACCCCCATATTTCAGAGTTGGTATCTTCCCGTGTTGCTGTTCATAGGTTGTACTTCCGCTGTCTGATTTTCTGTTCTCAATGAATAGCTAGCTAGTTGTTTATATCTTTATATCTTTGAAAGAGCAGCAGTAATATAAAATATTTTGATATTACTAGATGTTGTTTTATTTAATATTTATATGTTTTATTGAAAATAATGTGTCCTGTCTTTGGCAGCATACTGTTTGTTGTCTGGTTATCATTGTCTTTGCCATTAGACGGGTCTGATCAATGAAATAACGCCTTTAGTGTGGGATATGGTTAGTTTACTACACTAGTTCTACGGGGATTGCTTTTCTGAGCACATGCGACTAGACGGTACATCCCTGACGCAAAAAGAAGGGTACCATCACAACAATAAAGTAAATGATAATATCTACAATAACAATGGAAGAATATAACTATTCACCTTTGACAGTTCCCACAGATTACCTTCAACATTGGTGAGTCGTCTTGGGTTTTTCGTTTGGCTATATTTATTGGTGTGTTGTTTTCTTTGCAATTTGTAATGCAATGATACGGTTGTTTCCTATATTTAATATTTTTTGTACTCTCCAAAAGCAGGGCGTTTAGGGACGGGATTGGTACAACATGAACGTAGGAAGAAATTTGTGTATATATTGCTTGCGTTTGGCTAACAGTTTCATTTTATCTCAGTTCATGTGCAAAACGCTTTTCTCGTAACCGGAGTAGCAGTACATTTATAGCACGACCCTTGTGTTTATTTATGACAAGGAGGAAAGTTAAAAGCGTGTTCTAAAGGCAATGGCTGTAGTTATCAATACACTTTGTCTCGTTTTATCGGTATTTTTCAATAGGTACCAGTCTGCCCAGCATGTGCAGGCTCTCCAGGCGACCCAGTACCAGCAGATGGGTAATGCGGGTTATTTCATGGAGAACTCCACAGAGGACAAGGTGATGACAGAGCTGGCTGTTCACCAGGAACCACCCACCCACCAAGATCTCTCTGTCCACTGTGAGGCTGCAGTCTGCCCGGATCCTCCTGTACCTGCCTCAGTGCAAAGTACGTCCTAACATTGCACCTTCCGGGGTGACCTTTCGCACCACACCCATCCCAGGTAAATGGTTCCTTCCTCACATCTGTGAGTGCAGTGAACCCAGACTGTAGAGTAGTGATGGGAGGTCTGAGGTCTTGAAGCTGATTGGTGGGAGATGGGTGTGTATCACCTGCCGCCAGATGCATACTGATATAAGATGCTTCCTGTGAGTAATCCACCTAGTTTACCATTTCAAAGCCTCATTTCTCACATCGTTGCTAAAATGTGCAGCATGTCTTGAGCATCATTGCATACGATCATGTTGTCAAATCAAGATTTTTGTTTCTTGTCTCTTGCGTGCATATTTAAGGAAAGCAGGAGGCCTTATATGGCTCTGTGTGTTAAATTTGGCCCTTAATTGCAGTTGTTCCAAGAAATGAGTGATTCAGATCTCTGATCCTCACTTGTCTGACTTTGGACAAAATAAACTGCTAAAAAAACAAGTGCAGTAAAAAGCCTTCGGTGTAATATTTGGCGTAATTAAAAGCACATTGATATCTTTCATTGAAAAACACTGACCGCTGAGTTTGAGAGAAGTTCCTTCCCTGACTTATAACTCCCACAAAAGGAAAGCGGGGAAGACCGTCAAATAAAACGGCAAAGTCCGCCGAAAATCAGCAGGACAAGATCGACGAGAGCTTCAAGAAGGTCAAGAGGAAAGTTGACCGCTTCAATGGCATGTCAGTGGAGGAAGTCATGGCCAAAACGCTTCCCGATGTCCTTGCCTACAACCTTGACATCTTGATTGTGAGTTTGCTTCCCAGAACTACGATGTTGTGTTTCGCTAACTGTCAGTATCTAAAATGTTTATGATGTTTCTAACCCTGTGATGTTGCATTAGATGGATGGCTAGATGTTTTTTTTTTTTATTATTATTTGTATTGATTATTTGAAACTATTTGAATATATTTTACGGTGCAATTGCTTTGATAGGTTGGAATCAATCCAGGCCTTATGTCGGCCTACGTGGGACATCATTACCCAAATCCAGGAAATCATTTCTGTAAGATGGAAACCACATTATCTGCCAGATTGTAATGTGATTAAACACATGACTTGTGCCTTTTGAATACTGCCATTACTAAAACATGCTTCAATGGTGTTTGTTACAGGGAAGTGCCTCTTTATGTCAGGGCTCACTGATGCTCAGCTTAACTACATGCATGACCAGACTCTGCCTGAAAAGTATGGGATAGGATTTACAAATATGGTGGAGAGAACAACACCAGGAAGCAAAGATCTTTTAAGGTAGGTTGGTAAGAATCTGCTTACCATTTTAAGGTACCTGCACAAAATCTAGAAAATTACTGGCTATGCAAGACGTAATGTGCTCTTTGTTTATAGCAAGGAATTTCGAGAAGGAGGCAGACTTTTGGTGGAGAAGCTGCAGAAGTACAAACCTCTAATAGCCGCCTTCAATGGGAAATGTAAGAATTTGTATAAATGTACCCGCTTTGGTTGCTGCATTGGTTTTACTTTGTTGGAGTTTTATGACGACTGGATAGCTTGACTTTAATTTGTAGTTTTGTATTGTCCAGTTTCAGTGGAGTAAACGTTCAATATTTTAAGGGAGGTTCGGGGACGTGCAGACAGTCCGTGTTTTTGCCCTACTCAGCGCAGGGAAGGGGCACCCATGTGGAGCGTCCGGCAGGGAGCTGGGAGGGAGCGAAAACATGGACCGTCTGTAAGTCCCCGAGGACCGAGCTGGGAAACGCTGTTTTAAGATCCTTGCTTTATTTGCTTTTAGGTATTTATGAAATATTCAGCAAGGAGATTTTTGGCATCAAACCCAAGAATCTTGACTTCGGCCTGCAGCCGCACAAAGTTCCTGGAACAGAGACGGTATGGAATCTGGGCTACATACCTGGGCAAAAAAAAACACATTTCTTGGTTGATTTTAAGGGCTGTTTCTTTGTTTTTGAAGAGACAAATTGATTCTGTGCGATTCCTCTTCTTTAGATGGGGTGGACATATAAATACCGGGCATCCTCATACAACAGTAATATCCATAACATACCTGCATTGTATGATAACTTGACTTGTGTCTCCCAGGTTTGCTATCTGATGCCATCTTCGAGTGCCCGCTGTGCCCAGTTCCCCCGTGCACAGGACAAGGTGCACTTCTACATCAGGCTGAAGGAGCTGCGAGACCAGATCAGGGGCCTGACCCGGAACCAGGAGGTGCAGGAGACGCAGTACACGTTCAATCTGAATATGGCCAAAGGTACCTTTGCAAGAACGTGAAGCCCATGCCGGCGTAGTGCAGTGCGATTACCTGGGGCGGCGTTTAGCTCAGCCTGTTAGCTTTGTGTCCAGTCCGGCAGAGTCGTCATAGCGCTGCTGGGGCCTTGAGTACGTCGGTTGTTCAGCGATACTGGTTCACCTGCTCTCTGCTTCTCGCTTGCGTGCATCACTTTGGAAAATGGCTCCTTCTAAATGGTGCAATTGCAAATGGCGCACATATTAATCGTGTGAAGTTTTTCTTGTGTTTTTTGTGCTTTCCAGATTTCTAGTAAAGTTTACTCCTTTAGTAGAAAATTAAGTAGCCATTAACTTAATGTTTATATTTCACTTAAGGATTGTATGTAAATGTTATACAGGGCTGGTTGAAACATTTGACTTAATTTTTCTGTTATTTTCAGAGGATGCCAAGAAAATGGCAATCAAGGAGGAGCAGTATGACCCTGGTTATGATGCTGTTAATGCAGCATTTGGAGAGGAGGAACCAGAGTTTGGGCCAAGCTATGCTCTTGGTGGTTCTAACACAGCGGTCACCGCAAGCCACTACCAGGATCCTGGTGAGCAGCACAAAGTGGAACCCCATGCGGTTTGATTAGAGTTTAATAAATTGTTTGTCTGAATTATGAAAGAGCCTTTTATTGAATTAATGATTTCTTTTCCTCTCCAATAGTGAGTAATGAGGTTCCAGCTATCCTGGGCCACAATGTCAGCGGTCAGTGGGACATGGGGCCATTTCCGCGTCACTTGTAAGGACGGTCTCGCCAGTCTGTGTCTTTCAGGACACAGCACCGGTTCGTGACAGAAAAGGGGGGGTCACCCATATTGTATTCCACTTGATTAGATGTTGAAAGTGGCTTTTCTCCTTTGGCAACCTGCCATGTACCTCAACATGCAAACCTATGAATCAAACGCACAATAATGAACTCTTACATCTGGACTCTGAATAGTTATGAATACTGAGTACTGTTACCATACTTTTTTTTCATAATATTTATTTATAGGTGCTGGACAATTTGTGTGTGCATTTTCTTTTTAATGTAATGTTAATGCATTTTATACATTCTTTTGTATGCCATTTTAAAATAATGAAAACTTTTGCAGGAAGTGCAATTTTCACATTACATTTTTACACATTGAAAAATAATTGAGCCTACTGTTTTTCACAGTTGCTATAAATCAGGGATTTATAACATGAACCAACAGTAACATCAGCTGTCCATCAGTAGTTAATTGAAGTAGTCTTTGGTCTGTGTGGTAGTACAGGCTGTAATGTTTGCCAGTGTTTAAAACGAATGCTTTAGCCAGAAAGCATCCTGCATGTTTTCCGTTGGTCTCTCATGGATGATATGGAACTGAGACATTATGGGATGTCTAACAACAGACTGGGGAATTCTCTGACCACTGTGACTTGGGTAGCAGTGTGGGGTGTGTTGATTGTAAGTTTTAATGTGTAAGGTTTAATCTGTTAAAAGCAACTTGTTCCAAATAGTAAAATTGTATGGCATTTTCCTTATTAATGTCTTCATGACGCCTCTTGTTGAGGGTCGTCAAGGCGTTATTTTTCACATGTTCTAAAATAGCAACAAAAAAAAGTGTAGCATAGCTTCTGTAAATGAATAATTTTAAATGTAGCAAAAGGTTCATTGTATCTTGAGGTGGATTTTTGAATTAGAATAATAATCACCGAAAAAGGCAACATCTGACACACCCTAATATGCATTTTTTTAAAAAATAAAATAAAAAGCTTTACCCATTCTGAGGATCAGAATAGTAACATTTAAAGGTACAGTGTCTCTTAGTACAGAAGCAGTGTTTTTGTTTTGAAGACTACACCCTAATGTCTGATAATCTGAATGAAGCATGTGGTATTCAGTTAGTCGTCTTAGATGTATTTTCTGGTTTGAACACTGTGTTTGCTTGTAGAGACAATACACCCTCATGGGCACGCAGCCTGTTCCAACACAGCAAACCGTGTGGCTCTATGCAGGCAGGGCCGAGATGTTCATGCATTAGTGTTCGAACAGTGAGTTTTGCGGAAAAATCACGCTGAGCTAGTTATGCAGCTGAGAACATGATATTAATGATAGAGGTCAGAGGACAATGGCCACACTCATGGATGCAAAGACGAAAGGCAGACATGCTTAGATAACAGCTCAGGATGACAGTGATGTGTAGAAGATATCTGTGAATGCTCCGTTTTATCAAATCGTGGAGTGGTTCTGGAGACAATAGGGTCCTACATCGATCAGGGTTCCCCGGTTCCAGTCCTGGAGGGTCAGTTTGCCGATTTCCCTGCTCAAACACGCCTTATTCAGCTCAACAGTTAATTAGTGGGTGTGTTTGAGCAGGGAAATCTGTGAACTGTGTGTCAGACTGGCGCTGACACAGAGGGACCTAATGGAGTAGCGCAGGCTGCAGATAGCCTTTGATCGCTTTATGTAAAAAATACACCTTATGTCATTAAATATACAGTTTAAGTATCAGTGCAAATAAAATATTAAAGTAAACAGATGTTAATTTTTCTATGTATTAATGGTCAGGTTTGGGAGCATCTACTTTTACAGCATATTGCCACACCCACTACACAGCGAAACACCTCAGGATCCCAGCTGCCGACCCCTCTCCCCCCAGGCCGACACACGGTCCAATCCCATCCTCCGCAAATGGCCGTCTGTCTGCCGCAACCATGTGTTACATTGGCATCCGCTTTGCCTGGTCCGGCTGTCTGGGTCCTCGGCAATGAGGATCCTGTGAGCCGGATAACCCTCAGGGAAACGCGCCACATGGCCGTTGTGCCGTAACTGACGCTCCCTCACAATGCAGGTAATGTGCCTCATTTGGGGCTCCCTAAGCAACAGCTTGTTCGACACAAAGTCAAACCAGCAGTACCCAAGGATTCGCCGAAGAGACACAGTAACAAAGGAGTCCAGTCACTGGATACATACAGCAAGACAGGGAGCACCAGGACTCTAGATTTGGACTTTCATCCTCTTGCAAAGATATTGGGTAACTCACACCCCTTTCCAGTGACCTCAAGGCCCCCTCATGCTCCCTAAATTTATCTACTGACTTCACAGGAAGGGTCCCCAGAGACATGAATGTTGCTGCCATTCTCTCTGCAGACACACACGCACACACACTGTTATATTAAGGATGTGTGACTCTGCAAGGTAGGGTGCCCACGATTGCTGGTTCAAATCCCATAGCTGGCCGAGCAACTTCACCATTGTTGCACTTGAACAACACGCTTAAACTCAATTGCCCCTTAATACTGACTTGTAAGTGGCTTTGGATAAAAGTGTCCGTTTGTGGGCCAGTAGAATTCATCATGGGGAAATCTAAAGTCCGGAGGTGATTTTTAATCTCAGTCCAGCTTCGGCGTGATACAAGTTTTTTAAAATTACATGTAATCCGGTGTATTTGTATAGAACATGGAGAATTTAAGTATCTATTCCTAATAAAGAAATGCGTCAAAACACATGAATCATACTTGTCTATTAAAGTACGCGTTCGCACCCCACCCTCTGACCAGAAACTTTATCGCTAGACCTGAGCTTTCCCAAAGTAAATACGACACATCAAGCACGCGGCTTGACAGCCAATAAGAAGAGGCGCCGGCGTTTAAACGCCAGAAGGACCCCACCAATACTCAACTAGTGGGCATATTTCACCATAACCAATTTACCTACGTTGTAGAACGTAAGTAGGGTCTAGATTTTCATAATATATGACGTCTAATAGGACGTTTATTGTGTACATATTACATTTGTTTTTATAATTTGGTTTTTAATTTAATATTAAATACGTTTTAAAACCGTGCACCCCCATTTGACGTTGGTAGCTTCTAGTGTCAGAGTTCAGTTGCTGCTCGAGTTCAAATCTACCCTTTGTTTTCTGTTCCGTGGACAGAATTTCGTTCAGTCCATTTAATGAATAAATAAAGCTTTCGGAATTATCTTTAACAGGTACAGTCTTTGTGATATGATCGCCGACGTCGTGTTTATGAGTGACAGTCATCCTTTAACCTCCAAATGTTTAAGTTGGCTAGCTAGCTGGAAGCCTCCGTTCCGCTTCAGTGTGGCCGCGGTGATGTCCGGTACAGTTGGGCTGGGAATTACTTTCTCATTCACATTAGAGATTTTGTAGTATTTGTTCTTGAAATATTATTCTCTGGCACAAGGCAAATAAATGGTTTATTTTCGTTGGATGTGAGGGCTGTTTTCCTTTCCGTTTTCAGGAAGGCCTGGTTTCATTCAATGTATGCATCGTTTCTTACCCATTAATATCGTCGCGTTGATAATATGACGATGTAAATGTACATGTTTATTATTGTCTGTAAGGGGTCTTGAGATTAAATAGAACTAATGATTCATTCATATTCTTTCATAATTACAAATATTCAGGAATTAACGGGCGGTTTTCTTGTTTTGCGACTTAAAAATGAATATCGTTTTATTAATAATGAATTTGTTATAGAAGGGACGGAAACCAATATGCGCTTGTGCGGAACCTTACTCTGCCCCTTTTTTGGGGTGCTGGAGGATTGCATGCAAGGGAAACTGTCACTTACTTGTCACCTGAGACAAAGCTGGAACAGAGATGCACAATTTAGGCGCATTTACGGGACAGAAAGTCACACTCATCGTTGAGCTTTTTTTATTGGAAAAAGTCCTGGCGTAATAGAACACTTTAACACCTGCTTTTCACATACAGAAATGAAATTATCCTTTATTTGCCAGCTGCACAAGAATGAGTGCAGATGTACCGGAATGCTTCTCTGCATATCCCATCTTGCTGTCCTTTGAGACACACACAAAACACACATACGTACACATGAGCGTGACGCTCCATCCTTTGACCTCTAGCTGTTAATATCTTCCCCATCTACTCAGGCTCTTTGTTCCGGGTACCAGTCCAACCAGCACGCGCAGCCTATCCAGCGGCCTTGTTACCAGCAGATGGCCAGCGTATTACCCATCACGGACAGCCCGATGGAGATTATGGGAGAGGTGGCCGTCCCACAGGAGCTCGCTGCCCAGCAGGAGAGCGATGCTGGGGCTGTGCCAGTGAAAGGTAAGTGCCTCCACTTTCTGGAGGGGTGGGTGATATAGCCAGAATGTGATATCACGAGATTTTTGGTTAGAATCATGATCAACGATAAAGATCACAATTTTTTATGCTTACAAACGGACCAGATTGGAATGTATGTAGTGATATTAACCACTTAACCAACAATTATATTATACTTATGAAAGAAACTGACTCATTATAACAGAAGTACTTTTTTTATTATTTAATACGAAAGTTTTGAGCACAAATGAACATTAACCACTTTGGTCAGTGACTGAGTTAAACCAAAGATGCTGAGAATGTTATG
>JAODKF010000068.1:21679243-21703339 GCA_026779585.1 Mormyrus proboscirostris
CCGGTGTTCCGGGCAATTCAGTTTCCCTATGTTTCCCTGTCTATCAGGAAATAATGTTTCCCCTAATATTAAAGCAATTCAATACCGTTTTCATCAAGAAAAATCTCTATCCAGTGAATTAAATACTTATATTTATTATCTGTAAAAACAAAAGCATCGAAAAGGCATGTGATGTTTTAAAATATATGGCTTGTTTACCTCAAGGGCTTTGTAAAATACACGAAAAAAACAGCGAAACCGTGTACAAATCAGCGCGCTACAGGGGAAACATAAGGAAACTGAATTGCCCGGAACACCGGCGTTCAGGTACACCGCCCCCACCCCCACCCCCAGGCGATGAGCCTGAATCTCATGAAACAATGTCCGCTTTAGGAAAGCTGCGCTGCGCAGCCAACGCTACTTAATCAGGCTCAGGCTTGTATTTTTTTATGTTCCAGCTCTTTCGATTCACATTAAACCATTAAACTAGCTTTACGTTTCCTGACCTTCGCGGTCTTGTTCCTAGCTGGATTTTCCACGTGAGCAACTGATTCTGAACTTCTGAAGTATTGATTTTCCTTGGTTGGTTATCCTATCGTTTTAGAATCATAAAGGTATACATATTCACCACTCAGAAAAACTTACAGTCAAGGGTGTAGGTTTGGGAATAATAGTGTGAAAATTTCCTTACTAGTGGGAGGACCGTGAGTATTTAGGGGGGGGCGGGGATCTGGGTTGATTTGGACCCTACCGACATTAAAACCAAACCTAGGCCAATACTTACAATGTATGATAGTAAAACCTTTCATATAATTATTAATACAAAATGTATGTCACTTACTTCTTCTTAACAGTGCCATCCTTCCTCATGTAACATCTGCAGAAATACACCAAAACACAGTGTGAATTCGTACTTAGTTTCCTCGGCTTTTGAGCAAGAAGAGAAACAAGCGGACAAAATCATTGCCAAATGGGGGAGGCCACGGACGAAATGCTCATTGTTAACGGCCGCTAGTAGATAACCCGGCTTTCTGGATCACAGCGGGAAAACACCCTCAGTTATCTGGAAAATAGAGCTCGCCTGGCCATCAAGCCTGACAAGGCGGCGTGAACAAAGGCCCCTACGCTGAAAGAGGTCAACCCACCTCCGAAGAATGTGTGCTAGACGTACGATGGTCCACGACGCGTATGAAAAGGGCGGAGAAGCTTAAATCTACTGGTTGCGCTGCAAGGACGTGGATTGAGGGATTCTCAGAACCACTTTCCATATAGCGTTGGTAATCAGATAACCTGGGGCGATTTCAGCTATTGAAAAATAAAAATAGAGTCAAGTTTGCCTGGTTGTTGACTTTTTTTTGGAAGACTTGCAACGGGATAAAATACTTGGGACTAAAAGAGCCCCGAGTGATCGGACCTTACGACCCATCACACTGCCCCACCCCATCAGACTGGATTCCTTGGTAAATAAGCGGTTTAATAAGTGCCCACATTTGGACCCAGGGAAAATCTAACTGAAGAAACATGTTGTGACGTAACAATAGAAACAGCAGAGATGTAAAAACAAGTTAAACGTGCCATTTGGCATGGTTAAAAACCTGGCAAGAGTGTAAGGCGTATTAGTTTTCAGCAATCAGCTGATCTGAGTATGGGGAAAAAAGATTAGCTGGATCGGCTTGCAGTAGTTTTGATATATAAATGCAATAATTTCGTATAGTTCTGAAATTTAAATTATTTATTGTTTTTAGAGAGGACACCTCAGTCTAGACCTATACTATATATGACTGCATTTAAATGCAAAATCCAGAGAAGCTGGTATGAATCGGACAGTCTCGGTTCTGTTCCTAATTTCTGTCATGGACGCTGGAAGAAATCACAGACACGACAGTGCTTTCCAGAAAGTTACACTGCACGAGGCTCTAAGCAAAGGAAAGTCGGCCAGCATAAATAATGCTGTAATGCATTCTCATCTGCCAGTGCCTATTCAACATGAAATGTATTGCTGGCAATGTGAATTTTCTCTTGTAGAGATGTCTACCTTTTTATGTTTTTTTTTTCTTATTCTCGTTCTCTTTCAAGATTAAGCACTCTCATAAGGGATACATAAAATCAAGATAAATTCATGAACATGTGATTGGGCGATTTACCTCATGCCAATTGTCTCTTTATCTTAAAGTTTCGGGGAAATGTGACTCCGTTCAGTCTAAGGCTGGTATCTCTAGGACGGTAGTGCCAGCTTTTCTGCCAGCTTTTTCACCATAAATCTGCCCATCTTCCATAGATGCGATACCCGGTACTTCGCTGCTTTATCGACAAGACTGCCCCTCATTCTGCACATGTAAACGACAGGTTTGGAGTCCGCTAAAATAACTCAACGTGCACGACAAATCTGATTTGCGAGTTGCATCAAAAAAAGCTATCTCTTTTGCAAGTTTAGCGGTTAGAATCAGAACGTTTATCTTACCACTTTCAGTCTCCGGGTGAAACCCTACTCATGTACAACAGACGCCCGTGGCTGCAGGTAAAAATAAATAAGAATAAATCAAAAATGACTTGTTTCATATCACATTCCCATCAACAAGTATTTCGCTTCAGACGAGTCTGTAATTATGAATATGTGCAGCCACGCCAGCTTTAATGCCATTGGTGAAATGGGCCGACGTGTCTAAAATAGGGAAAAGTCACAGAAACGCTATTATAATTATAATCATTATTATCATGATTATTTTTAGCATTTCGTTGAAAGTTGACGGGGCACTTCTGTGAAAGTAGAGTATTTTAGCACTTTAATATACTATGCCATACTCGTCTTTTGTTATACCACTGGGGAAGATCAAGGGGTGTACACGTCTCAAACAGCAAGACGCAGGATATGCAAAGCTAGACAAGACAAGGCTTTCTCCAGTTATTCTGATTTTGACCGCAACTGTATTTGGCCTAAATACCCCGTTCGGTTGAGAAGCGACCTGAATACAGCTTTCGTGTAATTTCACATACTCCAGCACACAGACTGATCGTTTAACGTGTCGGTATTCATTTCTCCTCTTCTCCATTGTTCACCATTATACCTGTGCCTTTTAAAACATGGGATATCACTGTCCTGGCTATATCTTTCATAGATATATCTTGCAAAAACAAACACTATTCAATACAACCAGATAAAACCGTCCAGCAAATGATTTATTTGAGCTTGGTAATTTCATGTAGACTCGGAACGTCCAGTCACCTACCAAAGCTGGTGCGTAGATAATGTTGGCAAGCGAACGTGAAAGTCCTAGTCCAATTTTCCCGAAAACACTGGCGAAGTATCCATAAGAATCACCGTGCTGATCAAAAATAATGAAAGTCTGCGACATTTACAGCAGCTGGCCAGCTGTTGCAGGAAGTCCTGTCCAGATGTGCCGGACTCAGCGCTGCCCCAGGACTGGCCGCAGCTCCGTTAGACGGAGCGATTTGCATGGCGAAAACCGTCGCATGTGGCTCACATTTGTGTAATCCGCCTACGAAATGATACATTTTATGTAATTTACATAAATCGCGCACGAAAAGTAATTAACTTGTACTAATTGATAAATTGAGATGGTGTGGATCAGATGTCCATGTCTGAGAAGTAAACATGGGGATAATACATTTATTATGATGATTGAGTTAAAATAGGTAGTTTTCCGTTGTCTGATCGTTTACTTGCACTCATAATGAAATGGTACAGGGGTGTGGGGCAGGAACTACAAGCAATTTCTGTAGCCTGAGACATATGTAAACAGTACTGCTTTTCCATTGCATTATATTGGCTGGCCAGTTCTACAAATGAAAATCAAATGCAACTGTACTTCCACGTCGTGCAGTGAACGTCTTTCGTGCCACCGCATCCGCGGTGGGTCCAGTTTCGTGTGACAGATGAAACAGCAGACTTATGTTTCACCGAGGCACATGTTCCGATGCCCCGGAAATGACGATAAAACCAAAACCGTCACCCAGTCGCCAGTGTATATTGTCACAAATGCGGATCAGCTGCAGTTTACGATGCAGGTTATTGTCCTCCTAACCGTGCAAACAGTATGAATGGACCTGGAAGGCGGTCCCCGCGGTGACGAATGCACAATTGCAATATGGGAAGGGGGCGGATCCAGCACCAAATGTCTACCCTGCACGGCCACAGATTTCGCCCCTGCAAATAGGGTTGAAACGGGACCATGGGTACCGAAGGACCGCTTTGGAAAAAAGTTCAGTCTTTCACTGGTCCGGTTCCGCGATCCAGGCATGGGCATAGGGCCGTGGCCATCCGGGAGCTGATCATCATCTTCGGGGGAGGGAACGAAGGGATCGCCGAGGAGCTGCATGTTTACAACACCGGTAGCTGCATCGGAGGGAAAAGGGGGGTCGCAAGTAATTTGAATCAAAGCGGGGATGAGACTGGTGCTTTAAAAAAGTTTTCAGCCAAACATGTGGGCCTGATTTTAGCTAGCAGTCGAACTCCCGATGTTTTGCCAACTAGCCTCGGTCGTGTGCAGAACAAAGCTTTGAGGCTGAATGCCTAAATGACAGAGCTGCTAGCGAGGCTATAACGCACACACAGGCTAGCGATAGCAGAGTAGTTATTGTTTGCAGGATGCACATAGTGGCTCCGTGTGTGGCTTAATTATTTTGATGCAACTTAATAAGATACATTTGGGCGGCTTCCGAAATTTCAGAATTTAACAAGGCTAAAGCCGAAAATGTTTCCACTCTTTGCAGTTATTGTGTAAAGTCTGGAACTAAAGGAATACTGTGGTTACCCTCGCTAGAGAATTCATCTTCTGAAACAGCAAAGTAAATTGTTGCAAATGCACTTGAAAAAGACGGTTGCTTTACTTTGTAGCGTTTTCCGTGACGTTTATTGGTAGTTTCGTGCTCTCAGTTGCGAGTTTTTACCACGTCCGCGTAAATCTTAAGACGATGGTAGCTCTTACTCGGCAGGGTGGTCGTGTTCCTGCAGGCGTGCTGAATGTTCATTTTCACCTATCCCAGCTGTTTTGAGTATCGCAATAATGGCATGTGATTTTATTTAGGAAACAAATATTATGCAACAGTTAGCAATTGAATCATATGTGAATTCGCGTGTTAATTCCGAATTGCATGTATTTTTTAGAGGCATTACGTAAAATATTTCATTTTGTGCAGAGCGTGGCTTTGAATTTAATTTGAAAGCAAGTGTGCATTAGCTGACTTGACTCCCCATTAGAGAAAGGCGAAAAGCCGTTGTACAGGAAGCCCGTAAATTACTGTTCTGACGGCGGCCTCTCCGTGGGGACTCCCAGTGTCCAGACATTGGTTCCTGCCGGCGGTGCGAGGGGACATCCCTCCGGGCTGCGCCGCCCATGGCTTCGCATGTGAAGGGCATCGGGTGCTGGTCTTCGGCGGGATGCTCGAGTACGGAAAGTACAGTAACAGCCTTTACGAGCTGCAGGTGAGTCGCCTCTAATAAGGCTGGAGCCCAGTGCCCACTCGTTTGTTTTTATACATAAAGTTTTACATTCGTAAGTTGTACTTCGTGGTAAAGTTTAGAATTTTTATGCTCAAAATAATGAAAATCTGGCTGTTTTTAATTAATGTAATCGGTTTAAGATTTACAGTTGTGTGCTATTTATAACACAGAGGTGAACATTGCAGATCCAGAAAGTAAAAATCCAGACTAAGATTTTGTTTGAACCACCCAGTTGAGAATAAAGAGTCACGGTCACAGACTTCGCCGCTGGCTGGTTGAAACAAAATCTTGGTCTGGATTTTCACCTTTTGGACGTGAAATAAGAAAAAAGCCAGCGAACATCTCGAATCCCTCACCCTCTGCTGGTGCAGGCCAGCCGGTGGCTGTGGAAGAAGCTGAAGGCCAGGCCGCCCAGGAACGGAGCGCCCCCGTGCCCCCGCATCGGACACAGCTTCACCCTGATAGGAAACAAGTGCTACCTGTTTGGGGGTCTGGCTAATGACAGCGATGACCCCAACAGCAATGTCCCCAGGTAGGAGCCCATGGCCCACAGCAAACAGCTTCCAAAGCTCAGTCTCACCCATACATCCAAAGCGTTATTCCCTTTCTCCTTCAGGTACCTGGGTGACTTCTATGAGCTGGAGCTCCAAGCCTCGTCGGGGGTGAAGGGCTGGAATGTGCCGGAAACAAAGGGTGGCGGCCCCTCGGCCCGGGAGTCCCACACCGCCGTGGCCCACTGCAGCAAAAGCAGCTACTCGCCCAAACTCTACGTCTTCGGGGGGATGAGCGGTCAGCGGCTGGGCGATCTCTGGCAGCTGGACGTCGGTAAGGACCCCCTGCTGGTCGTCCCGGTGCTCTGTCGGCTGTCAGTCTACGCCAGGGGTCCTCATTTGGTCCACTGAGGTCCACATTCAGACCGAAAGACAGTTTAATCTGGATTTAATCTGGTTTTGAGTTGTTGGCTGATAGAATTTGGAACTCGGGGGGGGGGGGGAACCCTGGTGTAGGTATTGGTAACTGCACACAGCTCAATAAGAGGTGCTTTCACGTTCTTGAGTAGCTTGCATAGCTCCAGACAGCTGTGTTTCCTCTTCAGAAGGCTATGTATTTACAAGACCCATTTAATGACCAGTTTTATGGAATGGATTCCCCTTCTTAGATTAAATGCTATGACCTACTGGGGCTGAACTTGGTTACTTAAAGAAATTTAATGAAATGGACAAAAGTTGTGGAAAGGATGTGCTGGTCACTCCGGCCTTTGGCAGAATCATCCCAGAGAATTGTGTTTCTCGCAGAAACCATGACCTGGTCAACCCCTGAAACCAAAGGTCCGCCTCCTTTTCCCAGAAGCCTTCACTCTGCCAACGTCATTGGAAACAAGTAAATAAACCGTCATCCGTCCTCCTGGAGTTGGAATGCAGAAGTGTTAACGTTAGGTAGCAGGACCTGTCACCTGAAGTTCACCAACATCATCCTCTGCTCCGGCCAGGATGTACATCTTTGGGGGCTGGGTTCCCATGTTGAGGACAGATGACAAGCCAAATGCTCTGGGGCAGGAGTGGATTTGCACCAACTCCCTGTCTGTGCTAAACTTTGGTCAGTGTCCCCTCAAACCTCTCCCGTAACTTCATGACATCATCAGTGTGTTTTGAAATCCATGCATCTCATTGGGGTTATTGGTAAATGAACGTTACTTAGGTTTAATATTTAAATATCACGATTAATGATAATCAAGTTTAGAATTGACTTGCAGTTGTTTCAGATTGGTTGGGACTTACTGACTGTGATTGGGTGTCGTGATCTGTCAATCAAAAAAAAAAGTCTCCTCAGTCTGTTTCTCCCGCCCCTTTCCTGTCGGCAGACACCATGACGTGGAAGAGTTTGGGGCCTCCAGAGCCGGAGGGTGAGGGGCCGTCCAGCGGCCCGAGGGCCAGAGCTGGGCACTGCGCCACCACCATCGGCTCCCGCCTTTACGTCTGGAGCGGCCGCGACGGATACAGGAAGAGCTGGAATTACCAGGTGTGCTGCAAAGATCTGTGGTACCTGGAGACAGGTGAGACTCCCTTAAAGATCAGCAGTCAGGGGTGATGGCCAATCTGCTGTGCGTCATAGACGGGGTCGTGCAAATTGCTAAATATCAGTAGTTCGTTACAGTTACTAATTATTTAATTCAAAGAAAATTCAATTACTTTATCAATTACTGCATATAAAACTAATTATTTACTAGGGAAAGTAACTTTTGTGTTACTGCAGTCCTCTTAGTAATGCATACTGCCCAGACAGCACACGCCACTGGGATGCCGGTTTAACATCAGAGCGTAATTAAACAATCCCATTCCACTTGGAGATAGGATGCTTTTGTGGGGGTAAACAGGATAAATGTACCCTATAGTACACAAATATTAGCATACAAATTATGATTACACACACACACACACACACACACACGCACACATATACACATATACATTGACCTATGGAAAACATTAAGACCACTCTATATTTTTAAACAAATCCACATTGTTAAATCCTGGTTTAATCCTGGTCCTGCTGGCTGAAGGCTATGTTGAACAGCAGGTTGCTACCAGGTTCAAAATGTCTAAGACAGCAGTACACAAGAATAAGGTGAAGCAGGAGACACTGGGAACGAGCAGAAACCAGCCAGGGAGAGGGCAGAAGCGACGTTCTACTGCCGATTTTATAAATATCTATAGTACAAACCTGTTGTAGTCATATAGCCAAATTAGGAAAAATAGCAGTAGGCTGAACATGGCATAGTGATGTCATTGACATGGTGATGCTGTCGAACTGCATGGCACAGATACTCAGTAGCGATGTCTAAGCGTCACCGTGCCAATGAGCGAATGACTTCATAGAGATGCTTCGACTTTCTAGTGGCACGGAGACATAGCGCCTATGCATGTGTGCTGTCCGGCTAGTTATATTATTTTAGTGCTGCGGATGAGTCTCGATGCCATTCAATGTTTATCACTGTACGTATAATGTCACCCATTCACTGCGGCACTGTAAGGTGGGATGACGTTAGATCACGAACAGGAAATTGGGGCAATAGGTTGCCTTTGTACATTAACAATTTCACGCGAGAGAAAAGTAATGAGTAATGAGCCTATTTACATTTCAGTACTTTTAATTACGTTATTTTGAAGAGGCAATTAGTTGCATTACTCGTTACTGCCAAAAGTAGTGGAATTGCATTAATGTGTTACTACCAGCACTGATCATAGATTAACGAGGCCTGGCTTGAATACCTCGTTAATAACCTGTGTGAAGTATGTGATGGGGGGGTGTTTTTCAAGACTAATGTTTGTGTGGATTTCTTTGGGTAGAATACTGTCAGTATCTCAGCTGCTGTGCCAAGAGGTTCATAACAATATAGGTATGTAACAACAGGGATTATTCTCTGTTTTCCTCTCGGCGTGAAGAGAGACCCTGTACCGCGGCCCCCGTCATGCTGGTTAAGGCCACCATCAGCATGCTTCACGTGGCGTGGCGCCCCCTACCTGCCACCGAGAGCTACCTGCTGCAGATTCAGCCTGTCACTCGAGGTTCTGCCTCATCGCCTTCGGGTCAGCAGTCGGGTCGTATCCCAGGGGTGGGGGCAGACCCTAATACAGGTACGGTCTGCACTGCTGGCAGTATGCAGTCTGTAAAGGTGTTGAACACTGCATGGGTTCTCACAGTTGAAATAGATGGGAGTGCTTATTATTTCTAGGTTGTTCGACAGTCTCTTATTTTTCTACCACAGAAGCTACGGTGGACTTTCGGCTTTAGCCTTTTCTATTTTTCAGGAGCTCCGCCATCCCAGGGTCTTACAGAAGTACGTGGGATCGCTCACCAAGGAGGGAACGTCGCCCCTTGTGGCCAGGTCAGGAAATGGAAGGGTTTTTTTTTTATACATATACCAAGCTCAGGTTAATCTCAGCAACCTGCTGGTTTGACCTTCTCCATCCTCATGAGGCCTCCTCCATTGCTGCTCTAGGGACGCTCGTCTGGCAGATCTGAAGAGGTGTTCATGGGAGCTCTGAATAGCAGTGAGAAGTCCTCGAACCACGAGCCGATGGACACTTCAGAAAACAGCCTTCTCCCGGGGACAGGTACATCCAGCATGCAGTGTCCATTCAATAAACCGCCTCAGTTCAACAAAGAGATGATGTAATCATACATAGTTTTTTTTTTCTTCTTCCCTAAGAGGAGAACATTGGTTAATATGGGACTGTACCTGTGAGTGTACCAATGAAAATGCAGGATGTCTAAGGATCTTTTTGGTGCATTCGTGGCGCCGCCTGATCTTTGGCCTCTCCCTCCTCTGACTACAGTGTCAGTTACAAAGGAGAACAGTTTGGGCCACACTGTTGTCAATCCGGTTTCCATGGATACAGAGGATGGAGCTCAAGGTATCATGACACTGGGTCCTGAAGAAAGTTCATCCAGGGTAGAGGGGGCATCACAGCATAGTCCGGTTTTAAGCCATGTAAATACAGGGTTGTGTTTTTGTATATATATTTTTTTCTTCAGATCAAGGTCACTGTGTGCCAAATGCTACACCAGGAACCACAGTTTCCACATCCAAGACCCAAGCAGGCCTGGTATGGAACAATAAAGCTAATCGGTGTAGACTTGCATAGCCCTCCTCAGTGCTATTTTGCCGTTTTGTTTGCGGGTGTAATATTTCCCGGTCATTCTTCTCTTCAGGTGGCAGTGCCCGGTGATGACCCGTGTGACTCCACATGGTACGACGTGGGACTGTTTAAAACCCTGTTCTGTGAAGTCACCCACTACAACCTCCCGAGTGAGAACGGGCTGGCCGGGGCGGCGAAGACGCCCGATTCGCAGGACCCCGAATGCAGGGCGAAGCAGGAGCTGGCCCCTGGGGTCCTCTACAGGTTCAGGGTGGCGGGAGTCAACTCCTGCGGACAGGGGGACTTCAGTCCCCTAGTGGAATTCAAAACCTGCCAACCAGGCTTTCCTGGAGCGCCCTCTGCTGTAAAAATTACAAAGGTATAGCTACTGTATAATTTCTCAGACACACATTTCACACAAAAAGACATTTTATGGGACATTAAAAAAATAGGGTTCTATAATAATAATAATGGAAATGATTTTTCCAATTTTTTCCCCCCAATCTTCCATTCTAGGCAACTGATTCCGTGCATATCACCTGGGAGCCCCCTACCTCCCCATCGGGGAAAATCCTGGAATACTCCATGTACCTGGCAGTCCGGAAGTCCCGTTCGAACAGCACCACTGTGCCACTAGACTTCATCCGGGTATACCGGGGCATCAAGACTGCTTGCAACGTCACCCAGACGCACCTGAGCAATGCCTACATCGACTGCTCGGGCCGTCCTGCCATTGTTCTCCGCATCGCCGCCAAGAACGAGCAGGGCTACGGTCCTGCCACGCAGATCCGGTGGCTGCAGGGTACAGACTGTCCACTGCTTTCACCGCATGCCACCGGGCGTAGGTAGGCTCCTGACTAAACATTTGAGGACAGCGCCCTCTGCTGGGGAAGTCAGACTCCGAGCCCCATGCTGTCTCTGCCTTTGCAGAGATTAGAAGGTGGTGGCTGAAGGAAGGAGATGGAGCCAAGACAAGAATCCCAGCCCATAATCGAAAAGCAGCAGATATGTAGGGGCTCAAGCAGCGTTTGCTGTAGGATCCCTATTGTTTTTATGCTTGATTTTACTTCTCGGTAATATCGCCCCGCTATTAATGCTCACCGTGACATTCTGAGTGATCATGAGTTTAATTTGTCGGCTTTTTCCATTTTTGTCATTGGATGCCGACGAATTATGCATTAAGATGCAAGCAGACGGCATAACAATGCGAAGCCGGTGAGATACGGGAAGCAGAAAGTTGCGAATGCGTCGGGTCTGCAAGCTGTGCTTCGGAGAGGATGAAAGCGCGATCGTTTCTCCTCGTCTGAACGAGTCGCAGCATTACGTACATCCACTTCGGCATGCAGTTGCAATGTTTATTTCTCGTTTTCAGCTCCACCTTAAAAGAAAATTTGCCAAATCGTGGGCTGTATTGCTAGGTCTTTGCAACAACTTTTTAAATACTGTTTTTATATGTTGCGTTTACCAATACGATCGGTGGCGTTAATCGTGTGTCACCTGTATTTTAATTTAATTTCCTTTAGGCAGCGCTTGTGCTTGTCTGAATGATAGACTGGTTGTCCTCTTCCATTTCACCACTGACCAGAATTGCCCTTCTATTGCCCTTCTCGCATAAGGTTTACCTCCCCTGCACGTTACACTACTACAACCCGGTGATCTGCTGGATTTTTTATTTCCCCGATAGAGAGTAAACCTGTGTTAAATGGAGAAAAGAGGGTGAGAAGAAGTGGCATCTGATTGGTGAACCAATTGCTCCATTATGAGTGCCGTTTAATTTCTTTGTGCCTTATCGTGCAGCAGGATCGTTTGCTGGGTAACCTGCACGGTGCACTTATCGTATGGGAGTCACTGGATTAGATGTAGTGTTACGATTTGAGCACCGGTGGATGCAAGGTTGTTAGCAGGTTGTGCCATGAATTATTCTAGCCTCGAACCTCTTATTCCTGCGTGCGGTCAATCAAGGGGATATATTCCGTGGGGCGGGAGCGCTGTTCACGTTTCAACGGTTCTCTATCGTATTTAGTTGTACGTACGTGCAATAAGAGACTTCAGTCAAATTCCGTTTATAAATTTAGCTTTGGTTATTTAGTAGGTAGAAGTAGGCGTAATATTTTGCTATATGTGCCAGTTATGTTTTCGTTAAGCATGGAGGTTGATCGTATGGGGGGGGGGGAGTGTGCAGACGTGCAGTTTAAGTTGCAAAAAAGGGCTGCGGTTTGTGCAGTTTTAATCATCCGTATTTATCAGGCACCTTAACTGTTAGTGTAGTTGTGCGGACGTTTACTTTTGCCAAGAGAACGGAGACTTTTATTAGAATCTATGAGTTTCCGTATTACTGAGAATGCGCATATAAACACACCATTAAAGCTTTAAAAGGCTTATTTTGTTGGCCGATTGAGGTTTCCGTGTGGAAGCGGCAGCCCTGACCGACATTGTCTTCCAAACACATATGGGTGGCGTGTGACTGGGTGGCACTCCTCGGCTGTTTTAACCATCTCCGATCCGTTATCTGTGAGCTTACAACGGGGATACCAGTTTCATTTATCAATTGATTTCCACATAGTGAAACCAGATGGGCCTAGTGACGAGTGTCCTGCCATATTTCTAATATCCCCCTGAAGCTGATTATAATTTTTTTTCAGTGGTTATCTGAGGTTACAGGATGTTTGAAACATGCGGTAGTTCCACAGAGGCTGCATGTAACAAGCCACAAGTTAAGCTTCCCCTTTCGTCCCGTCGCTCCTATCAAACGGTGCGTAGTTGTAACGTCACTCGGTGAACGTGTATGTACTCCGTTAATTTTAGGCGGTGATTCTGTGCCGTTTAAACCCCGGTGTCACAATAAATTAAATACGATGCAGGTGTAGTTTTCTTTCAGGATTTCTGTCATCCACCGACGCTGCGTATTTTGCGCAAAAAAAGAAACAATAATGTAGAACAGGACACGACCTAAATCTGGCTCTTGCCAGTGCAAGTAACGTATCAATATTTGATCACGACAAACAATAAATTTGACAAACCGTCAAACATATGCCTTGTTTCATGTCACTTTTGTACTCTTGAAATGAACAACATATGGAGCAAACTGGCTTCCGATTTTTTTTTCTCCCAATACCCTGCAGGCATTTGTTTGTGGAATTCCAGTCTGGACCTTCTAGACAGTAGATACTCAGGTGTCCAGTTGTGATGACTGTGACAATGTCATCTTGCAGGATTTGGTGTCACTGTTACCTGAAACCTTACTATAAGCCAAAAGCACAGCAGTGAGATTGAGGTGTCTCAGAATTTATTAAACCACACTGTATATTCACTCAAATTACAAAAATTCTGTATCAAATTAAGAGCACCCACCCCCTCGCTATTCATCTAGAGAGGAAATGCTTTTTTTTCCTTTTAACATAAACAGGGACATGTAACCCCCCCCGCCCCTCATCTATCACACCCCTGCAATCCCAACGCCACATCCTAAACTTGGATAAAACTCCAAACCAGCAACGTAGAAAACAGAGCAATGGAAATAGTCAAACTAAGTACTCGATTATCAAAAAAAAAAAACCCACTACTGACCTGCTGACTGACTTTTAGTCCCAGTTTGAAGGCAACTCACACTTACTATTTTGTCAAAGGACTGAAATTTACAGGCTTCTACCAACCCATATAAAAGTGCCCCCCCCCCAACTGATGCCTGAATTGCCTGCCCAGGATCCAGCTGCTGCCTCGTCTTCTGGGATGGATTTCGGCGTTCATGAGGACGAGTCACATCTCGTCACGAAAACTGGATCTGCTGCACTCCTGGGATCTACAAGGGGTCAAGAAGTAAAAAAAAAAAAAAAAGGGGGCGGTCAGCTTGTTCATCGTGATCCAATGGCTGACAGGTGAACGGAAGGTTCTGGAAACCCTCCACCACAGCCGAACAGGACCGTACCCCTCCTGACCCCAGGATCGCTTGTACAGTGCCAAGTCTCACCTGCTGGTACGATGTGGTGTAGACCATCACGTTCTGAGTTTGTCCATCGGTTGTTATGAGTCCTGCAGGCAGCTGGTTTGCTGGAATTGAAGGCCTCGCTTTACATGGGGCTGTTTAAAGCAAGAAGGACCTCACCCCCCAACATTCAGACGAGACGGATTTACAGGAGCTGGTGTCCACTCACCGAAGCTGTCGTCCGCGAGCTCCTCTCCAATGCCCTCTGACACGGGCCCGGCCGCGATCCCCTTCTCCCCCTTCATCGCCTGGACAACAGGCAGAGTGGAACATCCTGACATGAATCTCAAATTTCAGATTGAAGGATGAACCGAAAGTAAACTGGAAGGAAGACTCTTTTGGAGAAAGTAGATTCCCAGGTCAACAAGACTGTGCAAGATCTCGACTGCGGTGTTTCCCAATCCGGTCCTTGGGGACCCACAGGCAGTTGACATTTTTGCTTCCTCACAGCTCCCTGCCAGACAGTTGACATTTTTGCTTCCTCACAGCTCCCTGCCAGACAGTTGACATTTTTGCTTCCTTTCAGCACCCAGAGACCCTGCCAGACAGTCCATATTTGGGAGCAAAAACATATCGTCTGCTGGTCCTCGAGGACTGGATTGGGAAACACTGACCCACAGCTATGGGTGTAAGCACTGGCTTTAAATCTATTCAAGATTTTCTTGTCACGCAAAAGCTAAACACCTTTCCCCTCTGGTCGAACCTAAAAATCTAGGGTAAGAGGAGTAAACCCAGTTTGCTGTGATCAGAGTACGGCGGGGAGCGAGGACTCTGCACACCTCTCTGAACTTCTGCAGGTAGAGCTTCAGGGGCTCCACGTACATGTCGAAGCCCAGAGTGGACATGGCAAACAGGATGTCCTCCCCGTTGATGGTCTTCCTCTTCTCCTGGTGGCAGCGCTCGCTGGCCTCTGAGGTGATGAAGCTGATGAACTCGCTCACACACTCTTGCACGCACTCCTTTGCGTCCTTCGCGATCTGGGGAGAAATGCGGCAGGGATGCAGTGGAAGCAGGAAGAGCAGCAGTGAAGAACCTGTCCATGAGATCAAAAGGTCACCAAATGAAGATGTTTGAGGACGTTTCTGGAATTCTTCAGGGAAACATCGATAGTGCTGATCAAACTTAGTTTAAATCCTGTACGATTATTGCTTATTTAGGAGTTAACATGGGGCAGCTGTCAAGAATGGAGATAGACTGACATCTCCAAACATTTCTCCATGGTGTAGATTTGAGGGACAACTGCTGGCTTTAATGTCTACTTTCCCTAGCAGAAACAGCAGTGGACTAGGGATTCCCTAGTATTTGAGGAATAAGCACCTCCCACGAAGAAGCCAGGCTGGGTAAGTGAATCCAACGGGCCAGTTAACTTTGGAATGTGGTATCAATGTTCTGATCTGAGGGTGCAGCGCCCTCTTGTGGCTGTCCCATAGCAAGTGAGGGGAAGGTGGGGAAATAGCTTACTGAAGTCCAGGACAAGTCAGGAAGAGGCTGTTGCAGGTCATATACACAACACTAACACAAGCTCCGGAAGGGGTACCTTTCCGCTTGGGGGGACGGCGTTCTTCATGATGCGGGCCACGTTGGCGATGGGCAGGTAGATGTCCTGCTCGCGTAGGTTATCTTTGCTGCCGTTGCCGTCCTCGTGATCATTCATTCCTTCTTCTCCATCTTCTTCGGGGCGCGTGCAAAAGATGTCACACTGTTTGCTACACAGAATCTAAAACGGCCCGTTACTTTGGGCAAAACATTCAGATGTTTGTGTCCAGCACCAATATATCTTAGAGCAGCCCTGTATTATATTCAGATTTCCCCAGTATTTTTAAACAACCCAGAAAACTCTAGTTGAAAAATCAGGATTCGTTTTCATAAACCATGACAAGAGATCAGTTTATTTCTGCCGGCCCCCGTGGCATCAGTGATGCCCTTTCCCTTCAAAGACAAAGCAGCTGGTTACGAGATGAATAACCCGGCAATAATCCTTACCATCCTGGGACTGCAGCACGAAGTGGCTCGACTGCATGTATTCTCCAGTGATGCCCAACTGGGAGGCGTCCGTGGTCGAACTATCTCCGTCCATCTGCGAAAACAGCATTTTGGCGCTCTGACTACCCTTTATCAGTAAAAAAAAAAAAAAAACCCACCACCCAGCACCTCGTCCCGGGTCGCTTCAAGTTTTGCCCGCAGCGGGTTAAGGCCGTGTAAAAGCTTTCGGTGCTGATGGAAGTAAAGGATAGTCGGACGTGTGCTTATAGGGCGATGCTATGGATGAGTGCAGCAGGATCCTTGCATGCAGAGCGCCCGTATCTCCTGCAGCGCCTTTGTTCCCACGCCGCCCTGCAGGGATCGCGCGACGTAGCTCGTAAACAGATACATTAACAAACGAGGGCGCCGACCGCAGGCTTATTTCCAGTACCCCGGCTCACATTTAGCCCATCGTGCCTTGTTTTTAAAAGATTTAAAACATTAGATGCATTTAAAATATCCGATGATTCAGCCAATTACATACAATTGTCACAAGCTAGCTAAAATAGCAGCTACCTGAATCACTGTTAGGAAGGTCGGTGGTATAAAAGAATAAAGCAAGCTTTACCAATAAGACATTTTACGTAGTTTAACGTTAATTTCGCACGCTTAGCTGACTATTAAGCCCGGAAAATGGGCTATATGTTTACAAGCTCCCTCAAACGGGGAGAACACATCCAGACATAGACAAAGTGAGCACGGGATCATTAAAAACGGACTCACATTTCAACCAGTCGCCCTTTTGGCCAAACAGAAGCGTATAAAATAACCGTGCATCCGTGTTAGCTGTCCATGTGCAAAACAGTCGCTATTGCTCGGCGCCAAGTGAAGATCTGGTAATGAAATGCCCGTGCATCAAGCCCGGGCCTGCTGTGTGTCGCCAAAACCCGGACTGACACCATGGCGTCGCGCAGAAACTTTGTTAATTCCGATCTCCCCTCAATACTTCCTCCCGCTAATGTCTGATTCACACCGACAACAAATAAAAAAGACAGTCGGAGACGGACATTTCCATTCGAGCTAACGAGAAATCGGTTAGCAATCATTGGCCGGAGAAAGACACAAACCTGCAATGCAGCCCTGGTTGGTTACCTTCTCCAAACGGCCGTTTGGTTGGACGGAAAATGGCTGCGAAAGAACCAGTCCCAGCGCGGAGCCGCGCGTCTTAGCGCCCGCACCCCTCCGGCCGCCAGGGGCCGCTGTCCCGCCACACTCTCGCCTTCTACCCACAGCAGCGCCTTTGTTACAGCCTGAGATTTGACTAGAGCGCAGATGGAAACGTGGTTCTTTGCAGTGAATAGATTCGTTTCGTTTCGTTCATAATCGTGAATTGGTTCGTTTAGTAGTATGTATATATCCGGGGGGGTTCCTATTAAGTATTATGTAATTGATATTATAAATGTTTATTATTTATTATGTATATTTTATTGTATATTAGGTTCAATGTTGATTACATTGTACAGTATATACTGGTCTTTTTAGACCTCTGTGTATCAGTATACTAGAAGATGGTGAAATAGAAGCCATCTCGGTGCTGAACATCATCTAGTTCATTGATCTCTTACGTGAACGAACTGAACGATGAATCACCCATTGAACGATGGTAACAAACTGAATGTCAGTGCTGTCACTAGGCCCGGAGCTAGAGACGTATTTCAAGCTCGTTATTTTACTATATGGCGACGTGCCTGGCTGTGATTGAGAATTTCTTTTGTTTAAAAGATTCGTTCAATAAGCACGACATAAGTCTAGGACATGGGCCAATACCTAGTTTAAGGGACACAAATTTTCATTTTGGATTTATCTTAAGTACACAATTTATTTCCTTAAGGGGAGTTTAACGTTTTATACAGTGTAACTCCTTTATTGTCTTCCTGCCTATGCGAACATTTTCGTGGACAGGATACTTGTATAATTCTGTTAGGTATTTTTACCTTTATCATACATTTTCGCATCTTCACTGTGTTTTTTTTTATATACAATGTAATGTGTCCTACTTTTAGTGCCTCATTTTTGCCTATATCCTTGTTATATGTTTGTTTTGTTTAAATTGCTGGCCTTTTTTTATCCAAATAAGCTTATTTTTAACCTGTTCATTTATGGGTTAAAGCCATTGACCTTCATGCCACTTGCTGCCATGTAAACGTATTTGATCACTGATATACACCGATGAGTCAAGACATCATGGCCACGCCCATGCCCCATGTGAGGCACTGTGCATGGAGTCCTGCTATATGGAGCTAAGTGGCCGTGGATTCAACTTGTTGGTCCAATGCATCTCATATCTCATCTCATAGATGCTCATCACATACCCAGCCGCATGGGTGTCCTTAGGTCTGCTCACCTGCGGCTATAGCCCAGAGTATTTTAGCCCAAATGCCAATCATCCTACAGAAAGTGAAGCCCCAGTAAACCTGACTTAGCCTGTAATCTTTTCAATAGCTAGGAACTCCCCTGCCTGGTCGTCCACATGATGCAACAGAAAACAGGATTCATCAGACCAGGAGACCTTCTTCCATTGCTCCAAAGTCTAGATCCGACTTTGCTTGCCCATCGTAGGTACTATCAACGGTGAACGGGCCAGCATGGGCACTCTGACTGGCCTGTGGCTGTGTAGCCCCTTACGCAACACGGCTCAATGCCTTGTATGTGTATGTATGCACATTACTCCTGTAATCATCATCAAAACTGTCTGCCATTTGTGCCACAGTAGCCCTTATGTTGGTTTGTACCACAGAACATCCTGCATCGATGAGTCCTGACCCCCCAACACCCATTCGGTGGTTTGTGGTTTGTCCCTCCTCGGACCACTCACGGTAGGTACCCGCCGTAGCTGACCATGACCACCCCACAAGCCGTGCCATCTCAGTGATGCTCTGACCCAGTCATCTGGCCATAATGATTGGCCTCTTGCCAAAGTCATTCTGAGTTTCACCCCCTCTGCCCATTTCTTCTGCATTCAGCAGGTCGATTATGAGTATTGAATGTTAGCTTGTAATTTAATATATGCCAGACCTTGATGTTCACTCTTTTTACTAGGTAGTCAAAGTTAATCACTTCCTTTTGGTGGGAGGTCAGTATGATCTGATTCATAAATATATATATATATATATCCCTGTCACCCTTTATGTGGAATTTGACAGTGTCTCTCGAGGCTGTTACCTTTGGAGATTACACTTACAGCCTTTTAAAAAATCCTCAAAACTATATAAAATTATAATAGTAGTTAAATGTGCCAGAAATGTCAGCCACCATGTAAAATTTGTGCGCTGTATATACTGTAGTTAATGTATGCTCCATTCAATTTCCTATCTGAGTATACCACTAGATGTCGCCAATTCACCTTGGTGAAGGAAGAATGGTTCCTTTTGCGCTCATTATGTAGAGGTTGCAACAGCGGTAGTCTGTTATACGTACTGATTCTGGATCAGTCGGCGATGTGCATGACATGGGGTAGACATAAGGTTGAATAACTTGTTCAGACAACGGCTTGGTACCTGTATGGATAAAAGAAAGGTTGTACAAACGCGTACAGCTGCAATTTTCCACTTGCAAGCATTTCATTTGTGTATACGAGTACTTTGATGTAAATATAACCTTACCTACATTGATTATTTTTCTGTTTTGTGATGGACTTCGCCAAAAGTCCCAATCTGAGTTGTGAAGGTTTTTTAATGTTCTTAACTGAAACGAATTGTTTCCAGAACATGTGCCAAAGATAGCTGCGGAATGGGAAATTCGGTTCGCAAGGGAATTGCGGTATTCGTGGACCAGAGCCGAATCAAAAGCGTGCAGAACACCGCGCTAGGTGGGTGAACAGGTTACCTGAATTGTGGAAGTGACAGTGCGGCGGGTTAACTTTTTCAAAAGTGAGCTTTATACGATTTAATATGTGCGTAGTAGTGCATGAAATGTTTGTTACTTGCAAAATTCCCGGAATTATACAAATGTATGCTTTAAAGTCTCAGAATATTCGTTGTCTAAATGTTTGTGTCTTTTCAATATACTGTAGGCATTAGGAAGTTTATAAAGTAACTTTTAGGCACATGTTAGTATAGTATTCGATATGTAAAATGTATTGCATATTATAATAGCCTATCTGTAAGAAGATATAATATGTAGCCTACGCAAAATTTTAATTACATCGCTTAATAAACCGTCATTCATAATTCTTAGATGGAAAGCCGTAATAGAAATAGTACAGCATTGTTAGAAAAGACGCTAACGAAAATATATATGGTGCTATATGTGACCTAGCTGGTAAAAATTATATTAAATAATCTGACTTCGGGTTAAATTTTGTTGAGGTAGGTGTACGTTGACGTATAACAGGTTTTTTACGCAGTTGGCATCACTTGTCACATACTCCAAACAGCAAATTTCCGGAAAAACTAACAGTTGAGTCCCGGTGTCTCCCTTGTGGAAACATGGATGTACTTTATACTAATAACTAATATATTCTCTAAATATAACTTAATACATCGCCTAGGTCAGTTCTCAAATTGGGCTGGCAGCCAGTCATTACAGACTCGCATCTAATATCACTACCATGGGTGCTTAAATTCAAGAGGCTTTTAAAGAATGGGAAGAATTGGTAAAAATCCAATAGTTTTTAAAAAAATCCCTCAATCCATTTATAAATTAGCGGCAGACTCTCGACTGCAGCGCAGCGGACCTCGCTACCCCTGCTCGTGTTTCGCTGCAGGTGCGGAGGGTCCGAAGGCTTCGGCGCCGCGACCTTCGGGAGAAGCTGCGGCTGGACCTCACCCGCAGCTGAAAGATGGCATGCAGACTGTGGAGGGTTATCTCTGCAAGGGCAGCGTGGTCATCTTCACCGCGACAACCTGCTCACGATATGCCCAGGTAAAAACGGAGAATTTGAAATAATGGCTGCAGTAGTATGTCTACATATTTACGTGTTGCAAGGGACCTTGGATAGGGAAAGCCTTCAAGGGAACATCTTCCATCCAATGAAAATTCATGAAATTTGAACTCTGGGACTTCCTTTATTCCCATTAATTTTTACTAAAAATTCTGTGCGTAAATCCACCCATAGGTTAATAAATCTTACAACCACTTATCCAGTAAAGGATCCTGGGTATTACTCAGCATAAGGCATGGCAACATCCTGGACAGGATGCCATTCCTCTGCCATGTTCACACACACATATTGGCAATTATGGGCAATTTAAAGATGCCCATTTGCCAGTTTGAGCCCGGAGGTGTGCGATGGCAGCTCTACCCGCTAAGCCGGCAGGCCACCCTTGTGTGGAAATAATGTTCTTGTCTAAATGCAGATGGCGCCTTGCATTTAACGCCTCTCCCCTGGGCCAGTGGTACTTTCATGTTCCCCGGTCGATGTGTGTTCCCACGTAATCTGTGCTCTGAGCTACACTGGCTCACTTCAGAATGCGGCCTCCTTTTCATTCCAGCACTCAGAGGGTNNNCCCCCCCCCCCCCCCCCCCCCCCCCCAGAGCCCACTGTGCCAGCTGTGCTCTGAGACACAACGATGCCTTTCCTTTTATGTAGGTGAGCGAGGCTCTCTCACTGGCTGGTACCTCCTACTACACCGTGCAGCTGGATCAAAGAGGTAATCTGCACTTGTAAAAATGGACAAAAGGGTAATGAATTCTGCGGCGCTCTGTGGCCGCCCCGCCATCCTCATCCCTTTAAAGGAAGGAGGTGCGTGTGATGACAGTCGCACTTCCCTGTGTGCTCATTAAATCTACATTTATGCTGAAAATTATTTTACTGGCCTGTCTTCTCACTTGGACAGATGTTCATTCTAAACATAGTAGGTGTGAATCCAAGTGGCTTTCTGGCAGCAGTTAAAAGAAATTAAAAATTTAAAAGTTGCTGCAGCATTTACAGTGTGTTTTATTAGAAGTGAGGACAGCCTGTAAGAGAGTTACAGTCTGTGTGATTTTAGGGAACAAACAGGAAGTCCAGTGGTCTGGACATGCTGTCATTGTCTGTGTGAGTTCAAGGGACAAACAGGAAGTCCAGTGGTCTGGAGATGCTGTCAGTGTCTGTGTGATTTCAGGGGACAAACAGGAAGTCCAGCATGCCCTGTGGCAGCTCACACAGCAAAGATCACTGCCCGCAGTGTTTGTGAACAAGAGCTACTTCGGAGATGCAGAAAAAATATTCCAGGTAACTCACAAGGCTACATCTACAGAGCATTTCGCAGATTTGTATCATTCCCCTTTCAGTGTAAAAATCCAGTGGATTTATCTTGACTGTGTGATGTATTGTAGTGTTGATTTCCATGTTAATTTGTGCAGAAAGTGTAGGTAAGCAGGGCATTAGTCATCAAATGACATGTATACGTCTAAGTCTAGCATCATGTTTTATATGATATAATCAGCATTTACTGGCATCTTGTCCAGGTTGGTAACCAGCCCTATGCTGCCTGGGATAGGGTCCAGGCCCCCCGTGACCCTGACTATGATAAGCAGTTGGAGGATGGATGGATGGATGGATAATTACATTATCTTCTGTCTTCAAACTGCTTATCCTGGCCAGGGTTGTGGTATGCTTGGAGCTAATTACCATATCTGCAAATTATAAAAATACAAGCGTTTGTTTCGTCCTCGTGTGGCATTATTGGATGGAATTCATCATGCCTGGTCCTCCATTTACATACACAGAGCGTATGCTGTCTGTCGGCTCTCCAGATCTGGCCTGACTCACACCCACACTGAAAAATTCGAGGGAAGCTAATTTCTAAATCCTCCTGCTGACCGTCAGCGGGCATCCTCGCCAGGACGAGTCTGCCTTTGCCATGGCGCTGGGGTGGCGAGCTCCACGCGCCTCTCACGATGCTCACAGGCTCTCCCAAAAGCCCCTCTGCGTGGAATCCCCCCCCACCATGATCAAAGATCTGGATTAGCCCTGCACGCTTTAAAAGGATGAAGAGGATTTCACGCCCCACGCCGGGTCACATTTGTCAGCCGACCAACCCTCAGGGATGTTGGAGGACGCGGAGTTCTCGGTGTCCCCAGGGATCACGATTAGTGTGCGTGACCTAGTGTGTTCTGCTCACGCGCTTAAGCTGACTGGCCCATCATATAAAGACACCACATTCATCATATTCCCAGAGATTGACTTCCATCCCAAAGATTGCAGCAGAATTCCCGGGAATGTGAGGGAATAGCAATGTGTTTCATTACAATGCCCCCCCCAGATGAACAGGGACGGGACGCTGACGGAGCTCCTTAGGACAGAGCTCTCTGAAGACGGGTACGACTACGACCTGGTGGTGATTGGTGGTGGATCTGGAGGCCTAGCTGCAGCTAAGGTGCCCCATCCCCATCGCCCTCGCACCCGGGGTCCTCTCCCATCTCTCGCACTCTCGTCTCTCCCTCATTAATCTCTCTCTGTCCCTTGCTGGACAGCAGGCGTCTCCCGCTCACTTTTCAGTCTGCCTGCATCTTCCAGACCTGACCCTTTAGTTCAGTAACGGTCCCAGCCAATGAGACGCCTTAGGGCATAGGGAAAATGGTTGGCGTAAATGAACAAATTAACGAATCCATGAAATGGCTGTGGTGGCCCTGGGGAGACGATTGGGACCTGGAGCGCTGTTAGTTTTACACTTAATTTGAATATGCTCTAATGTTAAATTGTATTTTTTGTTCTGAAGAAATATACACTTTCTACCCTGAGAAATAGCTTTAAACATTTTCGGTGACTGCCTAAGATTATTGCACAGTACTGTATATTAATACCTCTCGCTAAGTCTTTGTGCTGATAAAATGTAATATAAAAGTAGCTTGTTCTTATGTTGTCTGGGAGCAGTCAAACGCAGGAGTAGGTGAGGACGTCCTTTGGTCTCCTGTTACAGGAAGCTGCCAGCTTTGCCAAGAAGGTCCTCGTCCTTGACTTCGTGACCCCTTCTCCTAAAGGGACCACATGGGGTGGGTGTCACTGGCCTCGTCGCCATGGAAACTGGAAACTTCTGCATTTCGCCAGTATCGCCGAATAGCCACCTGACGTGATTCATGCCATGTAC
>JAODKF010000068.1:21704872-21722604 GCA_026779585.1 Mormyrus proboscirostris
CTGCATACAGTCATCATTAGGTGTATGTCCTGTCCTGACGCTCTGCATACAGTCATCATTAGGTGTATGTCCTGTCCTGATGCGCTGCATACAATCATCATTAGGTGTATGTCCTGTCCTGATGCGCTGCATACAATCATCATTAGGTATACGCCCTGCCCTGATACTCTACATGCACCACAGTAATGCATGATTTACTATAAATGATAATGTACACACATAATCGGAGGTCTGGGAATATTCAATGAGTTATACTAACACTGGAGAGAGAGTATTCAGTGATGCCAAGGTTGTCTTTCGGCTCGGATATGTAGCATCTAACATGCTCACTCATGGGGGGCGACATCAGCCGAGCTCATGTAGGACGGGAACAAGGCAGAAAGGGCCTCTGCGAATGAACCCCCCCCTCTGGCATTTAAGGTGCTTTGCCAGGAAATTCAGACCGGGCTAAAAACAAATAACAATAATAATTACAGCTATAGGGGTATTTATCCCTGCAGATACGTGACCGTACAGTCAGTACAGTACAGAAGACGGGTTTAGGTTATTATGTTTGTTATGTTGTTATATTTTATTTTGATTAATTTATTTGCCACATTCGTTTTTGCAATGTGCAAATATGTGTCTCTTAGGTTTTGTTATTCAGACACAATGTCAGACACATTTCCAACTGTTCCTAATTGCGTTGTTTGCGGTTTAAATAACAGGCTAAATAAATTCAAAACAAATTCAGTTTTCCCTGCTATAGCGCACCATGAACCGAGGCTTGTACCGAATTGCGAATTTTGTGTACAGTTACACCGCTGTTACTTCCTGTTGCCCTAGAGGTTGGCAAAGAAAGGGATGTAAAGTGAGGAATACACATATAAGGGGGAGGAGCCTAAAAGGGTCTCATTTAAAGGGCCGGGAGCTGGATTATGAAATCAGCTTCAGTTTAACCGGATTGAGTGTGACCAACCAGAAATTACCGAGAACTCGCGTGAAGTCACTCTATAATTTCACCTGCCAGGCGACCGACGTTCAAGGGAAGGAGACTTGTCACTCGTCCTCCATGTTTATCGTCGCCACTGGAGAACGACCCCGATACCCAGGCATCCCTGGGGACCGTGAATTCTGCATTACCAGGTATGTGGGCGCCCCCCTGTGGCTGTTTGACTTACGGCTAAAATGTGCAGGAGCGCGGCAGCGTGGTTTGCATCCACATGTGCGTCTCTGGCTGTGGCCTTAAGGCAGTGAGTGTTCCGGCCTTGATATGATGCTGCAGACTTTTCCACTGCTGTATAAATGAGTCCTAGTAGGTTTAAGTAAAGTTGGTGTGTCTATAGCCCTGAGCGTAAGAAGTTAGTTGAAGATGATGTAACTTCCTTAAGATTCTGAAACAGGCGTTGCTATGACTCATAACCGTAGGTATCTTAAAATTAGCTGGACTCTACTGAAAGGTAATCTCAGTCTGCAGGGAAGAGCTTTATTTTTTGGGCTGTAGAACCTTGGTGTTGTGGTTTAATCTCCCCCCGACCTCTTATCTCTGGGGGAACCAGTGATGACCTTTTCTCGCTGCGCCACTGCCCCGGGCACACACTGGTGGTGGGGGCGTCCTATGTCGGCTTGGAGTGTGCTGGGTTCCTGGCCGGACTGGGCCTGCAGGTCACTGTCATGGTGCGCTCCGTGCTGCTGCGGGGCTTCGACCAGAAGATGGCTCAGAAGATCGAGGAGTACATGGTCCACCACGGAGTCCAGTTCCTGCGGCCTTTTTTTCCCACCAAGGTCAGTGGCGGAAATGACCAGAGCGAATAGTGACTGGCTGGAGCAAAGAGTCGTGGGAAGGGTGGGCTATTTGGAGTAGGTGGGTCTGATGGATGGGCAAGGAGGGATCAAGACCATTTTCAGCAGATTACAGATACGATACAGAAGGAAGAAATGTATTTGATGCTGGCTGAAATGAACAAGCAATAAAAATGGTGAAATGCGTGTAGTCTCCTTTCTCACCGCAGCAGGCGGCAGATGTAGAGGTAGATGGAGTGTGATGGCTGCCTCATCTGCTCGTGCCTCTTAGATTGAGCAGATCCAAGATGGCCGTCCGGGGAAGCTAAGAGTGACGGCCGTCTCGACCAACGGAAAGGAGACATACGAAGGAGAGTTCAACACCGTGAGTGCGAGGGTTCATGTCAAGCCCGGAGCCAGTGATGTGAGTTAATGGGGCATAGAGGAATGGGGAGCTGTAAAATTGGTCACTAATTCACATATTTCAGGTAATGACTCCCAGCAGCTGGGGTACCTTTTTGGGACTTCGGTATCTTAGGGTGGGACTAGCAAACACTTTCTTTCGATTGGTTATGCAAATAGCCCACCTCTGAAACACAATTCAACCGTTGTATTAAAAAAAGTTACAAACTCAGAAAACAATGATAAATGAAGTAAAAAAAAGGATAATATTGGATGGGTGGACAAATTAAACGATCCAAGGTTTAATTACAATCTGGTTGGAAGAACAGATACAATAAGTTCAGGATGACTTGACAAGAAATAAAAAAATATATATACTAGGGCAACACAGTTTTAGAAAATGTTCAAATATCATGATGTGATTTTGTTGCAATAAATATTGGGGTTTTTATAAAGCAAAAAAAGGAGTACAACGTAAATTTCTCACTAACTCGCCTTGGAGTGATTTAAATAGCGAGGATGAAAATTATTTTTATTATTATATATTATTATGATCTCAGTGGACGCATGCAGCAGAGGTAAAGTAAATTTTTTAAACATATACTAGATAATACTGAAAAGGAACAATTGTTAAAACTGCACTGCTTTCGAGGCTGCTATCGTATAGATATAGCAACTGTATAGATCTGATATCCAGTGACTGCAGTGCTGCTGAATCACTTGCGGTTTTTCCAGGTGCTGCTGGCTATCGGACGGGACGCCTGTACCAGGAACATCGGCCTCGACCGCGTCGGAGTGAAATACAATCAGCAGTGAGTCACCCCCGCTGTGTCCGTCACGGCTCAGGGGAGTGCCTGCCCCGGGTGGTCGCTGCGGTCCGCCGGGGGGGGGGGCGTGGGGCACATCCTGACAGAAAGGACCATTAGACTCATAAATGGAGTATTTGTCCAATGGACCTACAGCAGGAGCACTTTCTGGGAAACGGTGCATTTACCAAAACCCGCGAGGGAAGGGCAGCGATGGAATGCATCACTTAGGTAATCGGTTACTGCCCTGGATTATCCACGTGCCGCTTACGTAATCACCCCCTTCAGACGGTCCATTGCAGCTGGCTAGTCTGTGGAAATGCATCCCTCACCCTGTAGATATTTTTCCTGCTCATCAGATGTTCATAACGGCAACACTTACACACAAAATACAGCATCTGACATAGAAAGTATGCTTAAAATGCAAGAAAAGAACGATTTCTACTTTAATACTATAATACTAAATGCATTCTGCTATAAAAGTATACAGTAATACTACAATAATATGCTATAAAACTGTAATACTATATGCATTCTACTGTATTATTGAAGCATTGTACTATATAATACTATAATGCTAAAAGCATTCTACTGTGATACTGTAAGAATAAATGCATTGTATTATACTACTGTAATACTAAAAGCATTCTACTGTGATTCTGCAATACTAAATGAAATGATGGTTTATTTGCCATTTTCTAATAAATACTAAGTGCATTCTATTGTAGTAATACTATAGTAGTAGAAGCATTGAACCTTAATAGTGTAGTACTACTGCATTGTACCGTAATCCCAGCTGTCTGCCACCGCAGGATCTGTGTGGCTTTCCGGGCCTGAAACTGTCAGACCCCAAGGTGGGGTGCGATTCTGGATGGTAGCGCTGTATCATGCGTGGGTGATTGTTCCTGTCCGCAGGACCGGCAAGATCCCAGTGGACGAGGACGAGCGGACCAGCGTGGGTCACGTGTACGCCATCGGGGACGTGCAGGAGGGCCGGCTGGAGCTGACTCCAGTGGCCATTCAGGCGGGCCGGCTGCTGGCGAGGAGGCTCTATGGGGGGCGGAGCACCAAGGCAGGGACACATGCACATACGTGCAGCCACACGCACACACACACACACACACACACACGCATACACACACACACACACACAGACACAGCCCATGCATTCCTATCTTTCTGGGTTATCCTTTTGGGGACCAAAAAAATAAAGTAGAAAGTAACACATTTTTATCCCATTCTCACACACACACACACACACACACACACACACACACACACACACACACACACACATACAAACACAGGTTGGTAGTTATATCTTTGTGGGGACTCTCCATTCATTTCTATGGGGACTCTAATCCCAACATGATGACCTTAACCCCTACCCAGCCTGAACCTTAATCATAAGTAACCAAACAAAATACGAGACTTTTAGGAAAACACAATTACTCACACATGCTCAGACACAGTCTTGGGCACGCCTGCTTCCGGCACACATTACAGCAGCACAGTGATTGGATGTGGAAGATTAAAGGAGGAGAAACTTTAATTGATAAGAAGCCAATGATTGGGCTCTTCATGCTGTGGTTGGTGGAAGGGTAGAATCCGCGGATGGCAGGTGGGAGTCCAGAGTCCTGTGGGGGGCAGGGGGGGGGGGTAAGGTTAGATCAGCTAGCTTCAGACTGTTCAAACAGATACAGGATATAATCAGCTACGGCACAGACAGATGACTGTCCTTCCAGTTTCCCTGTGGTTATCTTTTAAACTCCCTCCCTGCAGACAATCAGCTTGCAGATAAAATAACCTGCAGCCTCTGAGGACGGAAGGCTGGTATTTGTTTACTTGGGTTCAGTCGCAGTGCGTGGAATGTTTAAGAACTAAACTGTCTCCTAATTAACCGTGCTGAGCTAATTAGCAGAGTCTGTAACCCTGTCTAAGCAGCTAGCAATTTGTCGTGTCTGTCTGTGTGCGGCAGTGTGACTACGCAAATGTGCCCACCACAGTCTTCACCCCGCTGGAGTACGGGGCCTGCGGCCTGTCGGAGGAAGCCGCCAGTAAGAAGTACGGACAGGATGACGTCGAGGTGCCCTGCGCTGCCATGGCGACACAAACACAGCGCTTCAGTGCTGTTTTATCTCTCATTTTACTACCTTTGTCATTAGTTAGTATTACAGCATATCTCTGTGGTTTTGGGTCCATATTTCATGGTCAGACATTTCAGTCAGGACTTTGCAAAGACGACTAAAACTTGTCGTTCCACAGCCGATAACATTTAAAAAATCTGTCCCTCGACTGATTTAAATTCCCCCTTTTATCGATTATTTAATTCTGAGGAATGAACTGCAGGATCGCTACATAACTCTGTACACTATCTGGGGAAAATATTAGCATATCATTTAAGAAAAACTTCCTGGTGGATAGCTGGAGTTTGAGGTGGTTGGGGTTAACCGTCTTGCCTGCTGTAGGTGTACCATACCTCCTACTGCCCACTGGAGTGGACGCTGCCCGGCAGAGATAAGCACAGCTGCTATGCTAAAGTCATCTGCCACACGCCTGACAATGTAAGCGGATGTTTCTCTGCGGGGCTGATGGAAATGGCTCCTGTTCAGGTCGAGCCTGACATTCTGGAGGATTTCTGATCTCATCTTCACTTCTTAGGCTTAAAATTGATGTTTGACATTCAGCCGAGGCGGTTTCATATCAGATTGGGGGGAGGGATGAATTATGGGGGGTGTCACACGCATTATAATTTAACCGGGAGTTATTATCAGAAGGACAATAGGAGGTGTTTGATGTGACCAGGGTGCTCCCTCGTCCACAGGAGCGGGTCGTGGGCATCCATGTCCTGGGCCCCAATGCGGGGGAGATCATCCAGGGCTTTGCTGTGGCCCTCAAGTGTGGTCTGACCAAGGGGCAACTGGATGCCACCATCGGGATCCACCCAGTGTGTGCCGAGGTCTGTAGGTGGCTGGGGGGGGCACCACACCTTCTGTGGAAATGCTCCACCTCATCTATTCCGTGTCTCTCCCCCCGGGATGATCGCACATTCTGTATCCATCAGACCTAGTCAGGACAGGTTTTCCTCACCTGTTCATCTAGGGAAGGTGCATTGTGGGTATTACATTGTTCACATCTGTGCCTGTGCCCCCCACCCCCCCCCACCCCGCTTCCGTGCCCGTGACACACCTGCCCCGCCCTGTCCAGCCATTATTCACACCCGCAGGAGACACAGCACCTCACCTCCATTACCATGATAATGTGTTCCTGCCATCTGCAGATGAGGTATTCTGCTGCTAAGCCGTTTGTAGTTTGCCGAAAAAATATGTTCATGCTCAAAAAATGGTAATGTGGAAGAACGGACCGTCTGCCACGGGCAGGGGGTCGGGGCTCCATAAAGCCTTGAAGTTTCTATAATGTGCAGTGTATGCATGCTGAGAAAGTTCCGGAGGTCTGCTCGGCCGCCGATCCGCTCCCCCGATCCCGGCCCACACGTGCGTCTCTGTGTGTCTCCATGTGCTGTCCAAGGTGCTAACTGACCTGACGGTAACCCGGCGTGCCGGCGGCGCCGCGGCCGTCCGAGGAGGGTGCTGAGGCTAGCCGCCCTGCGGCGAGCTCGCGCCCTGATCCGGAGAAACCACCGCCGGCGGGAGGTGGGACGGGTCGCCATGGAAACGGGCGCCGCAGCAGGGGAGAGAACGAGGTGTCATTTTTGTACTTGGCATGATGCGTGGAGTAATGGGCAGCAGTCTGGCTCTTGGCCAGCCAATGACGTCTCAGCCTGCAGCCTGATTGACAGGTGGGCGGGGACTGATGCACTGCTACACCAATGCTCATGCACTGCTTTGTTTTCTGTTTTATTTTTGTTTTGTCATTTTGTTTGTATTCATTATGTTATGGGGAAGAATGTATTTCTCAAGCAGATACTAGTCTTAGCACAGATCTGAGTACTCAGTCTGACAATGCAGACCTAATTTACCTGTTAGAGTTGTCTTAATAGACTATTTGACTCTGCACTGATTTCATTTCAGATATGTTACGTTTAGTTCGGTTCAGTGCTTGAAGGTGAGATGTCATTTAATAGCTGATACAGCAAACAGATTTTCGGCCATTATGGAAAGTAACAGCGAATGTTTTATTTACACCTCAATCTGGTTCAAGTAAATCAAGTCTAGAGAAGTTTTTAAAAGACATGACAGCGATGTACATATTCTTCAAAAATAAAATACTCCAAGATTAGAAATAAAAATTCTTTCTATTTTTGCTGAAAACAAACTAAAGAGGAAAACGGCTTCGATGGGATTGAAGGACTCAGATGTGCTTTGAAAGATATGCAAATGAATGTTCCCTTTCTTGGCAAGACTGCGGGCTTTTATGCGACACCCCCGATGTATGTTTCCTCGCACTTTGAGTTAACCAGAAGCACTTAAACTTCAAACACGCGGCCCCTACCCACGTGCCCCTTAAGACAGCATCCTCTCAAACACGCCGCCGAGATAATTGCGCTCCAGATGGCCTCGTTTTTCTCATTCGATCTGACGCGGCACCTGAAATGCGGAGCCGTGCTGACGTCGCATTTTCATTCGCCCGTGTGGCAGCGATGGAACTGCCAGGCCGGACTCAGACGGGGTCAGAACCACACTGGCATTTTGTTGTGATTAAACCCCCCCCACTCCCCCGCACACGCCTTCAACCTCCAACAACAGTGGAGACATTCAGATCCCAGGTGATCACCCTTCATCATGCCGTCCTTAAACCCGGGGGCAGATGACTCAGCGGATTCCCTGGATGAAATCTTGGGGGTGCAGGGGGGGGTGGGGGGATCTGGTAACCATTATCTCATGCACCAATGCGCCTGACTCATTTCCATTGTTTGTAAGCATTGGGCATGTAGGACCAGAATCTGCTCTGTATGTGGCCCCGTTGGCTGGGTCCATTCCTGAGCATGTGCTGAACGTTACCACGGATACGGGACAGGACCAAGCTGTCCCATCATCACGCTCAGCCTCAGGGTCTGTCTCACACCTGCGGCCTTCTGTCGGATTCACTGCCTTTTATCTGCTGCCTTGTATCTTTGTTCTCTCTATTATCCCCTTGATCTTCACGGGCTGAATTCGTCTGCTTTCCACCCCTGTGGTGCACGGAGCTCCATTTCACTCTGCTGAACTGTGTAGCACTCTTCCAGAACACTGATGCATGCTGTCATTTACCTAATTAAAGTATATCAGTCTCCTTCTCTGCTCTGAGCTGTAAAACCTGCACAGTATCAGCACCTAGACCTGTGAGTGGAGGACTGTGGCATAACCCTGACCTAGCTACAAAAACCTGGGCATTCAATCACCTTACATTTTATTTATGAGAAGCTAGTGACATATTCTTGAGAGGAAGCAGATACTCCTGGAGTGATCAGGAATTATGTGTTTTGCTTAGAACGGTGAAATCATTGTACCTATCCTGGGATTTGAACTAGAAACCTTCCAATCATAGGCACAGTAGCTGAGCCCCATACTAGCCTCACATACCCCTTTACTGGCATGCAGAGTTAGTCTTTCTCATCCAGGACCGAATCTGTATCTAATATTGTTCTCTTAGTTCATATTCTGCAGAAGAAAATGAATTCAAGCACACAATGTAGTAATCCTTAAGCATCTGCATAGACAAAGATTATATTTTAGCCCTGTACTTTACTCCCTACAATGTAGGAGAAAGCATGTGTGGGTATTTACAAAGTAATCAACGCACCAGCATGTGGCAGCATCTGTTTGTGCGCGAGACGCTGAGAAAACGAGGAACATGTTCATCACCATCCCAAGATGCCACATGGCCAAAAACGACGGGGTCCTAATGGGCCCCAAGCAGCCTGAACCAAGGGTTAATAGTGTCAGGCCCTGGTAGGTCAGCCAAGGACGTTTCCTGCCAGGGCGGCCGTCATTGGTGGGCCTGGTCTCCTGCTGATTGGCTGATGAAATCGAGGTATTGGCTGGAACCCAAAAAAAGTTACTGGGGTTTCCAGGGCAGCCTGAGTCTCATTTAAAAAGAAAAACAAAGAAAATGACGGTTACAAGGGAGATCAAAACAAACTATATATTTTCATCGTTGATGGGGATTCTGTTATCACTGATCTGCACTGTGATCCAAGACTGACGTTGTTAAAATTTATTACTAAATTGATTCATCTGCATCGCAGACATACTATCAATACTTCAGTTTTTTATTTATGCCAGAAACATCTTTCCTGAAAAGTAGTAATCCTGATTGCTGGTGTTAGTTGCCGATGGAGGGCTTTTCTGTCGTCCCACTCTTCCCTGGCTCTGGCAGAGATACTCAAACGCCCCTGCTCCACATCCCCGACCCGGGTGGGCCGGGCAACACAGCTACAGTGATTAAAATTCATGGTGATAATTACCGAGTTCTAAAAAGCAAGAGACAAGGAGGTCCCGCGTATCACCCATTAACACTTCAATGAGCCTCGTCGTTTAGCGCGTTCTAACAGGCACCGCGTCACAGCGGAGACTCGTACTTTGATGCGACGGGTCGGGCTTCCTTCGCTGAGCCCGATGCGCTTTAATGTACCATTTGAAAAAGCCCTGTATTCGACAAGAGCAAGCACGTCATGGGGGAAAAGTGTTGCTAAAAACTGACATGCACTCATTTTTCACATCCACTTATCCAGGTGAGGATGGTAGAAACTCTGAATTTTTTCAAAATGGATGAATCATCGTTAAATCATATACAATCCAAATAAACTGGGAAGTGGAAAGTTATTGTGGTGTAATACTCAAATTCTTCCTTTATTATGTTTGTGCCTTTATACTTGAGCATCGACGGAGAATTATTTCTGTGATTGAGCAGGAAGTTCAATTTGACAGCCATTGTGACAAATTGAATTTATTTACACTTTTCTTTTGCTGAATAGAGTTAAATAAAAGAGGGTTTTATTTTTATTTCGAGTTTAATGCATGTCTTTTGGTGTAACGAAGAGAATTCAACCATTTTGATTAGCTGATATACGCAAGGACATTGTTGTCCATTGTTTTTATTGGACTATAGAGAACGTGAAAACATAGTATCAAGCCGAGAGCACGATCACTCAAACATGCGCAATTACAAGTTGAAATACAACAGTTTATCACGTATCTTACCTATAGCTGAATTTCGTTTGAGATTACCCCATCACTTTACAATTACCTAGTAAATTTAACGTACATCCATCCATCCATCCGTCCAACCATCCATCCATCCATCCATCCATCCAATTATAATCACTTGCACCTTGGTCTAGATTGCGGAGAGGGATGCCAATCCATTCGCTGTTACACGCGCAATTTCAAACGCACAAACTATGCGCAAATTAAAGACATTAACCTGACTGCAAGTCTTTGAAACCGGTGTACCCGTAAAAAAAACAATGGGTCAATAAATCACGGCAAATAGTGGTATTGCACTCAAAATCTCAATGTATCCCTGTAAGGATTTGCCAGTTGCATAATACGTGTAGGCGGATTTCCACGAGGATGGTTTGACTCACAGAATCCCTGAAGTAGAATTGCCCACCTTCCATCAATTAAGTGTGCTGATCTTTTTTTCCGACAGATGTCGCTGTAAGATCCAAAACGTGGATATTGCGATTGCGAAAAGCTAATTGATGGGCATTTTCCTAATTATGTTCTTTCATATTCCTAATTAAGCGGCGGGGTAGGTCACAGGTTAGTAGTTCTTACTCTTTGAAAGCTATTTCCACTCCGTTTCCAAGAAACATTAATTTCCCGAAGAATATATTTTTTTTCTTATTTGCATCTTGACGCGTCACTTAAACATTAGCTATTGGTTATTTTTAGAATAGACACTTTGCTGCAGCAAAGAGAATAATTAGCTCCCTTCAAATTAGAATAAACTAAATAAAAGCGTCGGGGATCATTCTCGTGCGGCAAACAAACCGCTGGTTTATAAAATAAAACTAAGTGCCCGATAAGCCCATGCCATACCCAAAAGCATCAAGTTCTGTGTTTATTCTCATAATTAATATTATTTGCGCATAACATTATCGACCGCATGGCACGCGCATTTGCAAAAACTGGCCCAGTCCAGGTCACGTTGTCTCACGGAAGATGGGAAAGGAGGAGATACTTGGCCGGCAACCTGCAGATGTAGTTGCCTCATTCCAGGTTATTAACACCATGGACTCAAGGGCACAAAAGCACTAACACAAACGCATCTTGGCTGCCAAGCCCTTTTTATGGTCTTCGCCTTCTGCGTCTATAGAATAAACAGCTTTCATGTACAAAGCAAGCTCATGTCCAGTCTCCGAGTTCATTGTCTGCTCAAACGAGCATCATTCAGGTGAAGTGTGCAGGCATGCCAGGATTTGTGCAATACGAGTAGCAGTCAAAATCAGAATAATTGCAAATTATGTAATATAACTTGCTTAGCACAAGCATCTGGATGAGGAAAAACACATTTTAACCGTTGCACAAAGAATGTATGTGTGATGCAGAAAAAAAACTACTTAAAAAAAAAATCAGTAAATGTTTGATTGCTATTTATAATTATTTGACATACCTTAAAGGTACTAAATGGAACACGCCGTTTGTATATCATTAAGAATTATTCCAGACAGCAATAAAATCATTTTAACGTGCCAATGTTATGTTGAGCAATTAATTTCTTGTGACAAGCAAGGCTTTGTATAAAGATTACTAATAACAGCTGTTTCACGACATGTGCACAGAATACGAAATAAAAAAAAAACTGTTAGTCAAAAACACAGTAACTTGTGTCGCTACCAAGTTAGGTGAAAACTAAATTTTTAACATGTTTTTCTGAAATTTCATATTCCTATAGAAGTTGTAACTGATCTACATCTGCAGGCGCTTGATCCGCCCTACCCGCTTCAATACACCGCAAGCCGGGTGCTGGAGCGCTTCTCCGAGACTCAAGCCTGGCGCATGGACGTGCTCATTCCCGTGGTTCCGAGAGGGGGCGATGAAGTTTTTCTTCCCCCTCCACGGAGCGTGTGAACAGGAATAGTACGCTCCAGAGACAGCATTGAGCTGATTGAGCCTTTCACCTCTGGTATTATCATCAGCACCATCTATGTACGACCGTCTCCGCAAAATATCCACCTCTTTTTAAAAGGTTTTCTAACCCTAGCCATGAAACAAACCCTCGTGGAATTGATGAGGATGAGCAGAATATGCCGGATGATACTTGCCACTTGTTTGGGATCTTTTATTCTGGTCATCTTTTATTTCCAAAGTATGTTTCAGCCAGGTAGGACTTGTCTTTCAGCCTTCCGTGACATACTAAGCCCATTGATTATTGACGTTTACGGAACTGTTTGTAATGCCACCGAGGTGATTTTTCACATGCCCTGATTAAATGCCTCCTTTTAGAAGCGTGCGATCGTTTAAATAATCGCCGCCTTTTAAGAGACCCGGCTAGTTATACAGCGCATGGTAGCTTATACTTGTGTTGTAGCGCGTTTCGACGGGCGATTATTATCGGTAACTGGCGGATTCTCATGTATCATTATTTGACTGTTGGCACATTGCACGATCAGATGCAACTTTGCATGTGTTATGTGTTATTTTCTCTTGATCGAAGCACGAGATCCAACAATGGTATTTATATATACCTCGCTGCCACGGTCATTGTTTCCATTCATTGCTTGTGGAGGATTCCTTCGCTTCGCCTGTGAAGTTATTTTGCACGGCAGAGCTCCTGTCGGACTCGCGCCTGCGTCTAAATGGCCAGTCACGCTTTAACACATTGACTTGCAATAAGCACCGACAATAGCAACTGGCAAAAAAAGTATTCATGGTGCTGAGAAAACGAATCAAATAATTACAAGAAGCTTACGCCGTGGGGATTTTCACAGGTTTAAAACGGACACCTCAGGTCGAAAAATAAACCGAATTAGTTTATTAACGAGCATCGTGGACATGAAGCTATAAGTCATTATCTGTATTTGTATCTTTAATGGTGTGTTAATAATAATAATACCATTATCTTAATGAGAACTGTCGATAGATATTTACATGAGAATACATTTCGTTATACCACCAGAAAAATAAATATACGCCTTCATTCTGGATACATTTAAATGTTGCTGTGCAAAGCCAGAAAACTGTGAAATACAGGTTTCCTGTGTTTCGTCATTTAAGAAGTTAGAAAATAACTGGTGACATTCGTGATGTTCCGCATTCGTATTATGCAAGGCCGATTAGATTGGGCAGAAAATATATTTTAATTTTGAGAAAACGTTTAAGTCGATGTCGTTGCCGTGGTCATTTTGTCATAGGTAATCTAGATTTTATCGGAGACAGAAAGAGTTGCATTTCTGTAAAATATTCTGTCGTGCAACTTAGCAGGTTTGTAGTTATTTTCATTTCAAGTTTTGTATCACCTCAGGGAAAGGATCACATTTAATCAGCTGTAAGACTAAACACACGACTTGTGTTAAATAACACCTATTCACACGTAGCGTTACAATTCAGGTCATATAACTTTACTTATACGTTAGAAAAAAATGCAACAAGAAGTATAATTGAATGCGAGTGCTTCATTAAAATCACATTGCTTTGCGTGTTTGTATTGGTGTGATTGTACCTTAAAAAATACACGCACAGCTAGGTCAATCGGCGCAACACAGAATATACGTCTCTTTCAGATGACTTATGATTTTAATATGTACAATAGAATCAAACATCAGACACATCTAAGCGCTTCCCTAACTTTATAAAAGACATTTCATGTAGTATCAAGTTTAGACAGGCTTATGTGATACATAATATATTATAAATTGAAATTCTGGACTTTGAAACAGAACTACCGGTCCCTCCTAAGTGTATTTCTGTGGTGGAACGGTCATTTGGCTGCTTGGCACGCTGATGCAGCCTGGGATGATGAGCAGGTGCTCCAACCAATGGGAGGTACGGAGTGTGTGGTGGGCGGAATAATACTGTGACACATGGCTATGTCAGCCAATGGGGATGCATCTTATCCTTTGTTGGTAAGCTCCAGGGTCTGAAGTAATAGATTTCGGTAGGTGTAAAGAAAAGGTCTTTGTTGTTCTGGGAGATGCATCAGGACTGGGGAGGTGCTTCAGCATCGTGGTAGTAGCAGACCTTTTGTGTCATATGTAATTTTTGAGATTCGTGGTGGGATAACGTCAGCAGTTAGTTTTGCAAGACAATCTGAAGCAGAGATGTTTCTTCTGGTTGGCGTAACCAGTCATGGGTTTGGACAGGATCCGGTTAAGAAGTGGCTTGGTCTTCCAGATAGATCTGGATGGTGGATTTGAAGCCAATGGCGATTGGACGAAGAGCACAAAGATGCTCTCCAGCACCGATGGTGTTCAAAGCCAGTCCAATCTGCACTGTCACGCTGACATCATTCCCACAATGCCGGTTTAGCATTTTACCCTGCCTCTATAAAGATCGCTTAAGGCTTTCAGTCAGACTCCCCGTGTGCCCCAGAAATGAGCAGTTATCAAATGAGTTTTTTTTTTATCTCACTTAAAGTAACCTGGTAAAATGCACTGAATGTTAGCATGGGTTAATCTATGAGGCGCCTCCTGTAAGCCTGACTCCTTGGTTCCCATTTGATCTGCTACAGCATCATTCACCCGCGTAAACATGGCTGTCCTTATTTGCGTTCGACATACAGGTGAGGCGAAACTGCTGAGACACGGACAAGAAGCAAGGAATCTGGTCTGGAAAACAGACCACAGATCTGCGGGTGTGCAAACTAGCAACCATATACTCTCCCAGGTCACTACTCTTGTTGCATCACTCTCACACACACACACACACACACACACGTGCGCTGACACAGTAGGACACCACGATGCCATTATAGGGCTGTCAGCAAGATTCCTGCTGATGCTGCGGTACATGGCTGGAAGCTCGGTGTGGAATAAGAACGGGAGCCATATGATGTATGTTTTATGGAGATTCCAGGGCGTGGGAAGAGGCCACGCAGAACTCAAGAGGACGGAATATTTTGGCATGGGGGACTTTGTAAATTTTAGGATTGGGGGGTCCTGGTTGGCTGTCCGGAAGCTGTTACTTCCCGTAAATGAGATGCAGGAAGACTGAGATTCATGTTATTTTAGTTCCTGAGCCCTTGCGTGTCTGACTGAATGTGTTATTGACTCTCCCTTGTCCAAAGCTTCCTCTCGCTGAGATTCGCTCTCTCACACCCACTGGGCTCCATCCTTAATAATGGCTGCCACAATCCCCCCCCCCCAACATTCTGAGGTGCTCATCTTCTGAAATGTGCTTTCAATACATTTGGGGGAAAAAAAAGCTTTTCATAAAATAATGACAGTGAATAACAGTTTATAAATGGTTATTTGGGTTGTCGCGGGGACATTGTTGGCTTTGTTCTGACAATTGAGCATTTGTCAGAAGAGGTTGTATTCGTTTTTTATTTCCTAAATAATGTCATGGGGTTGTGACATCAGGAGCTGTTTGTAATTACCTTTTGTATAATCTCTGTGGTAGAAAAATTACAAATCAACCTCTCTGATAACTCTAGTTGAGCCACTTAGAATGAGACTCTGGACCTATCAGTTGGTGAGTAAAGAAAATCTCTTTTATTCCAGCAATTTCAGCAAAGCGCTCCCGTCACACTCTGGCACTCGGTACCAAGTCACACCCAGCACACAGAGCAACCAGTTGATAAACCATAACTCCCAATTCCCAATAAGGACTTCTAAGCCCTGATTGGTCACAAAACACCAACAAACTGAGCTGTAACGTATAACAAACACAATTCTCCCGCTCTATTGGCAGCAAAGGTAACATGCACCCATTTTGCTCAATTTACCGGAATCTGTCTCGACTGCTAGACTCTACTTGAGATATGTTTATAGATATCGATTATATGACATTGAATCACTGTTAATGTTTGGGTGTTCCGTTGATTAATGATTAAGACATTGACATATTGTCATTCGATCACTGCAAATACATGGTCAGCGTATGATTAGTATGATTAACATGATTACTTATACATTTGCACTACCACGTATTATATATTGTCTACTGCAACTATTTTATTAAGCTATAGCTCTTTGTGCGCCGGTTGGGGCAGCTTCGAATCTCTTCCTGCAGGTGGTTTCTCCCCCCCTTTGCTCCGCTGTCTGCCTCTCCAAGGTCTGATCTTTCTTCAGGGTCTGCAGAACTAACTGCAGGTAGCTATCACTAAGCGAGGTCACACAGTATTCAGAACAATCTCTTCTTGCCTAAGGCTTAAGACATAACAGACTCAATATGCCTACCAATGTCCAATTTTCCTTCCAAATATCAGGAGTCTGTACCTACATCCAGAAGGCCGCTGGTTTGATTCCCACAGCTGACTGAGTGATCCTATCACCGTTGGGTTCTTCAGCGTGGCTGTTTTTCCCAAACACTGACCCCAAACTCAACATGTCTGCTTGCATGTAAATGGGATATATGAAAATTTTACATTCCCAGGTACCTGTACTGGTACCATTGGCAAAAAAAGCTTCATCATAGAGCATATGACTTAGAAATGTATGCTGGATATTTCCTAAAAGATAAAACTGTCAGCTATGATGCAGACAAGAAAGGAAACAGACAAAGAAAACCTAGAGATACGTAACTTAAAAAGGGAAATGGGTTATCTGCCACGGCGACAATGAGGAACAGCATAAAAGTCTCTTATTTTGGAGTGCTTCCCCTTTAAGAGGCATGGCGTGGTGGATGGATGACTGGAAGGTCCCTGCATGACTGCCACACGCTGGTGTCCCCTTTCACTCTGCCAGTCATTCACCGTGCACTAAAAAAGGGGGTTTGCCTCACTAAATACCCAGAATGCATCATGGGCATCCAGCATTACCACTTGCTACTGGAGAGGGACTGATGTTCTTGGTTTGGGGTGGGGGTTGGGCGTTGAAGCGTAAAAGAATGAGCTTCTGGTTCATGGCATCACACTAAAAGCCTGTGAAAGAATCGCTTGGCCCGTGACTGGAATTTCTTTGGGAAACTCTAAATTCCTTAGTGTCAGTGGTCAAAGCTGCGTATGGAGGTGATACCGTACGTCAGCGGAGAGACGCTCGATTGTCGAGTTCGTTTCACAGCTGCATGCCCCATTGATAGCCAGCGCTCTGTGATTCCCCCTGTTTCTCTAAACCTTTCGGTTGTTTTTTTTTTTTCTTTGTTTGCACAAATGGCAATAAATAAGGCCCCCCTCATTCAGGATCCAGTTATTTCCTCCAGCCGGCTCCGAGTCCGTTTGCGATGCCGCAGGTCGCTTCCCAGTCGCCCGTGTGACTCCCGTCGTCGCTCCGGCCCGATCCGTGGTGATTTCCAACTGCCGTGGAAAACAAAACTGCCCTGGGTGTCGTCGTCACCTTGGTTGACCTTCGGAATCCTTCTCGATGTAGGTGAGCCGACATTCCCTAATCGTGCTCCGCCATGAAGTAGGAGGTTCTGCGTTTGACAGGAAAGGCTGCATTTCTTGTTCCCCACCCCGTGAGACTGGGGAGGGTTGCATGCCTGAAGGCCACGATTGTACAAATTGGGCTGATAACCATCTGCTGAATCTGACTGAGCTTCAGATTCAGACGGCGAGGGCCGGTGGTCCTGCATGATATTCCCCCCTTATTTCCCAGCATTTCTCTTTGATCTGATTGGCAGTCAGAGGAGTGAGGAGGTGCCGAATCTCGCCGGGCCGTGCTAAAAGACGCAGCCGTGCGGCACGCAGCTGTCGAATGCTGGTCGGCGAGTGGACCCG
>JAODKF010000068.1:21726543-21757175 GCA_026779585.1 Mormyrus proboscirostris
GGGAGTGCCCACAAAGCTCTAGGTTAGGTCCAGAAGGAGCGCCCTCCCTGGTGACCACGGAAACAGTGCCAGCTCTTCCTGGTGGACTTCACTGCGCACATCCAGGAGAGATATGATTACGTCGTCACCTCCGTTCAAGGGCTGTCACAGATGGCTTGGGTGGAGTTCCAGCACTGGGGGGGGGGGGGTTGGTTGACAGCGAGGCTTTTGACTAATGAGACGGTGTCCATAAGCTGGTTTGTGGGTTCCTAAGGACAGATTTATGCAGATAGAGATTTTTTTTCCCCTGAAATTTGCATGGTCAGCTTCAGGAAAATTATCACATAGCAGCATCTATTTTTAAGGGGTTGCGGTGAATCGGATTGTCAGCCTGTAATTTGATGGCGTCTGCCTGGGGTGTGTGACAGGTGAAAACCCATGTAGCAGGGAGGGATACAGTCGCAAATTTAGAGGACTGACTTTGGCCGTCCTCTGTGTTAGGACTTCTAACCCCCTCTCACCCACACACACATACACACCTGTGAGGAAAGAGTACAATCCAGTGACTGGTCAGCTAAAATTAATTTGCCACTGTGAGGATGTTTCCGTTGAGATCGACATTATTTCGGCTTTTAGATGGTTTGCATTAGCCTTAGAGCTCCACCCAAACGTTTGTAGGTTCACGTCTGCAGTGGAGATCTGCTTGTGTACACTTGAAATAAAACGTTACAACTTTAGTTCTACTCTGGAAAACGGTCCGCGGAGTTACTCCAAGCCATGGTAACCCAGTGGTATGTCGTTTTTCTCCGTTTTCCTCACGTATGATGACAGGGTGTGTGCTTTTAAAACCAGACACCCGTCAGAGACCATGCAGTGCTCACTGTATTTTTGCTAGGCTGTTTGTTTGGCCTGCGTTGTTGTTTTTTTAGTCCCTTTGAGAGAATAGAGATTAGTTTACCGCAGTCCTCTTGTGGCCTCTCACTTCCTGCTACTTTTTTTTTCTTTCTTTTATCTCAGTCGTGCACAACAGCCCTCCAGACAGGAAGTGATGCAAATACGTTTCACCAATGTCCTGCTAATGTGCCACCAGAGTAGAGTGAGCTCAAAAAGCGCTTCTCTTCGGTGCGAATTTGGTATTCTGACAGCGTCACGCATAAGAAGTATCACGGAAAGCCGGCATTTAAACGTTAAAGTGGCTGCGCGAATTGCGTTTGCCGTGAGCATGCGAAGGTGGGTCCTCTCGTGCTTCGGTCCTTTGTGCTGGTCTGAATGGTCTCCCTGCGATCAGCTTTCAGCTTGGGATGCCTTCAGTCATGTGACGTTTCGCTCACGACGTCGTCCGGCTCATTCGGCGTAAGGATTCACCGACTTGCCGTGTAAGCTGCTAGACCGAGGGTGATGGCGAGGCACTCCGCAGGGGTGGGTGCCTCAATTTGTCTCAGGGGTCAGGCTGCATCCGTGTAGGGAAACCTGCCAAAGTACGGTGTGATTGACAAAACGCGACTAACTGCTGGAGTAGCATTTAGCTTGATTTTATGTCGCAGGGCTATGGTCTGTGCGATCATATCTACGTTGTTTATGTTCCCCTAAGTTAGGGTAACACATTAAATAAGTCTATTGTTCTGTTCCCACGGTAGCTGGCAGGAAGAGAGGAGTAGCACTCAGAGTTTGTTAGCTTTTATGGGTGTGAGTCTTGGAGAGGCCTAACCTCTGATATGGTTAAACGTTTTCGTGGTTTTAGTCTGAGAAATCAGCAGCGCTGACCAGGAAGAAACGCGTCATCCCGGTGATGTCACCCAGCTGGCGCTGGAGTCCGTGTGGCTTTTAGCGTGTTGTCACGGGGCGAACGCCGCCATCTGCCGGCTTTCAAAGGGGGGAGGGGGGTTTATTTCCCCCAGGAGGGTGGGGGGCAGCGGCCCCATCAGAGCAAAGCGACGGCGCGATGTCAACCGTGCCGAGGATGGGAGCGTTTGTTGTCGTGGCGATTCACCCGCGGAAAGCCTGATGTTGTCCATGACTCACTGTGACTCACCATGACGACAGCGGCGGCTTTGCGGTGGGGGTCACGGAGATGGTGGTGTCTGAGGTTGCTCTGATTCAGCACCTCTCTGTCTGGTAGGGTGGGGGTTATATTCATTTTATCGGATTCGCTGATTTATCACCGTAAATGTTGACACCTCAGCCGTGTGAAGATCTCGAGCTCCTCTCCTGGACTTCTGCAGATGTGGTTTGGAAACCTGCAGCAGCTTCTCCTCTCGGGGGGATGGGAGGGAAGGCAGCCATCCAGAACATAACCGTCATCCGCATCCTTCATAGGACTGTGAGGAGCCTAGATCGAGAAGCTGAGGGTGTTGGTGCCTGACAGGAGCAGCTGACGCACGGGTGATGGCACTGACAGTGCCAGAGTCCTGCTCATCCTGTAGCAGTTTGAGGAGAACCAGACATCCATAGCGACAGCATAAATGACTTTATCAGCAAGTAACCCGGACAACTGCATGAAGATAGGTGACTGGCCCATTCTTGATCAAAGAGGGCGGGACCACAGGGGCACTGGCCCCAGCTGAAAGCTGATTGGCCCGCCGAGTGCTCCCTGTCACTCGCCGATTCAAAACATATGACTGGCTATTGATGAGGTTGGCTCCTCTGTATCAATTATAGCCCCTCTTATTTCCCTATCTTTAAAAAGTCCCCCCTGACAACCATTAAAGAATCAGAGGAAACATCGATAAACTTTACAATCTGCGTTTAACTTGGTGTTTTCAAATGCTTTTACCTCCCATAAACACACAATGGGGCCCGGATAATACAAAAATCACGGGTTTGAACACTCGTCGTTTTCTGTATTGAATCCTAAGCAGCACAAATCGATTCGTCCATGGAAAGGCACAAAAATCATTTCACCCCTGTAGCCTCTGCTGTGTTTGGAGGGCAATGCCCGTGAGGGGCAGCGGTGTTCGGTAATGCGGCATCGATCGTGCGGATGGTGAGCTGGAAGGACGGAAGGCCGTTAAAAATGGTTCAGCCAAAGATGCTTCTTCCAATTTCCTTCACGGTTAAATGGCTTCCTGGCATCGACTGACCCCGAACGATGATTTCAGGGGGCAGAGCTGGGCTCGATCGCTGCACATCCCAGTAACTGTCAGCATGGAGACCAGTCATTAAGAATTTAGTGAAGAATTTCAGGTTCACGTTCATGAAGATTCATAAATGTTTGGTAATTGAGATGAGCCTTTGCAGACACCCTTCAAGGGCATGTAAGGACAGGATGGGCAGGATATCTGGCGATTTCGTTCTCCACTGACCTTTCACCTTCTCCATCTGTACATCCTCCAACTTGGACCCAGGAGCAGCGGAAGTTGGAGGATGCATCTTTCATATTTGCTCGCTAGTCCAGGGTCGTGATGAGTTTGGACATTGATGGACAGTGTTCAAGAGAGAGGCCATCTTTGACTGGATGAGTTACACTATTGGTCTTTTCTTCAGCTGGTAATAGTTACATAAGTTCTTCAGATGAAGAACAGCAGCAATTGAACTCTAAAGATTCACTAACGCCATGGAAACAAGTGCTTGCCTTAGCAACCAAAAGGTCCGCGATGGCTTTATGACCGTGAAAGTGGGCTTGGCGTAACCACGGCCACGTCAGCAAATGAGGTTGTCACTACGGGCCACCAGCCTAGACAGCAACGCCTTGGCACTGCCTCATTTCTCCCGGCTGGCACGGGAGAGCGCAGAGGGTGTGCCGGCGGAGAGGAGAGAAATCCGCCTGGACAAATTTTTCGCTTCAGTGAGTGCCATTGTTCACGCAATATGAAGATCCTGTGCTTCTGCCTTCTGAAAGGAGAAGCAGCCTTTCAATTAGATCATGGCCGTCTTGCAGCAAGATGAACGGTCAGACCGCCGAAGGCCAAAACGGAGAAGGTCGCCATGAAGAGAAAGTCATGCATTTTAAGGTGATTTAAGAGCCAATTGCTGCCGCCGCTGTGATCATCAGTTGTGCATGACTCAGTCAGTCCTATCTCCAGTCTGAATTCTGTCCCAGCCTCAGCCCTGCGCAGATCCCTGTGTGGCCAAGCGATGGCCGCACCAACGTGTATGCCCAGGGTGGGGGCATGGATCTGTAGGAGGATGTAGGTGTGCAACATGCATCATAAATTCCTCTCAGAGAGTCCGGTACCACGGGGTTATGGGAGGAAAGGAAATGTAGCATAAACAAAGGAAAACTCCCATAAGGGAAGGACAGTTTGGTCAGAGTCAGCTGCCTTCCCGGCCGTCTCCTCAGCTGCCATCATTTATTTCAGGGATTCTTACTCGCTTGAGCCATATGGATGAGGATCTCAGGGAAAGATCTGGTCTGTTTGCAGAATCTTTGATGTTCTTGGCGATGGTTTCCCCCCAACTCGTGATTGTTCACGGGCATCATAGGTGCACGTGGACCTGATGACCCCTTCGCAGGTGTGTACAGGTCTGTGGAGCATGGTGCCCCCCTGGCACCATGGCAGCTGACCGACAGGTACATTTAGCAGGTAGTTCCTAACCCCCAGCCCCAAGGGTCAGTGAGCCGAACTGACATTCTTTCCCACTTCACTGCATTTTGGGTAAACGCTTCCCTCGCTGGAGCTGAATGATGTTCGGCGAGCGGCTCGGGGCTCGAGATGGCCCGGCATGCTTCTGACAATCCCCCCCCCCTCCACCCCACCCCCACACACCCAGCCGACACCCTGGGGTCCTGAGCATTACAGCCCCCTCAACGGAAGATGGATTTAACACATAATGAGGTAATAAATAAAGAGACCGCTTAGGTATCGACCTCCTAGCACACCCGGTCCTTGGGGACTTGCAGACAGTCCACATTTTTGCTTCCACCCAGCTCCTTGCCAGACAGTCCACATTTTCCCTGCCAGAAAGCATTTCCGGGAGTTGGGAGATATCAAAATCGTGGACCATCTATGGGTCCCCGAGGACTAGATTAGGAAACACTACCCCGGGATAATAGCTTGTGAGGTACGGCTGAACAAAGTTTGTTTTTGTGTGTTTCTACAAGCTTTCATGAGCTCGCGCGGTCAACGGGGATGTAATGAGCGGTGGCTGGGTCGTCGAGGCGTTCCGCTGGAGTCTGCGTGCGTCACCCTGTGAGAAAGAATCGTGTTACAGGCCAGCGTTGAAGGTCCCGATTGTACGCCGTGAGCGCATGTAGCCTGGGTCCCGTCCCTGTTGGCGGCACGCCTTTTTACAGCCCCTAATTACGCATGTGCCTTCGGAAACCCCCGTTCACCGACCAGGCCTGTTATTATCCCTTATCTCCAAGGAATCTGGTTTGCTGCTCTAATTGAGTTTTTATTTGGCTGCCGGTTTTTGTGGCGCGGTTTTTTTACCCATTAATCCTGAAGGTCTAAACTCGCCTGAGGGGTGTTATATCTGAACAGAACCGCACGGGGCACCGTGTAGCTCATGGAACCATTTGGACCCTTTAAATTCCACTAGAATAGTGATCAGAAATGCAATCCTATGGTCGCTGGCCCGCATCCCGGGCAGGACCTGCTGTTATACCCTTAACATTTTCCATTTTGTTTTAGAACTTTTTTTTTTTTTTTTTGAGAAAGAAGGGTCAACCAATCGCCGAAGCAACTGGGGAATAAGGGCTTTTCTCAGGGGTGTAAATTGAAACCGTGCGATTTCACCTATTGGCCATCCAATCATCCAATCACAGGTACAGCGGCTTATCCTGCTGAGCCACACCTACTCTGTCTTACCATGAATTATAATGTCCAGCTGTCTAAACAATATATGTGTACCATCAAGCTGACTTTAACTCCCAGGGTTCATATGGACGTCGTAATGACCTGTCGCCTGTCTGGGTCTACGGGCTTCCTCATGGCATCATCATCCTCATGCTAAACTGCAAGTATGAGGGTCCCCCAGTATGACATTATTAAAATTCTTGTGAGTCATACTGGAAAAGCGAAACCGCAAAAGCCGCCATTTTGGCTCTGAGAGCTGACCGACACACATGGAAATAATACGTAAGGGTTGAGTGAGGCTTCCCCCTAGCCGCTATGTCATGATCTGTAATCGCTGGCTGACAGAGGGGTCTCCCCCCGACGGCTTTGATGAGGCCTTTCACACGCGGTCGATCGACTCCTCCGTGCCTCCGCTGCCCGTTGGAGGTCTGTCGATCAGTGCCTGCCCCCCGCCCCCATACCCTTCTGGCCTTAAGTGCATCTCAGGGGGGGTTTGATTAAAATGCAGCTGCAGCAGCCGGGAATCTCATCAGCGGCAACCTTCTCGCTCGTGGGGGGAGGCCTGATCATTATTACGCACCCGCCGGGGGGGTGCGGGGGGGTGTCTGATTTCAGCAGTAGAGTTCACACTGTGAACTTCACCGTGTGGATGGACAGTGCTTAGGTGTGTTTGTGTGGGAGTCACGTATATATTACATTGGTCCCCACAATGTGTTAAAAACCTATTATTTTGACTTTTTAATATTTATTTTTTTCTGTTGACAAAGGCAATGTCAATTTCCTAAAAAAATGTGACTACAATAAAAACAAAATGTCCAAGCACTTGTATTTTGTTTGGTTACTTAGGGTTAAGGTTAGGGCTGCGTAGGGGTTAAGTTTTAAGTTTGTCATGTTGGGATTAGAGTTATGCTCATAGACATGAATGGACGGTCCCCACAAAGATATGAATGGAAATGTGTGTGTGTGTGTGTCTGTGTGTCTGTGTGTATATGTCTCTCTGTAAGTGTGTTTCACTGTGTATGTCTGTGGGTGTGTCTGTGTGTGTCTGTGTCTCTGAGTGTGTGTGTTACTGTGTGTGTATCTGAGTGTATCTGTGTGTCTGTGTGTATATGTGTCTCTGTGAGTGTGTGTGTCACTGTGTGTGTCTGTGTGCGTGCGTCTGTGTCTGTGAGTGTGTTTCTCTGTGTCTCTGTGAGTTTGTCTATGTGTGTGTCTCTGTCTGTGAGTGTATCTGTGTGTGTCTGTGAGTGTATCTGTGTTTGTCTGTGTGTGAGTGTGTGTGTCTGTGAGCGTGTTTCTGTGTGTCTCTGTGAGTTTGTCTGTGTGTGTGTCTCTGTCAGTGTGTGTATCTGTGAGTGTGTGTGTGTCCCACTGTGCTCAGACACAAACGTTTCTTGGGACAGTAACATGTTTTAGCTCCTGGGAGATCATTTGTTTTTCCACACGGGTTTTATTTCCTCAGATTAGAGGGTCTTTCACCATGACGAGGGACCTGAGGTCGCTGCTCGAGGTGCGAGTTCCGGTGCTGTCGCTCAGTGGGACTGGATACCAGCGGCCGCCGGGTCAAATCCCAGGGTCAGCCGAGTGATTTCGCCGTTGGCCCTTAATCCCTCCAGGGACTGTCTGACCCTGATTTAAAAAAATGTTGCTTTGGATAAAAGCAGCTGCTGCATAAATTAAATGTAATGTAATGAACCGAACGGCTAATTAGGCATCCGGCTGTATGACTCAGCAGAGTGTAAGAGGCTCCGCCCACAAACTTATAAACCAGGGTCTGGAGATGAATCACCAGACTGGAGCTGAAGCAAGACCAGTCTTGCCTTCTTGTTCTTCTTTTTTCTTCTTTTTCATCCTTCTCTTCTTCATCTTCCTTCTGTCCACTGTCACTCTCTGCAGCTTTACCAGAAGTTCCTTTTCTGTTTTAATTTGGAAGCTCCTCTATTTGCCTGCTCACTCCAGCTCTGCTCAAAGAGCAAAGAACACACAGTGAATCCCGACAGACCATAATGATAAACCATCCATCCGTCTGCTAACCACTTACCCTGGTCTGGGCCATGGGCAGGGCGCCGGAGCTGGGGTCCGGCCTGGATGGAATTCTTGTCTGTCATAGGGCTCAGAAATGGACTGTAGTTATTCACTACAGGCAGTTTAGAAACATGGGTTATCCTGACTACATGTCTTTGGACTGTAGGAGGTGCGATTCGAACCCCTAACCTTGGAGGTGTGAGGTCACTGTGCTACCCACCGAATAGAACCTAAAATCTAATAAATGTAATAAAATGCAGTGTGATTGCTGCTGATGCATGCTCTGCCGTGATTGGTGCTCTGCCGTGATTGGTGCTCTGCCGTGATTGGTGCTCTGCAGCTCCCTCCCTGCAGGGTTTGTCCTACCCAGCTGAGCTTTGTGGCAAAGCTGCATCCCAGAGAAAAAGACCCAGTGGAGGGAGGGGGGGGGGGCATGTCCACAGACAGTGTGCTAAATATAGAGGGGCCTACCCTCCAAACACAGCGGGGGAGGAGAGATTTGGGCGGGGCATTGGGTGCCGATGCTGTGTTTGTTGCGGAGAGGGGGAGCGATGGGAAGAGAGGTCCTGAGGAGAAAGTGGGATGAAGGATAAGATCCCTCTGGGTGAGGAACCGCTGGTCAGGGGGTCCATTCTTCTGGCAGCAGCAGGCCGGCCAAACGCATTGGCTGCAGGAGCATGTTGAAAAGCATCGCATGTGACAAGTGTGACTGCATGCAGTCCAGTGGTGGCCGGCCGCTCGGCTGCGCAGGGGCTCTCACTGCACCAGCCATACTGTGCTTTTTAAAAGTGTCTTTTTTGCTGACACAAGCTGAGTTTTGCATCTCCCAGAGGAGACCTAATCATTCTTTGGGCCCGAAAAGAGAACGGGGGGAGTGGCATTGCGGGGCTCTGGCAGAGCAGAATCCTGCAAAAATGGTAATGGAAAGGCGATTTATGAGTTTTTTTTTGAGCTGCGGGGAGTTGTGGGGAGGGGTGGTCTGTCCATGTCCCTTCTGAATGCAGCAATTATGGAACATTTATACCCATCCATCCATCCATCCATCCATCCATCCATTCCTTGACTTTGGAGCAGCCAGAAACAAATGCTTGTCCAGACTGATGTTTGCTTCCAGCTGCTGGGTCACGGCTTTCATTGGCCTGTTCCCCTTTCGGTTTGGGTCACCGCCGTGCCGTCCTATTGGCCGTGGGGGTGAGGGACTTGTCAGCTGACGGTCTGCCGGCTGCCCGGGGCAGCCAGGAATGCGGTGAAGGCCTCGGCCCTTGTCTGAGCGGGAGCGCTTCCAGCAGGGCATTCTGCCCCTGCCGTGCATCTCTTATCTTCTCTTCCGCTTTTTTGTGATTAACACGATGTGATGAGTAAAAAATACATCCCATAATAAGCGCCTGTGAGCCGGGGCATTAGGAGGTCAGTCATGCTGGTGTGTAGACTGAGTGTGATTAAGGATTAATGTTTACAGTCTGCCTGCAAACACACATAGCTGCTGTTTCACTTGGTATTCGGCCGGAGATCTTTATTTATTTGTCCCTGATTGAAATAAGTCAGCATAAGGCTCAAAAATGCCCCTCTCCACTCCCCCCCCCCCAGACTCAGACTCCCCATATGGCTGCAATAAGCAAGGGGTTTTTGACTTGCATTCAATGAAGTGCTCGAGCAGGTATGCAGCATGGATGGATGGATGGATAGGCAGGGCTGACAGAAAGATCTAAGAGCGTAATTATCCTGATGGGATTCGGCAAACACGGTCACAGCAGAGTCAGCCTGCGAAGGACAGTAGTTTTGAACTTTCAGAGCACATTGAAAACAGAAGCGGGCTCCTCTGTGGGGGCCAGCGCTTCCCCAGGAAAAAATAACAAGCTAACCCGAATCTTCCATTCTGTCGAAATGAAATACTTCCCGTCAGAGGACACCCATGCAGGACTGTCGCTTTGTTCGCCTACGCTGAGTGCAGCTGTGTAAATATCGGCGTTTTTCAAGTGTAGTCAGTCATGAAATCGGTTAACAACAAGCATAATCAGCCTGTAACGGAGAGGGTCTCACTTGTGTAATTAATAACATGCGTGGACCTGCATCTCGTCCTAGAGGCCTCTGCGTCGGTGTAGGATAATCCCACTGCAGCCCCCCCTCTCCCCCCGGTCTGAGCAGGAGCGCTCTATTCGGAAGAACTTGAATGACAAGTATTGAGCCAAGGAACAAAGATGATGCTTAATCGGGAGCCTTTTAGAACACTAGAGCTTTTCTTTAAAAAAAAAAAACATTTCTATTTCTTTGTTTCGAGCAGATCTGAGCAAACCTGGGTGCCGAGTAGGAGGGAGTGGCGGCGGGGTTCCCGGTCGGTTCTAGGTAAATTTAGACCCGGTGGGAAAGAGCCTTGAGGCTGCTGGGCAGAGTTCGGCGTCAGATTTTTGTTTTCTTTTCCCCCGTGGGACGGAGAGCTCTGAACACGCCGGCGTGAAGCTGATCTGAGTCACCTCTGAGTCGGGGGGGAGTCACCCAGAGGGACGCCCTGGGTTTGAGTGGCGCAGTCCTGCCCAAACCATCGAGGGAAGGGTGTGGATCTGCTAAGATGTGTGTGTGGGGATTTCAGCTGAAAATGCATGGAAACTGAATGGCATCATCTGTGCAGGTCTAAAAGGACATTAAATGAAATTATTTTTTTTCTGACTCCCACAGTAGAAAGCTCCAACTCTTTATGGATCCTGGAGCTGTGTTTCGTGTTGTCGTCCTCTGAAGAGTCATGGTAGAGAGAGGGAAGCAGGGAGAGAGGGAGCCCTAGCGTGGCATGTCAGAGGGGGTGGGGCAGCCACTGCTGTTTAGTGAAGAATCTCTGTGCTACATGCCTGAGGCAAAACAGCCACCCCAGGGGCCACCCACCGGGAAGGAGAGGCCGGCAGAGAGGCTGAGAAGGAGGCGGCAGGAAGCAGCAAACTGATCCGGGATCAGCGACATGGCGAGGGATAAATGGGCCGGAATAGCGGTCAGGAGGTGGCAGGAAATGGCGAACTGATCCGGGATCAGCGACATGGCGAGGGATAAATGGGCCAGAATAGCGGTCAGGAGGTGGCAGGAAACGGCGAACTGTAAACAGTGGTGTGACTCCGCCCCGCGGCATGATAACAGAGCCCCCCCTGCTGCCGTTAGTGTATCACTGCGGTGGAATGGTTTCAGCCTCATCCCTCAGAACAGGGCTCGTTAGAAGGCTGGTCCGTGTCATTTTGCATAGTGAGGCGCTTTGTTTTGGGGAGGGGGGGAGGTAATGGTTTGGAACGAGTGGTTAATGAAAGGGGGTCAGGCAGGGGGATGGTGGGCGGCCGACCCGTCATGTGACCTTGGGCGTGACGTTGACCCGACACACGGTGTTTGCCCCCTGATGAAGAGTGCGGCCTCCTTCTGTTGCCTGGCAACAAGACCGGGATCTCCTAATTGTGATCTGGTTTCATTGTGCCCTTTGTAAACAAGTTTAGTGCTTTTGCCTTAACGTTTAATTCAGTTAAAATATATTGGTCTGAATATATTTTTATTGAATAAATTATACTTTCTGTATTAAGTGTGCAAGATGATTGGTTAACCCAGCTGAAGTTACTCCTTGGTCAGTAAAGGTATGTCTGTACCTCTTTATTTTTGCCTCTGGATTTGTGTGTGTGTGTGCATGCGTGTTTGTGTGTGCCTGTGTGTGTGTGTGTGTGTGTGTACAGGATGCACGTGGGTGTTTATTTCCGGAGCCTTTGAGGGGTAGAGGCGAAAAAGGAGCCGGAGATGAAAGGGGTGATTTACAAAAAAACGTTTTCCTCAACATCAGAACAAAACCCAGATGGGGGTTTTGATCAAACAGAGAGGGAAGGGAGGCCACACACTGCCACACAGAGAAGCATAGAGCCACACACAGTCACACAGAAGCACAGAGCAACACAGTGTCACCCAGAGCTACACACTGTAACACAGAGCCACAAACAGTTACACAGAGAAGGCTCTGTCACATACTGTCATGCAGAGCCTGACGCTGCCACACACTCCACAGGCAGCTCTGCCTGTCTGTCTGTCTGTCTGCCTGTCTGTCACACCCTTAGTCCCACAGTGGGGGTCCTGGGAATGTCGACGCACCTGTGCTGCGTTCAGGTCTTTAAAATCCTTTAAGGAGTCCATCACAAGTGCTGGGTCTGTCCCTGTGCAGGGGCAGGTTCTTCCCCAGACCAGCGGTGGTGCTGTGGCCTGACTGGCGGCAGGCCAGTGGGGCTGGGGTCTCTCACAAACCATGCTCTGTCTCTCGTACTTTTATGCTCGCAGACAAAAGGCAGTTCTCTCCCAGTTATGCACTTAACTCTTTGGCGTATAAAGGGTGATGGGGGTCCTGTCGTGTTGCTATGGCACCGGGGGTAGGGTGATGTAATGACCACAGACAGACCTTATCAGCAGGGATATCCACTGCTCCATTCTGTTTTGAATTTTGGGAAGTGGGCGGGCCCCCCCCCCGCTGGCTTGCCCAACGCAGATAATGTGACTAGTTAGGGGCTTAAATTGCCATCTAGCTGCTGCCCAGTAGGGCCAGTGACCTGCAGTGACCCTGACCGCCTAGGTACATCCTGCAGGAGGCCTGGAAGCAGACATTCCCAGCCTTTTTTCCACTGCATGCGGGATCGGGAGAGCCAGTGCCACTGTGGGCATGTCCCAAACTTCGCCCCCAAAACCCCACCTCCACAGCACAGACGCATATCTCTCACTGTTTCCTCTACAGGACATCTGGGGTGAGGGGGTGATGCTAAGGTGTGAAGTGGAGGTGTTCTGGAAGCCTCCCAGGGAAACACTCTTCACTGCAGTCTTCACTGCACTCTTCACTGCAGTCTTCACTGCAGTCTTCACTTTTATCAAGGCAGGCCTGCTGACTACTTCCCAGCTGCTCTCTGATTCCCCCACCCCCCCTCCCCAGCCGGCCTCTACCGCACAAGCTGACTTGGGCCACAGATATGAAGTCGACGGTCATTCGGATTTCCCTGAACCCCCCCCCCCTCTTCAAAGGCTGACCCTCAGTCTGGCTGGGGGGTGGTGGGAGGGCTTTCCGACCTGATGTTAGGAACGAGATTGCCACCGTGAGATCACCTCTCACCGGCACTGGGGGAGGAATCGGAGTGTGGAGGGGACTTCCTGTTTGTTTAATATTTCATCTTTAATTATTGCACCCCCTGGTGGTCTGGTGCTGAAGGATGTGCCTTCGGTGCCCGCTGGCACCCTGACCAGCTTCCGTGATCTGCGAGTCCATTTGAGGTGCTGCGGTTGGGGCCCCGTGCTGGAGCTCCTCTGTTATCCAATTTCCTAGCAACCATTTGAAAGGGTCCTCATTTGGGTGGGGGGTTGGGGGGGGGGGACCGGAGGTGGAGCTTCAGCAGAAATGATTTAAGATTAGAGCCTCTGCCGTCAACATCCTGTTCTCTGGGGCCTCGTCTTTCTGCTGCTGCCAGACAGAGTGGAAGGTGGGGGGGTGGATGTCAGAGGACGGCTGCTGATCAGGGAGGCAGGCTGACCCATCAGGCTTTGCGGGTCAGTGTACTTTTTCTCTGATTGGCTCCCGAATCCGCTTCACTAATCAGCACCGCGCAACCCTCCCCCAACCAGCCCATACCACAGCTATACTTAACACTTTCAGTTTCCGTAGAAACTCAAATAAACGAGCATTTTTTTCACGGCGCTCCTATATCCAGGCAGTGCGCTGACACAGTGTGTACCCAGGCGCCCTGTGTCACTCTTAGTGGCTGGTCTGGATGGGTTTTATTAGGTAAACAATCACTTTTTGAAGGTTTATAGAGGGGCATTCGTCTGTCTTTGAGGCCCCGTCTCTTCCGCTACCTCGGTCTTTAATGCCCCACATCTCAAGGTCCTTCTGGTCTTTGAAGGCCTGTTTCTCATCATCTCGCCATTTTTGAGGTCTCTCTCTCTCTGTGAGGTCTTGTCTCTCAAGGTCTCTCTATTCTTGAGGTCCTGTCTCTCATTGTTCTGCCATGTTTGAGGCCACCTCTCTCTTTCAAGCCCTTCTTCAACACACTTTAAATTCCCTCCGGCAGCCTCACTGACTTTCAGCCACGTCTGCATTTTGTGTAACAAAGGTCCCCTTCCAGAGAATTTGTTTAAGTTTTAATTAAAGCGTTCGGTCCAAATACCTTAATTATGAAAAGGTCACAAACAAAAATATAATCATGCAAAATAAATACCAATTCAATCACTGTCTCTGCAGGGATTTGTAAAGATCTGTTAAATACAGTTATGTAAACACAACTAGCCTCTGTGATACTGTTTTGGGATCGCTACATTCATTTTAGCTTTGCATCAGCGCTGCATTGGGCTGTAAAATGTACTTCACGAGGTTGATGCGATGCTTGAACTACATTTGTGACCAGATACTGGCCCTGTGACAGCTCTTTGCCTGGTGATTATAGTAAACCTTGCTGTTGGACTGTTTGTTATACCAGTGAATATTTTAGTGACTAAGTAGGTCTGTATCATCATGCTGCAGACTAACATTTACCTATAAGGGCTATGTGAAGCCACCGTAAATGTATTTTGACGGGGGACTTTGTTCCCGTGTGGCATGTGTGCTTTATAGTCCTTTATAGGTCTCCGTGATGCCCACGCCCATGGGTGACAGAGGGTGGGTGGTCAGCAGATGCATCTGGAGGTGGCCAGTGTGAAATCAAGGGGGATTTAAGGGGGGTTTGGGAGGGCGTCACACTGCGGGCTTTCACGCGCAGATGTTTGTGCTCGCCCTCTCAGTACCAGCTGTTCGTCCTGAGCGTTTTAACTTCCCGCGTGACCCCCGTGATGAGAACCAATAGGACCGGAGGCAGCAGCTGAGTCTCTCCCCACCCTCAAAGATTCCATCTTTGTATTTCGTTCGGACAGAGGATCATGTTCCACAGCCCCCCCTCGTCTGATTGGGCACCACACTCACGTGCTGTCTGCTGGGTGTCATATGTGTATGTGCGAGTCTTTGCCAGAGGTCAATAGTTCAGTTCTAGACAGTAAGAGTCCAGACCAAGATTTTGTTTCAACCAACCAGTTGAGTACTCTGTGACTGACTCTTCATGGTCAACTGGTTGGTTGAGACAAAATCTTGGTCTGGACCTTTGCTCTCTGGACTTGGATTACTCACCTCTGGTCTTTAGACGTGTTGTATTAGGCCCGTCCTGAGGCAGCCAGATCATTATAGAGTCTGACTGGGGGCTCTGTCTATTTTTAGGAGGTTAGGTCACGACATTGATGGTCCCGGGGTGATGCCCTCTTTCCCTGCATGGTGTCATGTCGCTGGGTTGTGTTTCTAAGACTTGTAGTCAGGCGTGCAAGCCCACTCTGGCCCCTCACCATGCCCCCGTCATGTTGAGTTTTGGGCCCCTGTGATTTATTTACAGCTTTGTGGGGTCCGCTCTCACTGCACCCCTCACACACCGATCTGTTTATGTCCTGCCTCCGGCAGGCTTTAATAAACACACCTAAAGTCAAACTCTAGAAGCTCCTTTCCACACCGTCCCTGATCTCATGTTCAGTCACTTTTTGGAGAAAAAATTCTAGCCATTATAACTCGGGTGTTTATTAATTTGTGCTGCCTGCCAGTTTGCTCTATGTGCTACATGGTCGCAAACAGGTCCTTTAAGCAGGAAATGCTCTCGCTGGCTAGCCGCCACAATCTTTGATCTAATATGAAGGCAGTCATATCAGGTTCACCCACGTAATGCGGATTTATCATTTAAATTTATCATTTTATCATTGAAATATAAATACCGAAACAGAACCGTTATCTGGGTATGGCTCATTCTCTAAGTGAGATCAACCAAATTGCTGTTTCAAAAACTCTCACACAGCGGTGTTGAAGATCAAACGGCCTAGTAGGCCATACCTTTACACTGATTGGGCTGCAGGGAGGAGGTCTGGCCTTAAGCAGCACCCCCGCAGGTCACTGTGAAAACTGCAGGCTTATTGCTTTTCTTTGCTGATAGCGCCAGTGTAAGACTAGTAGCCGACTAATCCTTGGCTATCCCACAATCCCCCGCTGACAGATACCTACAGATGTTGTGCATGATTACAGGGTGGGTACGCCGGAAGCTGACTGACCTTTTGTAGATTAGCCGGATTTTTTAAAACATCTGACAAAGTCTTATCAGTCCTCACTGAATTTTCAGATCAGTATTCGTATGGTTTCCATATTTTTACCTAGCATTTCTTTGTTTATTTTATTTGTGACCTTGGTATGCTTTTGGTACGCTTTTCTTAGTGTATTTTTGGTTTTATTTTAACCTGATATCAAACCTCGCAGAGAAAACATCTTCAGCAGAAATCAATAATATGAGGCGCTGTCTTGAGCTGAAAGAGGAACGATTGCTCTCTTTCTTGAATTATTGCAGCGATTTTCTGCTTCTCTGTACAAACCTGAAATAAACATATGTGAAGCTGAGACCATAGGTGGCAGGAGGGCAGCGAAGCCCCGATCGGGGGTCACAAATTTTAATCTTAACGTCGAAGCTGTACTTTGGGAGGAAAGTCATTTGGGTGAATTTCCATGCTGAAGATTGCGCTCATAAAATTAGGCCACAAAAAGTTAGTCCTAAAAGGTAAACAAAACACACAGGCCTGAAAAACAGCAAGAATTACAAATTAACCAGCGATAATGTCCATTTATATAAATACTTACTCATATTAAAGGAATATCTGTTTCCTGGAACGCTATTTACAAAAAGCCGGCAGAACTGTAATAACCTTCATTTGGGACAAGAAATGGGACGTCATTCAGCTGTGAGACTGGGTTAAAATGTACGATTGTCTGCTAAGAGAAAATTGTGGCAATGGAAAGTTAAGTAATCCTTTATGTCAGTTTGTACCTCTAAAATTAAACAAATATCAAGGAAAATAATGTGGCTTTTCAACCCTCTGGTGTTTGGGATGTGTCTAATGCCCATCCTTGTTTAGTCTTTGTGGGTTAATCAGGAGCTACTGTGTCATCTCTGCTCTCTGGGACTAAGGCAAACTAACAAGACTGCAGACACAGCAAGCCAGTAATCAGACGGCATATAACTGTAGCCTTACTCTGTGACTTTGGCGACTTTGCGGGGCAGTTGCCTCGTTGCCACAGGACCTTTGAACATTTTATTTCCTAGAATAGAGAGCCTGACAGATGGACACCTGGTTTCCAGGTTCAAACTGAACCCCACTGAAGCCTTTTCTGCTGACTTACGCAGTGTGAATGTTTCCAAGAGCTTCACAGGTCGTGTTTTGTAGACCATCTATACTTCTACTGGCCTAACCTAGTACAGTTGAGTTTTTGCAAAAAACTTTGTATTCATCCTCAAACCCAAAGCTCCGCATTGTGTATGGGAAGCTCTTGCAGGCTTTGCCTTCAGAAATGGTTCACAGGGGAGACGGTAATTGCATTCACCTTCCTCCAATCAGCACAGGTGGAAAAACAGCTGTCATTTGTGGCCTCCTGTTGCAAGTGGGCAGATAGACGTATCTGGCCAATGGTGGCATTCTGTGATGCCTCAGGATGACTAATAATTGGAGCTTTGGGCGCTTTGAACACTGTTTGTAGGAGGACAGATTTCAGTAGTGCCAGGGAGGCCTACAGAGTGGTGAGACTTGGCCCCAGTATCACGAACATCACGGACAGTCATCTGGAAGTTTGAAGGGTGGAAACAGGGACCCTGAGCCTTGTGTACGTGGGACACCCTGGCTGTGCGAGCAAACGGCTCTCCGAGTTTTCAGATGGACTCCACAGGACTTTGCGGTATGGCCAGAGACACACCAGGCTAGCTAGCAGGGCTAGTCACCTGTTGCAGGGGCTGTAATCTTGTATTAATCGGCTTACAGAACCTGTTGAAGAGCTTCAATTTTTAACTGTGTCTATTGCAGTCCCAGGTAGAACTTAATTTACATGCAGAACGGCACACAAGGCAACACCCAATCCTTTGACTGACGTGTGTGAATCAGTTTGTGCAAAATCTGACCTTTGAGAACTCCTCGCCTGACTTACAGGGAGAATTCCAATCTGGTAGAGTATACTTGTCCTTGTGCAAAAAAGGACATTGCTGCCTTGCACCCAGCACTTGGAGGTGCCAGAACGGCTCACGCTGATCCACTGCCTGAGCTGGTGAAGGACCTCCACCCTCTATCCCTGCCAAGTCTGACTACTGACTAAGCGAGAGGAACAGGGAGCTTATTAAGGGTTAGATGGAGGCCCTTAAAGCTGGATTATGAAGAGGATGGGAAAAGCAGGTCTTGGCTAGCAGAGTGCAACGTCGTGTCCTTTCCTTTACAGAGTGACTCAGTGGTTTCAGAACCCTGGCCATTTATTCCCATACTGGAGTTGTGGAATGGAGGCACATGGTCTTGCTCTTTTCTCCAACTACAAGGAATGCATCGGGCAAACTGCTTTGGTTGCTCTGCATCGCGAAGCCTGAGACTCACCCGAGGGGGGCAGGTGGGAGAATTGATGGCAACTGCCTGTGGAAACAGGTCAGTCTGAACACCACCTGAGACTATACTGATTGACTGTAATAGGCCTGAACCCCATCTCGTGAGAGTATGCCACACTACTGAACTCCAGACACCGGGCTACCATGGGTTCCATTCCCATGGTGGTTCCACACTGCTTCTGATAGCACTGAGATTTAAGCAGAGAAGATCAGAGTTGGAGACAAACTGGGCAAAGACAGTAAGGCAGTAAAGACCAAAGATAAGTATGCATATGTATAGAATCCAACACTGATCGGTGGCAGCCCTCTGGAATAAAGGCTTAGGGCAGGGAAATTCAAATCACCGTCCTCGAGGGCCGAGCACTGCTGTTTTTCCAGCTTTCCTTTACCTGAGAGCCAGTTGTGAAGCCTCTGGCCAATTAGAGACAGAAATTATAAAGATAACTACCTGGAGACTTGAAAACAAGGCCTGGATTTGGAATCAAGGGCCAGATTTGAATAGGGGGGGCTTAGGGTTTTACTCATGTCTAAAGCATCAGCTCAGCAGTCGGCCCATAACAATCATCATTTGGGACGACTGAGCTCCGTCGATAATATTCACTCTGCTCTCATTGCCACAAATATCTTCCACCTTGCGAAAGAAATGTGCACCACTGGCAGCGATGAATAGGGCCTGGGTTCATCATGATTTCCTTGGGGTTGCTAATTATTAGCCACAAGCTAGATTCCTCTGGAGGAGCAGGAGATTGTTGGCAGACGAATGGTACCACTCCAGCCAACGGTAGATGACTGATTCATCTAAACACGACGTTTGCTAATTACCGTACCAATGTTCTATAAGGCAGTTTGAGCTGGTCGGTGCTTAACAGCTGCCGCTTTGTCTATGTAATCTTGCTTTTCGTATAGTAGTCCTGCTGTGGGAGGCTCAAATCACCGTGTGGGTGGGCACGAGGGGGTGCAGGTGGGGGTGCGAGGATAAAGATCAGCCTTGCTCTCCGCATCTTCTCTGAAGAGAGGTCCTCCTTCTGTCGTGTCCTCCTGCAGGTCACTCTTTGGATAGAGACATTTCCTCATCTGTCAGTAAAGTGGGCGCATCTCATCCTTCAGCACAACTGCACCAGGCATCTGCACTTCAGCAAAGTGACTGCAATCATTTCTGACAAATGAGCTCATAAATTATCAGAAAATCATACCCCCTCATTCTGGCACAGCCTACCTGTGTTTTACCTGAGGCTTTCAATTCATTAAAATGTTAAAACCTTGTTTATGGATAAAGCGTATTTCCCCACATGACCTATTTGTGTGACAAATTATTTTACTGAAGAAACTCGAGTTCTCCCTAAAAATGCAACACCCACCCAATATCCCCTTCATTTTCCACACTCCATTTTCCAATGTATAACAGCACTCCCACCGGCATCTGAAAACAAGGGATCATTTCAAGCGGGTGAAATTCAGAGGAGGAAATGTCACTCAGGACCGGTCAGATCGTCAGCCACAAAGCGGCTTATATTTCATATGCATCTTTATTTCCATGTGTTTGGACGTTCTCTGTATGTTTGCTAACGTCCCAGTTTAGCTGCACGACACCTGAGCTCCTGTTTCTGGATCTTCGGCATTTATGAATATGAATGAGCGCTTTTCCACCCAAGTTCAAGAGCATTTACATTTGAATTAAACATGCAACATAAAGTTCAATGAAATATATTATAGCAAGGTGGATGTGTTTAGATCTTAAGGTCCTCTTCTACTGTTTGTTATTGACAATTGGCTCTGGACGGATCTTTGTAGGACGTGGTGATTTATAGAGCTGTATGGTCCTGATAAGTCCGTATTCATTAACTGTTGACGTGATGGATTGCTGAAGGAGAGACTTGACAGCATTGTGGGGATGTCAGCAAGGTCAGCCTACATGCTAACATGAGTGAGACTCGGCGTGACCAAGCGTGAACTTGACTTCTTTTTTCCTACTATTTACTATAAGGTCAAGGGTCCTTCTATAGCCTGCTGCCTCTCATCAGTGTGATAATTGCTCCATCGCTGTCTACTCCCAGAGCATCAGAAATCGACACAGTTCAGGGGCTGCCTGACATACATCACTCGCATCGATGTTTCATCACTCGCATCGACATTTCTGAGAGGGAGCCGTTTTGGAATTTTCACCAAAAGGATATGCGCTGTTGATATTTCTTACCCCTTTTTCTATAAATTCCCCCTTTGCCCCTCAGGGGAGTGAGGTTGAGGGCTGCTTGGGCGGTGTCCCTCTCCATTTGACGCTGGCAATTCCGGGGAATGCGCGTGGTTTGGAACAGCTCGGCTTTCAGGTGCTGAATGAGGCCTGGTGTGCGTGGACTCTGAAGGAGAGCATAGCCCCGTACTGCCACAAGGTGAAACCAGCTGAGGTTTTTTTTCTCCTAGCGTTTTCTTAGCCGGCAAATTCAGGACAGAAACTGCAGAAGCTGCGGCAGTGGGGACTCTAAACTTTAGGAGCCCTATTCAGGCCGAATAGACTTCAGGTGAATAGAAATTGGCCGAGCCCTAAAACTAATGCACTAGCTGTGAATTACCCCCTTATCAAGTAGCCCTGAGATCTCCCTGGGGGGCTCGGAGGTTTCACTTTGGACAGAAAACTGTTCTGTTATTCTGAAGGGTCCATACTCCTGGGTGACGAGGTTTACTCTGCCGCACATGAGTGCAAGTTACAAGAGAAAACAGCTAATCCTGATGAGACCATTCACATTAAATAGTCTGGCAGTGGAGTAATGAAATTTAGATCTTTGTTTTTTCTCGTGGTGTTATAATTTAACATATGGAGAAAGATGTAATCTGACCGTGAATGCGGCTGCCGATTCAGCCCCACCATGCCACGAGTTCTTTAATTAAGCCACAGATGACTGGAAGCGCGTTGCTGGAGACCCTGGATCGGGTTGGAAATCCACCTAATGAGGGATGTTCTGCCCCATGCTCTGTTGGGGGGGAGGGGATTGATAGGCACCTTGATATTATCAAGGTGATTCTTGGTGTCCTGCTGCAATTCCAATAGTCGGGGGGGGGGGGATTAGCCATTTCAGCTCACAGGGCATTGTTAAAAGCTTCCCCCCAACACCCCATCATTAGTGCCGTTGGAGTCCCTCCTTACACATGCGAGAGGACATCACCGAGATGTCGTAAATAGAGAAAGATAAAATAAAATCGAATGTGTCATTAATCATAGTTCCATCTGTCCTGTTATTTTTTTAAGTCTCTGTCTCACTATCCACTACATATTCATTCGGAAAATCCTTCAGCCGGCTGGATGGTCATTAACACATAGCTCTTGCTGTCGGTTCTCTTACAGTATTGCGGCGGAACCCATTTGCGGGGGACGTGTGTTGCCACAGAGGCTCGCGGAACGCCCTGCAGGAGCTCTACAACCCGGCGCAGGTAACCGACCATACGCCTGTGTGTGTGTGTGTGTGTGTGTGTGTGTGTGTGTGTGTATGCCTGAGTGACCCCACACCACCAGGATTGTCTGTCTTGCTCTCCATTCTGTCTGTCAATATCCGGTAATTCCTTCAAAATGACTAACTTTTAAATCCGTTGTACCGGTGTGTAACATTTTCAATACTGCTAACCTAGGAGAACGAGATAGGCAGCTTTGGGAAACCGGATTGGTATATAAAAAAATACATATTAAAATCCACAAAACTGTCAGTATAACAGAAAATTCCCGCTGAAAAAAAAATTCCATCTCCATCCGTTACACGATGTCCATACTGGATGTCACGCTTCCTGTTCCTCTAGCAGGTCTTGCGGAAGACATTAATTCATCTGTTATCTCACAGGTGCTTTGAGTCAGGCCGCTGTGGGACAAGCCGTGTGACGTGGCGACGCCCTGCTGGCACTGAGAGACACTGTAGGGTGTAATGCGGTGTGACAGATGCCTGTGTGTATCTACATGTTCTTAGTAAATGAATTTAGACGGGCTGCACCGGGGGCATGGCGCAAGCCTTATTTAATTTTCGTTGCTCCGGGTTTGTTGAGCCCCCCGTACTAATCAACGGGGCTGGGGGAGAGTGGGGAATTGGAGCACACAGCTGGGATTAATTTGATCCATGAGACAAGACAGTGTAGATGTTTAATAGCTGAGGTGCTGCAGGGCTGACGCTCTCACTATCTGTTTGTTGGGGTGTGGAGCAGCAGGTTAGGACACTGTGCTTGTGCTCAGAAGGTCGATGGTTCAAATCCCCGAGTCAGCAGAATAATTTCACCGTGGGGCCCCTGATTAAGGCCTTGGGGCCCCCAGTTGCTCCAGAGACTGTCTGACCCTGTATTTAATTGAATGTCACATTGGATGAAGGTGTCAGGCAAATATGAATATTGTTCTGAGATTCCCCTCTGTGTGGCTGAAAAGCTCTGCATCGGTAAGCAGGTGTGACATCTGGCACGTCGGCAAGGACATCCTGGTGATGGCGAAGGTGACCGAGCCGGTGATGGTGACTGTCAGGGAACGTGGCTCGCTGCCACACCCTCCAAAGCCCGACCCCACCACAGGGAGCAGAGCCTTGTGGCTCTGTGGTCATTTTGTACTTTATTATCGACTCACTCTTAATACCCGTTGTGCAGTAGGCTGAGGTGTCGTCCACATAAGAATTTTCAGGATTAGCATCCAGTGTGGAATGATCGAGGAGGGAAAGCTTCATTAAATCAGGGTTTAATCCGAAGAAGGTTCAGAGTGGGGAGGAACATTCGTAGGGATTCTGCGATGTCGAGGTTTATAAAGACGTAAACGGCTGTGTGAGACTCTGCTGTGAAGGCGTGGGGAACGGCGTCTGCTTTGACCTTCATGGAAGGCGTTTCACAAACCCCTCGTTCATCTTCTGGAGGTTTTAAGACCCTGTGTCGCTCTTGGTCTCGCTGCGCCCCCCCTGCTCCATCGCTGCTTGGCACGCTGTCCTGTGCGGCCCACGAGGGACAAATGACAATAAACTGGGATTTGTGACCTCCCTCGATGGCCGCCCTCAAACCAGAGCTCGATTTCAGCCGGATGCAAGCGGAACCATCGGACCGAGATGGCCGGAGCACTGAGGGAGAGAGAGTGACTCTCAGAGGCCTTGTGTTTTAGTGTTTCAGCAAAGGAAATCCACGCGGCGGTGTATGTCCTCATGGAATCATTGTTTTTGATGATGCCGAATGTGGGTGTTGAGCAGTGCCGACCTTTCCTGTATGTAAAGAAACGGCACACAAACACGTGTCCTCTTACAAGAGCACATCCTGTATGCTACACCACCCATCCCTCTCTCTGTACTGACAGAAGTGTCCAGCAGTCTCAAGTTACATGTTCATTCTATTCCTTCAACCTGTGAAGGACAAATTCCTCCAATATAAATTGCATTTAAATGTATTGTACAAAAATAATGCATGAGCAGCAAACACGCAATACTTCTTAGTCTTAGGCAGTCAGAGGAAATTTTTAAATCTATTTATTTGGGGTAGTAAGTGTATATTTGTTGAGGAAAAGAAGCACAATTTAACTTTAGAACATATTCAAATTAAGAATAATACAATAAAAATCCATCCGTTATGTCACACTTTATCCATTTGGGTCGCGGGGAAGCTGGAGCCAATCCCAGCATCTTCGAGCTCCCTGCCATCTCCCTGTCAGACTGTCCACATTTTTGCTCCCTCCAGTCCACATTTTTGCTCCCTCCCAGCTCCCAGTCCACAAAAATGCAGACTGTCTGTGGGCTCCCGAGGACTGGATTGGGAAACACTGGCCTAGAAAAAAATAAGCAATGCTAAATTTTCATTGACTGGACAGATTTCTTACCTGAATTGTCAGCAGAAAAGGGAATGGATATGAGGTTCTTGGGTTTGGGGGGGGGGCGGGGGTGCGGAAAGAGAAGATGCAGGGGCATGCTGGGAAAGGAGATCTGGGGAATGAGATAGAGGATCCGCTGGCATTTGCGGGATGTATGAGGGATTCGTAGGTAGGTGGGGAGCTAGGGATAGGAAGGGGGTCTGTCCCCCACGCTTTGTGTGGCCATTTCTCTGCTTTCCCTCCTTCCCGCTCAGCTGAAACATAAAACGGGGTCTAATCACCTTCATGTTAAACTTCATACTGACTTACACAGTAAGCGACAAAAGAATTAACAAGCACACGCATGTACTACAGACGCGGCGCGATTCAGAACCTCCAGCCGAAACACACCCCGGCAGCAAAGCTGAACCAAGCCAGGCGGATCACCTTAAATTAACCCATTAGGCTACAGTAAAAACACACGATTCCCAAAGGGCCTTTTCCCAATTCCGAAAGAAAACAGTAATCCAGGCCCTGTGTAAACAGCCGGGAGAAGTATGGAGGTAAATCAAGTCGGAAAGAGATTTTGGGTCGCCAGGAGAAGCGGCAGCCGCCCTCACCACCTGCGCTCGCCGGCTAATGGGCTCCTTTGAAACGGGTCTGTTTTCATTTCGCTGGCTATTCCTGTGAGCTTCTCGAGGGGGTGGGGGGGGTTGACGGGCCCGGTTATTTCCTGCTCACGACTGTGCTGTCGCACGCCGGGCCGGTCCAGACGGAGGGCCGGCCACGTGTGTGTATCGGCGGTCCATTTGATGTTCCCAGACTTCCTAATTGGGAATGCTGTCCCGGGGCAGCACGCTGTTTAATGAGGACATCTGCAATTTCCTGAAAAGCGCTGCGTACAGAGCAGCCGGGTTGCTTCGCGGGTCTGCTGGAGGGCTAGTTTTATGGGCCCATCGGAGGGGTCATGGCCTCTGGAGGCTGAAGATTGGAGTAAATGGCNNNGGGATCGGGGGTTCCGGATGCCAGGGGTGACTTTAGATGTCTGGAGATGTGTGGGTGGGTGGGACAGATCCGAGCGGGTGTGGATATACTGAAACCTGGGAAGTGCTGCTTCTCGTCCTCCCAGCGCTGGGGCGGCTGGGCTGTCGTAGAGCTTGATGCCCCTCCCCACGCGACCACAGGGGCCTGATGTCTGCACGGGATGATGCAAGAGGCTGCAAAGGTTAGCAAGGTGCTACGAGAGACCCCGCTATATGGCTTATTAACAACCACAGAGCCGACTGAACGTAGCTGTCATCCGACGGCAAAGTTTATTATTGACTTCAGTCGGCGCGCATCTTTTTAATTGGCGTCCAGGGTATACCCCTGCCTGGTACCGTAGCTGCCTGGTAGAGGCCTCCTGTGACCCTGATTAGGATAAGAATTGGATGGATGGATGGATGGATGGATGTGTGTGTTTTTACCAGCCTGGACAATGTTGAAAAATATGCACCGGATGAAAAACAGAACATTCTCTGATGTGATGAGCATTTTTTTGTTTACATCATATTAATATTCTTGTCCGAAAACAAAGCCCAACCTGACTATACAGTATATTTTTCTTACCGCGCCTTGTCCCCTTGTCTGTGTTGTCATGGCTGACGGAACAGGCCATTTTTAAATCTGAGTGCTCGGGGGGGTGATCTGTTTGAAGTTCAGGCCCAGCAGGGACATTTAGAAGTAAGGTGACCAATGTCAAAGTCTTGCACAGAAATGTTTCCAGATTTACTCCTGTTCCTCCCTTAAAGAAAAGCACAGAAAACATGCCGTGATTGAGGACCTGTCAGTGTGACTTGTGGCTAAGACACAAGGCTCATGGAAGTTTTCCTTACACAAACATTCTAAGGGCAGAATGAAAAAATGATTGGTTTAGAGAAATAACCAATCAAATTGTAGAGGAGGTGGGTTCAAGCAACTAGAGGAGGTGGGACCAACCAATCAGATATCTTGGTCCTGCGTCCTCTAGTTGCTTGGACCCACCTCCTCTACAATCTGGTTGGTCATCTCTCTGAATCAATCATTTTTTAATTCTGTCCTAAGAACAGACATAAATTGCTCCTTAAGGTGAGTCAGCTCACCTTTTGCCTGCATCCCACAGAGTTGCACTCTGATTGCACTTAATGGAGTCACATTTCATGTCATTAAATGTTTAATAATTAATATGCTGTCTACGCAGTTAGTACTTATCTAAAGCAAAGGAAGAGAGGACACTCAGATTTTTATTTTGCCATGAATTTCAAAACAGGTTCACCTCTGTCAGCATTAGTCCCAGGTGATTTTTTTTAAATAACGGTCTCTAAGCTCTTGAGTAGGCTTTGGGAGTGTTATGGTATTATGGCGTAACAAAGGGCACAAAATTCTGCAAAATATATCGTGGGGGGCTAGCATGTGCTGTCAGTCGCTGCCCATGGAAACCGTGAAATCGTCCAATAAGGATGAATTAGTAACAGCCCCTTCATTCCACCTTGCTTTCCTAACACCTGTGGTTACTCCCCATTATCAGACAGACTACAAACAGGCTTTGTTATGGAAACAGAATGCTTGTGGCTTCATCCTTTGCGTATGTCAAACCTTGTGCCCTGGACTTCCTGGCCTGGGCTGCCCAGAATTGCATAAGCAGTTGGACGGGTGGATGGGTTAAACCTGCCAAGGATCAACTGTTCACTCCATTTTTTTTCCATTTTTTCCCTTCACTTCTAATCCTCTGCACAATTATCTTTCACTAAGGAGTGCTATTTAATCATTAAAGAGCGAGGGAGAGGATTCAGACCTTGGCTGGATATCAAGAGCTGGTACGGCTGACTCTGATGCGTTAGAGTCAATTTGTTTTTGTGAGAAAATGTCTGTCACGTGATGGTGACTCGGGACTTGCCAGTCAGACAGGGGATTAGGACGAGCGCAGAAGCTCAGATAGGCTTTAATGTGGCAGGTGCAAGCAGCGCGACCAGGAAAATCTGAGTATGGCACAGCCTGGGAAACCAGAGATGTTAATGAGTGTTTTTTTATCCAGTGATCCAAGTATCCAGTAATCAAATTATTTTTTATTTATAGAGCACATTTGAAAAAATGAAGGTTAACCAAAGTGCTGAACAAAATAAAATTCAAAAAACGATTAAATAAACAAATCAAACAAGACAAACATTACACTTTAGACTTATGAGGGTCTGCACCTGACTGCTAATTTGTGATTAAACTGTACTTTAGTAAAATGTAGATGAAATGTGATGCACATAAGTAAATGCGTTGAGAACTCTTGCAGTCATCTGCACAAGTGGTTTATCTGCGCATTGCAATGGCCTGCAGCATCCCACATATAACCCAGCTGGAGCTTCCGGTGTTTCCACTCGCTGGTAGCTCGTTCTTATGCTCCTCGTGTACGAGAAGATACCTTCTGTGAGGCAAGCACCGTGTGGAAAGGGCTGGGTTTACAGTACAGCTGCACGATGTGCATGCATTGCATGTTTATGTGCATGCAGTTCTTACATTGGAAAGACCGTGATAGTTAGCTGGGTTAAGACAATAAGGTAGGCTAAAATTTAGCAAGCTCTGCAATTTTAATGGTCGTTTCTTGTCAGGTTTATTGAGTATATGTAAAACAATCTGGGTGAAGTTTACCACTGTTGCATTTGCAAGGGCAAGTCAGTGAGGCAGAGGAAAGCAAAGAAGAACAAGATGATATTGAGCAAAGCAAAGGATTTGTTGGTACAACTCATGGTAACACCAGCAACTTATTGGCAGATAAGAAGTTCGCTTTGGCTGTAGCTTACTTTGGGTACTTTTTAAACTCTTTGTTTTGTTAAAAAAAAAAAAAAAAAAACATGCAGCATTAACTGCGAAAATTTCACGGCCTGGCCGGCATCCACGTGTGATGGTGGCGTGTTGGGTAACCCCGCCCCTCCCATACCCGCCCTTCTCGAACCCCAGCCCTCCCCTCAGTCTCGCTCCCACTTCTCCCCTTCCGTCTCTCGGTTCCTGCTCTTGCTGAGACGCCAGCTAGCTCAGCAGCAGAAGGCCCTGGCAGCCTGAAGTCCCCTGGAAGGCGCTCGGCTCTGGTGCCGTCGAGAGAAGCCTGTAACTCGCTCGCTTCCAGTAAAAATATCCAGATGAACCACACGCTTCTCAGTGTCGTGTTTTAAATATGCACAGGCCACGGCGGTTGAGCAATCCTGCTGGAGCTCTGAACGCCGTAAGGCGGCATCTGACGTCCCGTATCGCCCCTCACGACGCTCGCTGTGGCTTTCAGCCTCCCAGCATGCACTGCTTCCTGACACGGGGAACACGTGTGACTACTGTGGAAGCGGCAGGCGGGCTTATTTATACGGCACCACCTGTAACTGGGCCAGCCCAGTAAACACTGGGCTGCCATGAAGCAGGATATAATCGTGGAGAACCATGACAGTATATATAATTCGCCAGTCCCACAGCAACCACAATGAGGCCTCTCAAGGGCTTCTCAGATATAGCACTTTTTGGTTAAAAGTTTCCCGGACTTACCATATAAAAATAAACCAACAAATTTATATATATATATGTGTGTGTGTGTGTGTATGTGTGTGTGTGTGTGTGTGTGTGTTTGTTTTTCCATGATGCGGAAACTCCAGCAAGCCAGGGGAGAACCGGCAATTATGGGGGCTGAAGCCTGTCATGTGACCTCAGATGTTACCTGTCAAGTAAACAAGGCAATGCCGGGACGTGCCCGCAGAGCACAGAGTCACTGATGGAGTCGCGTAGGGCCATCACTGTTAAGTGATTCACCAAGCCTTGGGGCGGTATCTCATTTTTCACGCTGTCATACCAGTCCTGCCTGGGGGTGTCCCCACAATACGATTTGCGGAGTGTGGGGTGGGGTCCCCCACAATAGCCGAACGGCCAATTTTGTCAACAAGGTTTAAATATTATGCGGTACACCCGAAATACCGTAGTACACCATATTACCACCCAAGCTAGGATGCACGATCTCTGTCAGTGAAGCCGGGAATGATGTTATTTTTTGCCAGATTTCTGAGACTTAACTCCCTCCCACTGGTTGTGTGTTGTCATCTAGGTTTATGGAGAAATCATGAGGCAAATACCCTGGGTCTGAGTGAGAGTTTTTCCTCTCTGATTCCTACATATCTGCGATAAATGCTTGAACTGAGTCCAAGGAAACTACTGTAATCATATTATTTGGTAATAAAATGTATTTTTAACTTTTAAGTATAGCTACGTTGCCTGGCAGGCAATCGACATCCCATGCATGCCAGTTTCCCTTACACATTATGAGGCAGATGTTAGGAGCAGTGTGACTCCAGTTAGATAACTGGTTACTGAAAATGTACAGAGGGATAGAAAGATGAGGTATGGAAGGATAGATGGACTTTCAGAGGCTCAATATGAAGTATTTTTGTTAGACAGGGAATGAAGAAAACAGTGATATATACAGGGGATGAGGTAGATAGTCAGATGTAGAGAATGAGGTAGACAGTGATATATAAAGAGAATGAGAAAAGCGAAACATACAGGGAATGAGATGGACAGTGATATATACGGGGAATGAGATGGATGGTGATCTAGACAGGGAATTAGATGTACAATGATATATACAGGGGATAAGGTAGACAATATATACAGGGAATGAGGCAGATGTACAGAGAATGAGGTGAACAGTGATATATAAAGGGAATGAGATGGATGGTGATCTATATAGGGAATGAGATGGGCAGTGATATATACAGGGGATGAGGAAGACAGTGACGTGATATAGGGAATAAAGAATTGGTATAACAAATCCAGTCAACAATAAAGATCACCTGATGTGCAAAACCAACAGTTCATGCAGCATAAATTGGAGAAAAAAAATAACGAATACGACGGAGCTGAATCTCATTATGTCTGGCAGCCATTTACAGTCCATGCGAAAGATCTTTCTTCGCGTGGCAGCCGCAGCCGAAGTAGAAGAGCCACACGGTGGCCTCTTTGTTAGCATAAATATTTATGCGTAGCGGTTGCAGCAACGGTGTCCCGTGCAGGGCGTCCCCTGCCTTGGGCCCTGTGTTGCCTGTGATAGGGTCACATACACTGTATGCCGGGGAGAGGTAAGACAGTGTTATCGTTATTCAGTCAGTCCGGCAGGATCTGGCCACGCCGAGTGGGCGCTGGTGTGACATTTCTCGTAACACCTTTCGGCGAGTGCTGGCTTGTGCATATTTCTTCTGGAGTCCAAGATCCCTGAAGCACGGGACGGGCTGGGGGAGGGGGGAGCAATTATGACTGCATACAATGCCGATGCCTCTCCCCCCATATCTTCCTGGGTCGCGAGGGGTGAGGCAGGGAGATTTTTTAAATTTTTTATTTGTTTTTTTAAGTGGGGGGCGCTAAGCCAGCTGCCCCAGTGGATTGTCTTATTCTCACCTTGATCTCCCCCCACCGGGCGTGGCGGGCCAACACCTCAAAAAGTGCAGACACACGCGTTAAGATAACAAGCCCGGAGCTGCACCCCCACTGTGCAAAGGAGGCAGGGGGCCGGAAGGGGGGTAAATGTGCACAAAGGCCGGCAGCCGGGGACATAAAATGCAGTGTCAGTATTTGGTGCCTCAGTGGGCATTAATGTGGGGTTTTATGGATAAACCATTCACGAGATCG
>JAODKF010000068.1:21765687-21777625 GCA_026779585.1 Mormyrus proboscirostris
TAATGATATATATATATATATATATATATATATATATATTTGACTGAACAGAGATCAGAATCTCATTTGGAGGCAGTGGCTTGTAGATTGTCACCATCTCCTGGTTTCACCAGATTAGAAGTGTGAAATTCATCAGCAAAACTGCTGCTGATGTTCAATATGACTTTGACTTCACTCTTTAATGAAGCATTGAAAGAACCTGGACTTGTTCTTTTTTTCCCCCCAAGGTTTCTGAAATCCCCTGCAAGAAAACGTAAATTAATTTGTAGTTGTTTAGTTCTCACTACTTTCCAAGCACTATTATACATCAATTCACACGATTGCTCTTTCAAAGAACCTAAATTCTTCTTCTGTTAATGAAAGTTGCTGGATTTTTTTTGATCATGAAAGATGGATGGGCTATTATTTTAGTTAGTGCCTGAGGACAGACAAAGTCTCTCACAAACAGCTGTTCCCACAGTCGTCTTTTTCAGAAAGCATATTCTGGAAGATTTAAATGCGAGTCCACTCTTTCGAATTCCACTGCTTGTACACAAGGGTCGTGATCTCGTTCCAGAAAGGTGTTTATTCAGTGCTGAGTTTGTTCGGAGTCCAGATGGGCAGATTAGTCGTGTGTAAATATCTGTGACTTCAGGAAGTATGAAATAGATGCAGATCAGCAAAGAAGCCACGCAACCCATTCCTGCAACTTCAAGCGATATTATATAATTATTTTCCAATAGAGAAAATCTTTGAAATGCAGTAACTGATGTGATTAAATTACAGGATATAGACAAAGTAATGGATATTACTTTCAGAAAGTAACTTTATGTAATGTAACTCTCACAATTGCATGCATTTACAGTTATTTAGAAGTAACTGGATTTGTATATTGATGAGATATAAAGCTTAATATGCTTATTTGTACTTTTGTTTGTATTGCACTCATACACGCTAAAAGTAAAAAATCTCTTGGATAGAAAAGTTAATAAGATTTATTCAAGGCTTCAAGCTTCTGTAAGATGTGCCATTTAGCTTAAAAATGTCCCAAATATGAAACCATTTCATATTTGAAACCAGAAAAAAAGGATGTTTCTTCCCACCGCCGGTAAGGTCCGCAACAACCGTGATTTCGCATTCCAGACTTAGTGCTTGCATGCGAGCAAAACAATGCAGGGGGGGGTCGGGTTACCGTCAACGACGGTGACCGTAAGCGTACAAAGGATCACATTTTTATATAAGTAAGTGTTTCCAGAGTGGGGCCGGAAGTATGAGATAACATCGGGTCCTCGATGTCTGGTAGGCCGAGGCCAGGAAGGTTCATCTTCCCCCCACAACCCATAGTGGTTTCGGTCTCCAACGCTGACATAGAACATGCGGCGTTTGGCTCTCTGGTAGACCAATCAGTATGGAACTAGAACGCAGGGCAGGGAGAGTATCTGAAGGAGCCAAGCAATTATTCCGGCAATTTCAGGGCTACCGTTCTGGGGTTCAGGGTAAACAAGGTTCACCATCTGTGCTGGCGCATAGGACCATTAGCTCTAGCTCGAGCAGGTGTGTATTTTAATGCACACGCACACTCTCGCATAAATCGCGGCCGTATACAGGGAAACGTGTGCACCCGTGCGCACACACACACAACCACACACACATATAGATTTCTTCTAAAATTCCACACGCGTCGACTGAGCAACTATATTGATTTTCTTTTTATTTGGCACAAACGCAAGGAATGAGGAATGAGATGTACAGCTACAACACATATACCTCCACAAAAATGGCAGGGAAAAAATACTTTGCGCTGGATTATAGATATGACATATATTCTGTTGGTTTTTGGGAACTGGACCAACTGATTGGATGAAGGAAGATAATATGTGTACAACCTCACTGGAGAGTAAAATTATGACCTCCACTTATTAATTTTCCTTCTCTTCCCTTCTTTAAGATGAAATTAAATCTTCCAAGTAAACCAGAAACACGCCAATGTTGATATGAAGCATAATCTCTCTTAACTCCAAGGATCTCTGTTTACACTGGAGTGTGCAACAAACCTCACTCCACCACTCAGCAAACAGTTGTGCTGCGAACTGTTTTAACTCTATACTTCTGCAACTTTTGTAGGAAATGCACCTGCCAAAAATAGAGATACTGGCGAACGGAACGTTGCTGGTCATCTTGCAGTTGAGGGACTTTATTGTGGTACCATGAAAACCAGTTTATTCATGATGGGACAAAGGTTAGCAGGAAGAAACAACTGTAGGGTTTAGACTTTAGAGACATGACTCAGGGTTTCTCTGGTTCACACGTCTTGAAACTGTCCTGCTTGAAGAATGCAGGACACAAACAAGTGATTCTCGAAACTCGTAAGCTAAGGATGTTGCAGACAGAGATATCAAATTCACACTTCTTTACTTTTCAGCGCTTTTGATCCCTCTATTGTTGTCTGGAGACAAAGAGCACCAACTAGGGATTTCTCAACTATTCTACATTATGTTTTGATTCATCTCCCTGGTGAGGACTGACTTCCACAGCATTAAATGGTGTTATTTTTAGTGGGAGGGAGCTATGGCACACTGTGCTTCACTCGAGGGGCGTTGCAGGGTTCTGACTTTAACTGCAGCTTTGAAACATACAAGTCTTGTGAGAATTTCAGCTGCATGTGGGTCACCAGCTTAAGTGTCACCAGTCGTCTGAATAATCCAGTCCAAGCCCTTTGTGTCTGATGCTTTAGTCTTTGCTGTGCCTTTCACGACAGATCTCCACACCCTTTTGTAACATCATAATATATTTTCCTGTCTAACCTTGTGCTTGTGAAGTAAGACAGCGATTGTGTTGCAGTCCTGTGCAAATCAGATGGATGCTGGTCTGAAACCTGGACACAAAGTGCTTCACCTTAACTGATATGGTGAAAATCTACCCTAGATGTCTGGATATTAAGCTTGTTCATTTCCCTCCACATTCAGCCAGTGAATAAATAATGCAGGGATGTAATCCCATCCATGAGGCTGGATTCACGTGTTGCAGTGGCGTGTCTGACGGGTAACCTGTTACTGAACATCTTGTTACGATGCAATAAAGTCAGGAGACTGGCTTGTTCGGATCTACGCTCAAAGGCCTGTCCGCTCTAGCGCCCCAGACAGCACAAACTACCCAAGAAAGTCATCCCCTCGCTCTTGATCAAGGACCTCCTGTTCCTGGCTGTGGAAAGACCAGAAGGAATGATGAATTTCAGGCCTGGACTCAGTGCTGTCGGCACATACTGCAGCACGATGATTAATTAAACACAAGCAGCCAGCGGGCAGTTAGTGATTGTTTGTTGTTGACCCTTCTTACTGAAGTGCCCCTTTTTGCTGAACATAACCAATGTGGTTTCAGACTCCTGACCTGTCCTGCTAGTGTTTATATAAAAATGTGATCATTCATAGCAAATTAGTCCAAGAGGGAAAATATTGGCTCTCCCACAGCTCCAAAGCTCCCAGATGTCTTTTTGGGAGAAGATGAAGTAACACATCTGACGTTTACACTACATCCACCTGGCCTTTATTTAACACTCATATGTTCTATATAATTCAGTGTTTTTGATTTGTACATTCATGAATATTTTTTTCCCAGAGTGGTGCTCCTGATTGGCTTTTCAGTGGCTTGGGAAATCATTTTCAAGAATATGGAGTTTCCTGTTTGTTGATTCCTTCTGGTATACCAACTGTAAAGTGCTTTTTTGACAGCTAGCCCATAAAATGTGCCGTGTTGCTTAAATGCGTTTGATCCTCTGGGTCCCTGTTTCATGATAGATTATGGTTCCCGGTCCGGGTGGTTTGTGGTTTTATCCTTTTGAGTTCCTCGTCCAGTTGGAGCTGAAACCTTCAGGGATGCCAGGGGATCCTGTTTCTCGGGCCACTCCCTTGACCGAAAGCCCCCCCAATGGAGCAGCTGCAATCCGGGAGCAGGCGAGAAGTGTGGCGGGGGGTGGGGAGGGGGTACTCTGTTAACCAGATTGGCAAGGTGTCTTTCCCTCCCCAAGAAGCACGGTATCAGTAATGGATGGGGCCCGATGCTGGTGTGTGGCGACTTCAGCTGATCGCTAACCATCACCGTGGCAACTTGGCTCTTCTGTATAGCTGAGCATGCTCAGTGAGCAGTTAAAATGACATCTGTCATTCGGTCGTGGAAGATGGAACCCGATAATTTGGGAGGGGAGGGGGGTTTGTAAATACCGCATGGAGAAGCCGGGCTCTCTGCATTGCCTGGCTTCTCAGTAAATGACAGGCCCAGTAGCGCTGAGGTCACTCTCGGGTCAAGGTCAAGTTTATTGTTATGTCTTAAGTTACTGCTGAGGGCGAGAGGTGAAATGAAATACAAGTGCAATTAAAATCAATGGACAGTAATGATAAAATAAATAGTCAGTTAATCAATGAGTCGATACAGTAAATCAGGATTTCCCAGTTCCTGTCCTGGATGGCCAGTTGGTACCACGGTTTGCAGATTTGCCTGCTCAAATGCAATTACTGAACCTGGCAATTGGCTGGGGAGCTCAATGAGGTGTGTTCGAGCAGGGAAATCAGCAAACCGTGTTGCTGAATGGAATTGACTAACTCCACAGCAAATAAATGCATTAACAGCTGAAGTTCCATTGTGCTGTAAAGTGTGTGATGCCAAAGTCGAGTGATTAGTTTATGCAGAATGTCTCGCGCTCTGTGGGAGAAAAAAACATTCATGACCCTGCGTACTTTGGACCTGATGTAGACATGACACCCGTGTTGGTGAGCAGGCATCTTTTTTTTTCTTTCTTTCAAATCCTCGCCTGCATCCTGTGACTCTTCATATGTGCCGAGGGGGCACTACGCTGACATCGACAGTTGAATGGGACTCTTAATGTCTGAGTACTGCCTACTTTCCCTCCATTTTGGCTTTCATCGTACAGAGATAGAACCACAGCCCCCCCCCCCCCAGCAAGGGAAATGAAAAGCCTCCTTTAATTACAGCATTCTGACAACTCAGCCCCGCAGAACATAATGAGGCTGGGTTGTAATTTGGCACTTTATGATTATCTGTAAGGAGCGACGGTTCCCCGCAACAAAGACTTCATACATGTCACTCAGAGTGTGTTTAGCTTTGATGCGATGGAAGGGAGTTTGAAAGACAAGGTGGTTTTTGTGTAAGATCGAGTATGGGTTGGGGGCTGCATAGTTTCCATCTTGATCATCCATCATCATCCATTTTATTCCTTCACAGTTCCATTGTTGAACAGGAATTGAGGCTCAAGAAGAATGCCACACTGCTCAGTAGTGGCTGTATAACTTTGTGGGAGGGGGATGGAGTTGGTATCAGATACTTACTTCATAAGGGGTGACCGGGCTGGCAGAATCCCCTGAGTGCAAGGAGCAAAAAGGGAGCAATGGCCTCAAGGTCAACTGGTCTTCTTTCCGAGATGTGGAGGGTTAGGGTTTGGGTTAGGGAGGGAGAGACAAAGCTTGGAGCCTCAAAGTTGGCTGGTCTTCCGTATGTGGAGGACCCTTATCTCAGCTAGCACTAACACGGGGCAGGCAGTGCAAGGAAAAGGTATTAACAGATTTGACAAATATAAAATTAATTAAGCTAAAATCTGTAATTAACAAATCAATTGCATAGCCTTGACAGAAATGCGATTTTTTTTTTCCCTGACAGATCCACAATTACTAAAGCTGTGAGGTCTGGAGAGCCTGCCAGAATGATGGAAAAATGAGTCCTACTTTCTTTTGCTACAGGACATTTTAAAAAAGAAACAACAGATTCTTTACAAAAAAATGCTAACCTGTAAGGGGACCATTTTTAAATAGATAGACTTGGTGCCCCCAAGAGGATATTGGGTGTACAATTGTAAATAGTATCTTCTATTATTTAAACTTATTAAACAACCATGATTTATTGAACAGGCATCTATTTCTAGGGCACTGTATCACATAGTTTTCCTTTTCAACTGTATACAGTTTCATGGCAGGATTCCACACAGGGTTATTTTTGCTCAGGGACAAAACTGAACCATGATACCAGAATGACACCAGGCTCCAGAAAGCATAGATCCAATATTAAGCTCAGCCTGCTTCACAGGTTCTTGAGGCCAGCATGTTGTGTGGTGCTGTGGTCTGCTGTGCTTTGCTCAAAGTAGGGAAGCTGGCAATGTTAAGAACCATGCAGCCACATCACGTTTCTGTTAAATTTATGCTTGTATAAATAAAAACATATGCATTAGATAATAATGGCGATGATGATGGTAGTGTTGGAAAAACCAGGTTCCTGACTCCGGATGTCTCCATTTTAACTCCTCTAGGCGGAATACTCCGGAACAGCTATCCTACATCAGACGAGACGGGACCAGGTGGCGGAGACCTGCCGGGCTTACAGCGCCACCAGCCGCAAGCGACGGGTCTTGACTCCCAATGACCTCAGACACCTGGTGGTGGACGAGGACCATGCGATGATTTACTGCTACGTGCCCAAGGTGGCCTGCACCAATTGGAAGCGTGTGATGATGGTGCTGACAGGAAGGGGCAAGTATAGTGACCCCATGGCCATCCCATCCAATGAGGCACACGTGCCCTCCAACCTGAAGACGCTCAACCAGTACAGCATCCCTGAGATAAACCATCGGCTCAAGAGCTACCTCAAGTTCCTGTTTGTACGTGAGCCCTTCGAGAGGCTGGTCTCGGCCTACAGGAACAAGTTCACGCTCAAGTACAACACGTCCTTCCACAAACGTTTTGGCACCAAGATCGTGCGCCGGTACCGCAAGAACGCCACGCAGGAGGCCCTACAGAGTGGTGCTGATGTTAAGTTCCAGGAATTTGCTGGGTATCTGGTAGACCCCGCCACGCAGAGGGAGGGTCCACTCAATGAGCACTGGCAGACCGTCTACTCACTCTGCCACCCCTGCCACATCCACTACGACCTGGTAGGCAAGTACGAGACCCTGGAAGAGGATGCCAACTACATCCTCAGGCTGGTCGGGGTTGGCGACTACCTGCGCTTCCCCTCGTACGCCAAGTCAACTCGCACCACTGACCAAATGACGGCTGAGTTCTTCCACAATATCAGTTCACAGCAGCAGGCACAGCTCTATGAACTCTACAAGCTGGACTTCCTCATGTTCAACTACTCCATGCCTGGCTATCTAAAGATTGAGTAACGGTCTGGAACCCATTGAAACAGAGACAAATTGACTTACAGAAAAGTGTCATTCAGGCAGGGGTTCCACCAGAACAGAACTGACACCTGTGGGAGGTTGCGAGGTGCTGATTGAATCTGGGAGCATTCCCATCAAGAAGGGGGATTCGATCAGAACTGAACTTAAATCCACGGGAGGGTGCAATTTCGCTGATTAGTTGTTGTCGAATAAGGGAATGATGTTGAGGATATGGGGGCGGGGCTTTCTAATTTGTACATGCTTGATTTCAACAAAATGGAGAAGTATACTACTCTTCTGTGGAGGAAGAAGGGTAAGGCAGGTTGCTCACCCGAACAAGTGCTGCTACTGCTGCATGTTTCAATCTGCTCTGGATGCCAGGAGCTCGCTGGGGCTCCACTGCTGCCGTGACGCAAGGCCTCACTTCAGTGCAATCAATGCGATGGACGCAACCATCCCACTGTAAAATGCATCGGTGTTTTCTCTCAAGGTGTCTGTTGCTTTAGTCCGTATTTTCGCTCTTTGGGATTCGGGAGGTTTGGTCAGGCCCGGTGAACTGGCGGTCTTCCGAAAGGAGGCCAAGGGGCCTGCGGCTTGCCCAAAACCCACTTCCTGTAGATCTCTTACAGCAGCCATATCTTTGATGCGCCACTACATTGAAAGCACCTTCAGCCTGAAACGTGAAGGAACTCAAAATTAGCAGCCCATTCCCTTGAACCGAGGAAGGGTAAGTTTCAGGTTATCAACCAAGAAGGGCAAAGCTACCGGTTTTTGGGGGAGGTTGCTAGGGGGAACCAGCCCTCACCCTCCCTCAGGAGGCCCGCCCAGGAAAATCATAGTGCTGGACGTGGGAAAGGGTGTGTCCCTGTGTGGGGAGGGTGTTTTGTTGAAGGCTCGTCCCCGGCTTGGACCGGAATAAAGGGCCCCATTTTTTTAAAGGGCCAGCATCACAGGGGTGGTCTCCAGTGTGACAGGATTGATCAAAAGTGCCAAGGGACCGGACATAGAACCCCTGCTTTTATGACCAAACAATTTTTTTTTGTGTCTTGTAAATTAAGATTTTTTTTCATCTCGTCTATTTGTGAGTGTTTTTATTTCACGAAAAGTTGCTGCGAGCAGCACAATAAACGGTTATTTAAATTACATTGTGAAAAAGAGAAAGATTTAATCTCTTCCCAGAGAGGGCAAACCAACAGTTTGTCAAAAGGAATGTCATGAAAGTGTTCATGATTTCACCAGTGTGTGCAGTTTTTCTTTTTTATTTACAGTCTGTTGCTTTTGTTTTCTGTGTTTTGGAAGCCTCAGGAGAGAAATGGTGGGGAAAGTTAATATTTTTAGCAGCTTAAGGAGTATGCTTCACTGAATTGTTTCTTTAGGGCCCCAGGGTTCGTATCGAAATCCAAGCACCAACTTGAGATTGCCGTCCTCCATTTCGTAAACTTCCTTCTCGTTTTTGGAGCAGTCACCCACACTCTGAGGGCAGCGCTTATACACATGAACGCACCAAATCTGTCCTTCCAGAAAACCAGATTCTTGTATAATTCCTCTGTGGGTCCAGGTAAAATAGGGCTACTTCTTCCTGTGGTCTGTGGGATCAGAAAACCACGACTGTTGAACGTTAATGGTGGAATATTTAAAACTGCTTTGGATGAAGGTAAATATCATAAAAGTTAATGGTGAAAATGGTGTGGTTAAAAGCAGGTACTTATGCTCTGGTGACCATGCAGATGCTGACCTCTTTGATGACACATTGCTGGTATGTTCTTGTTCATCTTCTTCTCTCTCCATTATCTTTCTTTGCCTGGACACTTAGGTAGAGCGAAGAAGCTTGCAGGTTTTCAGCCGCCTGGAAGCCAGGAGGGAGAATCAGTTCAGCAAAAACAGTAGACTTTTCATTTGCATTCCTAGTTATTCATAAGGCTTTAACAAGTCCCCCGCATAGCTTCGCTTGTGAGCAGCCGTGTGCGATGCGATTCATAATTTTGTTGACGTGCGACGATACAGGCATAAGGTTCTCAGTGAGCTGGTAGCTAGTTTGCTGCTTCCAAAGAGAAATCAGTCAGGTTGGAACTAAGAAGGTATCCAAGTGTGGCATAGCTGGAGTCTGTCTCGTAGGCCGCCGGAAACGTCCAGAATCTCTTAAAACTGCTTTTTGGCACTCAGTTTAAAACTTTCCTTGAGCCCCACCCATTTAAGATAAGCAAATGTCTTTTATGTTATGGTTGAGCTTCCATGACGGTCAGACACATTGGTGTCAGGGATCCAATTATGACCGAGTCACAGCTGAATACGTTAGCCCCCACCCCCACCCACAATATGGCTTCCTGGGAATGACTCAAGGAGACAGGTGAGCATGACCAGTTTGAATTCTGAGCATTAACTTTGGCTCATGCTTCTTTCACATACACCCAGTTCTCACCGAAAATACATCAGGCTAGCTAAGAGATGCTTTGGTTTGTGTCACATACTGCAGAACCAGGGAAGCGACCTCTAAGACAAACAGCACCATAAAATCCCACAAGGACAGCAATTTCATTCCAACCACAGTTCAGGTTTTTAAACAGACCTTTTATAATCTCCTTTGTTCTGTCTTCCTCTGGGTTATTTTTAAGCAAGATTTTCCTTTTTCGACAGATTTAATTTCCTCTACAAATGCCACAGGCCACATCAAACTCTGCAGTACTTTAAGTATTGTTAGGGGGAAGCTTCCCTAGTGCTGCATTATATAATACGCAGAAATGTTTAGTATTAGTTCTGTGGGATTTAGCAAACGTGGCACACAGAAGATGTGAAGGTAAAGCTTCGGAAATAATGCAGCATGGTGGTACCCATTTGCTTGGGCATATGACTGGAGAACAAAAGTTAGACCCGTTTGTCCAGATTGAGTCCTGTTTCCTACACAATGAACCAGTCGACACCCATTGTGTGTCCCCTATCAGTGCGTCCCTGCTCAACATGACAACAGGGACATTTTCCGTAGCTGCATATGCCCTTCGGCCTTCCACCCGCCACCACTCTGTCACCACCGTCGGTCGTTAAATCAGCTGCCTCCACAGGGCAAGGGGTCAACAAATTGGGCCACAGTGACGACAAATTGTTGCGTCCTGAGGGTACAGCGGAATTCCAGCGCTAATAAGTTTCGATCCTCCAGCCGGCAGGCGATCAACAAGCCAAGTATTCCCAGCTTCTTTCGTGCCCAGTGCCTTTCAGTCATCAGCAGACACGTGCCTCACGATCAAACTTCAAGCCGACGTGCAGGAACCTGGCCGGCTTCGATTTAATGAAGCAGGGAGCAGAACCGGAACGCCGTGTGTCACGTAGTCCATTTTGGTTTGCGGGGGCCCGTCTTCATCCGGGTGGCTCTGTCGACTGTGCCTAAGTGCCCACGTGTGCCATGGATTTGAGAGCACGTGATGGTGAGGTGGTTTTGGAGCCAGCAGGGGGCAGCGTGTAGCATTAGGTTACCAATCTGAGGGGGCTGGACTCTCTCTGGCAGTGCTGATCTAATCTGCAGTACCTCTAAAGTACCTTTGTCTAACCATCTCATAATACACCAACCTTTCTACCCCTATTACATGCATGTGAAGAGAGACCTACCACACTTTTGCACAGTGAAATTTACCTCACTACTGAGGCCTGACGTCCCTTTGGTGTGTCTGCAGTGACGTCCTTAACATCACCATCCTCTCTCATGCTTCTTCACTCCAGCACAAGAGTGATACTTACACCTCTTTGCTGTTCTCAGAACCTCCCATGCTGCCCCGTATTTTTGATTCGCTAGTTAGTTGGTGAGTTTTATTCGGTTTCTTTTTGACTAGGGGACTATAACTGCTGTATTAGTCACGTTAATGAAGTTTCTTCGCCATCGTCGTCCTCATTAATGGATGACTCATGGGAAATGCTGTGACTCATCTCCCATAGGGATGGACCGGTGTCTCCTAGCTGTAGTGCTATCCTCTCTGGGGCTGGACACACAAGGCCAGTGTTTCCATATACTGGTGGGGTCATGTGATTAGTGGGTGAGCTAACATGGCAGTAGGTAACATGACTGGGGTTGATATGGATGGGTATAAATAGTGTGGGTGGGGAGGCATTTATGTGAGATGGCATGAAGATGAACTCTGAGATGCCTTGACCGAAATTCCCCCATCCTCCAGCTAGGTTGCATAATCGCGGGGCTCCTGCTTCTCCTGTCTGACTTCAGAGGAGATGTGTCCTCTGAGAATTTCTTCTGTGCTAAAGCGCCACACGGCCTCCGCCAAGGTGTGAATGATCACGGGGAACCTGGTGTCTCTCGATCGGAGGCGTTCCTGGTTGTCGGATTATCATCATCACAGTACTGACACATAAAACGTAGGTTATCATTGGTTTCGCCTGTCTGGGATGTCACTGCCTGATCCCGGACACACCCGGCGTTCCACGCTTCATTGTCACAGTGACACCCCTCATGCCACACTAGTAATAACGTGAAGAAAGCTCATTTATATTCAGACCTTCTGAACAGCTGACGCTTTACCGGGGTTCTCCAGTGCAGAGAACGACTCGCGTACTGTCACCCTAATTTATTTATTTATATCCAGAAGCTCTGCTTAAAGAATTATGCTCGTCTGCCTCAGGTTTCCGCGGCGACGTGTTTTTTTTTTTTTCCTTGACTCTGCCGGTTTCCATGGCAACGTTTTGTGCAGGAACGGACTCAGAGAGTCTCTCGGAAAGGGACTGGATGAACTTTGCTATTTTAAAATATATGAAATCAGCTGTACTTTGTGTTGCTACATAAACAATAACAGAAGCTGTCAA
>JAODKF010000068.1:21795953-21828300 GCA_026779585.1 Mormyrus proboscirostris
GGGCACAGACGATGGGGAAAAAAAACAGAGAAGTATGTGGGTGGGGGCAGGCCTATTTCAAAACTGCCATATAAAAATAACGTGAATACAATACATGATGCTAAAAAAATACAATTATAAAACTGTCTATAATAGACAGGCACTAGATCAAAGTCTGTTTGTATGTGTGTATGGGGGGGGGGGTCAGAGAATCAGAACAAATATACCAGCCCCAGAGCACCAGTCGCCAAACTTTTCATCCCACGACCCCAGAAATAACAGTGTCAGAGACATGTGACCCATGTTCTGCTGATGGGAGCAGCGGGAAGGGAAGGTACAAAGAGCAGTCGACGTTACAATGGAATATTTTTGACATTTATAAAATGAAAATCATGTGGTGAACCCCCCACCGCCCCCCCACCACCACTTCGGGTCGTCCCTACAGCATCCCGCCTCGACACCCTGCGGCACATCCGCGCTGTTTGTAAACAACTGAGGAACGCCGGAGAATTAGCGCCTAATGCTCACCATAAAACTCCGGCCTACTTGGATATATTTCCATCGAATTCTTCGAACGAGAAACTTTCCAGGGAAAACAGTTTACAAGCAAATAAATAAAGAACGGGTTCCGTTACGTTCACCCTGTTACACAGACAGCCGAATGTATCACAAGCAGCAGACGAGCGGCAGGGCTGGCCAGGCTAAAATGCTACGCTAAGCCGCCACAGTGCTAAGCGGCTTCACTTCCGCGCTTCCCACAACTGCAATAAACAACCTTAGGAAAACACAAAAGGCGCAGCCAGATTTAGAGTCTCGCTAAATTAAAAGTAACCTAACTGGTGTGTTTGCAGAGCCGTCACGAAGAAATACTTTTTGCCTGACAAATCTCACAGAACAGGCTAATTGCAGAAGCATAAAATATTAAGAGCTGCAGGTTACAGACGTGAAAGCCAGTTTATTTTCGGACCGACGAATCAACGTCCTACTGGAGAACTCTCTTCAGAGGGAGCGTTACTCATGGCGACAGCCGGGATACTACACCTCCTCAGAAGGTCACAGTCACATGAAGCTCAGTAACCGAGATGCACATGACCCAGTGTGGATCAACATAAAAAAAAACACGATGAAACATTTCTTATTTTGGTAAAAGGCTCTAGCTTTAAAGTATATCCCTCTGTTGACAGTTGAAAGTGTTGACATTTGGGAAACGTACACCTGTTACGCCGAAGCGGGGAAACCAGGCCAAGGACGGCGGTGCCTCTGCCCTTTGTTTTTGTGCCCTCTTGGTTTTTTCCTTTTGGAAGTCGGCATCATCTATGTTGGCCCAAGTCCAGCAAAGGCCTCACCCCCCCTGGGTGGGGGGAATGGGGTTACATGCATGGTGATGTTGACCAGCATCCTGTCCTCATCACTGGACGTCAGCAGATCGGCGAGCGCTGCTGTTTATGCCAGCCGGGAATGTTTAAAGTACACAAATACCTTCTCCTCCTCCGCTCCCGAGGAGAACAATGTCCCCATTATGGCCACCTGCACGGGGCGGCTAAAAAAAGGACTTGGGGCGCACGCACGGAACGCAAGGACGTGCCTCGGGAGTGACGGCCGCCGAAACCGGCGGGATCTCCAAAACGGGCCCTTCACACTTAACCGCGACCTTTGGAGCGTGAAGCGAGGCGGTTTGGGAAAAGCCACCCAGGCTGATCCGCACTGATGCCGATTTGTCGGCCATGTTGCCGCATCGTTAATCTGCTTGCCTTAGCCCGAGTCTGTCGTTTGCTGCGGCACACTGCCGTGCGTATGCCCTCGCATTCCTCCAAACGATGGACCGGGAGCCGTCTGGGTGACGTAAAGAGGACAGAGCCACGGTGACCCCCCCCGGCGGAGGAGAAAGCAGCCTTCTGAGGCCTTCCCGGGGGCCACCCTGAAGCCAAGCGCCTCAGAGAACCAACAACGGAGTCCTGATCCATATGCGAGCAGATTAGGATCAAGCGACAGGGGCTGGCTTATAACCATGGCATGACTAGACATGATTAGCCTAATAAACACCATGTGTCACAATTCACCAGGAACACCATGGCGAGAGAAGCTAGTCACTAATGCTAACCGGGCAACAGACCAACTGAACAGCCCGATAGGTTAATGGCACAGACTCACCCGGAATTTGCTAGTTTGAGATCTGGCTGAAAATATCCAGGAATATAAAAGGTTAAAACGGAATTGTTTCAGAGAGGAGCATCAACTAAGCGACAGAAAAAAAAAAAAAAACATGAATAAAACAGCGGAACATCGTGAATAGAAGCAGAGGCCTGGTGGAGGGAGCAGAGAGGGAGGTGAACGACTGTGAGAGAAGGCACAGATCGGGAAGGAGGGGGGAGAGTGTGGATCAGAATGAAAAAGAGGAAAAGGGGCTCTGACCTGCTGATGACCATGGAGGAGATGACCGGCTCCCAGCCCGAGGAGAGCAGTGAGTGACTGGCAGGGTGCCAGGAGGAGACCAGTATGCAGACTGGAGTCAGGGTGAGGAAGGAGGCGCAGACGAGGCCGGACACGTACGGCTGCAGATCTGGGGAGAGCGTGAGGACGGTCTGAGCCACGGGGGTCAAACTCGGGGGAAAGGACACGATTAATTCCTTCACGCCAATGTGGGGGTTTAATTCATAAGCATCACAGGTGAGGATGAAAGATTTAAAGTCTAAAGAAATCGCTGAATGTACACGCTTTACTGTTCTAGGAAAGCTATAAGATCGGGGCGTGCCAGTCCTTCCTGAAAGGAATGAAATGAGAAGTTACAAACGTAAAATGGCTGCCTCATGTAGACAAACCGGTCGCGCGTCGTTCTGAGAATCTGCCCGAAAGATAAATGGCGTTCCGGAATCTCACAGACAGTCCAGCGGCCTCAATCATTAGTCACTTGACAAATGGCTGGGCTGAATGTGTGCAAACAGCGCATCGCCGGGGTGAGACACTCCCACGGTCACACAAACGTGAGTTAATTCACATCCAAATATGCGTCCATGCACACAGGGCCTGGGACAAGCTCCAATCAGGACAGAGAACAGATCCATGTGACACGGGGACAGTGTGCAGAATTAAATAGAAGGTGATTTCCCTTCCCAGGATTCACAGGGAGGGGGCAGGAAGGGAGCCAGCAAAGGCAGATGGGAAAAAAATCTGGGAAACAGCAAAGTAAATCAATTCATATAAGACTTAGAGGAGGCTTAGGCAGTGCAAATCAACACCAAGCACTCTTAGGCCCTGCTTACAATTTATCAATTTTCTGCCATATAGAGATGTGGTGGAAAAATAGGTGTTTGCATCACACCTACAGTGCAGATTAAGGTTTACCTGCTAGGGCCTCGACACCCTAAGATATCTTCTGGCTACCTACCTGCGTTTGGAAAATGCAGCACTCTGAATTCAGGGTTATTTTTTTGTTGGGAAATATTCCAGCTCTGGCAAACTCCACCCAACGCAAATTATAGTATTTATAGAGACTCCAGAGTTTTTTTAGGCAATGTTCATATAAAAAAGAAAAGAAGACCTGAGGTTTCTTCAGACATTCATCACTGGCTCACAATTCCACAAACTTAACTGCTCCTAATCTCAACCCTCCAGAAAAAGACGGAAAACGCCTCTATATTTAGGGCTGCTTTGGACAAAAGGGCACCCTGCCAACCCTCGAAGGAGGGAGATGCTTCTGGAATCGCCACTTTGAAGTGTTAATGCAGCTTTTTTGCAGATTTTCAGATATTAACCGTATTTTTAAGAAACCCCCGCGGGCATTTCGGTGTGTGATCTGGGCGGCGTGATTCGATCAGGCCATGAATAGACGCTGTTACATCTTGGAGGAGTCTGGTCGCCCAGGGGGGCTCGCGGAGCGCGGTTCTTGCGGCAATAAGCCCGCCTTTGTCTGCCGGCGGTTCGGGGGATTGCCAGCTAAGGCGGCTTTGTGCTTCCTGACCCTGGCGGCACAGCTCTCACACGCAGAGCGACTCCAGCCCATGTTTTGGCCGTCACCTGCCTGCCACGTGACAAGTGCCGGCATTTTCCAAGGGATGACTCTACAGAGCTTTGAAGATATTCCTGCCATGTGAGCTAGGGGCATTCATTGTATGGAGAAACCAAATCCAGTCTTTAAAAAGTTTACAAGGGGGTGTCCTGGAAGGGCTGCCAACACCTGACAGCAGATTCTTAAAACATACAGGAATTGGGCATAAAAGAATAAAAGGCTGCCAGTCTAGTCTGGTGTTGAAAAAGCACAAAACAGACTAGAGTTACTCATGCTAAAACCTACCTATGAATCAGGTTTACCAGTTACAGTTGCATCAGAATGGAAAGTTATTCAAAACTGGAACAAACTGCCCCCTAGTGGCCATTAATACAAATGTTACTTTGGCATCGGTGTCCTGCTTAGTGTCATTCTGCAGATGTACCTGCTGTTTTTACAACAGGGTCAATTTGCCAAAGGACCCCTGTGCAACAAAATCAAAATGAACCAAAAAAAAATCCAAGAAGCAAGTCAAGGGTAATATTTAACCTACACAGATCTATCGGTCCATTTCTGTGCCATAATGCTCCCAGAGGTAGACTAGCGCGCCACCTTGTGGCTATCGCTCAAACAATATAATGACGTCCTGCCTTAGCAAAGTGTCAAGCATCCATATTAGCAGTATGGTACAGCCCAGACAGAACACAGACACTCTATTGTTAATTCAGAAACACCAATTTGCCTGACTGCATATCGTGGGACTATGGATGGAAACCAGAGTACCCATATAAAACCCATGTAACACAAAGAGAACAGCCAGAGGGGAGACAGGATCCAGACCCTCAGCCCTCGCCTTGTGAAGGGACAGTCCACACACTGAGCCACCGTCATATTTCGTTAGTGTTTAAACGGAAAGGGCTTCTTTCCTATCAATTCATCTACAATTAAAATATAAGCATTTATGGCTCCCACGGCCCTTATGTTCTATGTGCAAATTAGACAAGTGTGCAGCTTTAAAATGCCTGGCGTCTCTGCCGGCCTGTCTCTCTCACCCAGGCAGCTGTACAGACCCTGGCTGACCCATGCCAGGATAGTCAGAGTGATGAGGTCACCGAAACTGGCGGCGATGGGCGTGGCCACGTTGTCGGGGTTGACGCCCTTTTTCTTCGAGCCGACGATGACGCCCACCATGATGCCGCCTGGAGAAAAGGTCAACAGCGCACAGTTGGGAGAAGGAGAGGTCAAAGGTCAGAGGTCAGACAAAAGCCAAGCGGCCTCAGTGGCAAGACGAAAGCTAAAATGCAATACCGTCGTATGAACACCTGTAGCTGGGTCTAGCGGATATAGAGGCGAAATCGCCATATGAATTCATAATGCTTAATTATTTACTGTTTATAATCTTGAACACAATAGTGGTGATGGTTTATGCAACTATGCAGAGAGACAGCGAAACGAACAAAGCGAACAGAGTGAGAGCATGACTCAAGGATGGAATGGTGGGCGGAGTCCAGTGGCGGTGGGCGGGGCCTCGCAGTACCTTGCAACAGTGATGAGATGAAGGCGGTTGCCACGCTGCTGGAGCAGAGCAGCAAGGCGTGTCTCATCTGAAAGTTGCCCTCGGGAATCGAACCCAGGACCGTGGCCGCCATGGCGGCCAGGAAGCCAACCACTGTAGCCTGCACCTGGGGACACAAAGCCGGGAGTGACATTCGCAACCCCGCCCAGCGACGACAGACAGATTATGCTGCTATCTCTCTTACTCCCATGTTTGAGCCTTTAGTTTTTGACTCTGAACGTTTCCAAGAAAGTCAGAAAGTCCTCCATTCCATCCCTGAAGACCCAGTGTCCTGAGGATCCATTTAGCATCGTAGAGAAAATTAATTCGTCACAGCGGGAAGGCCAGCATCCCAGCCATTAACTGAAACAATCATCTCTTTGCATACTAAGCATTCCTGTTACGGCATTAGTGTTACCTGTTATACCCGTTCGTCCATCATTAACAGAATATTGCGAAACCCACAGCCCAGAGAGTCAGGAGTCATACCAAAATACCACGGTTCCACCCACACAGGCATTACAGACATCCGTGTCATTCATAAACTCTACCCCAGCTACTGCTGACAGAGCATTGACGATTTACCTGAAATCTCCCCAAGAACCGCGGTTATCTAAAAGAACTTGGTGCAGGTGGGATAGTTTTGTAACTGTATGCTGCAGTGAATGACTGTCTGGCGCTATGTAAAGCTACAGCGGCCGCATGAGACAGCAGTGCTGTCCTGGGGCTCAGCGGGGGATGCCTGCAGGTCTCCTCTCATTCATGCGCCCCTATGATGCATTTAACACGGTAACTTCACAAGCCAGTGTTATATACAAAGTCTCCTCCGCCATTTTTCAGTTCTAACCATTTTTGTTCTCCAAGCCTCCATAAACCTCAACCTGTCTCGTTTTTTTTCTGTTTCCTATAACAATATAAGAATATATATTAAGTAACTGGCAATTTCCAAATAACATAAAACCATAATAGATGTCTCCCTGGGGAAAAAAAAAAGTACAGAAATGCTTGTAATACAGACATCTGAGGAATACTGTTAGTCATTTACATCAGAGGATATAATTAGGTGAGCATGTCAGTGGTTATTGCCCTCAGAACACCAAATGATGATGTTACAGGCTGCTAGTTAACTGCTTACGGATTAAGATAAAGCAAAGATGACAGGCCATTCAATAAAAACATTGCTGGTTTGAGTTTAGGATGGACCACAATGTACAGAAGTAAAGCTGCTATATAACTTGTTTGTGTTAATAATACAGTGTAATGCTCTTGTCTTCCCAGATTTGTCATACCTGCTAATTTTACTGCCTTACCACAATCATGCTGAGTATGAATGACATCACATGAAAGGTGTTTTCTGTATAAACGGGCCAACGGCTCCGCAGTGAGGATGACGTCAGGATGCGCAGGTGAGGTGAGGGGAATTTACCTGCTTCAGTGCCAGGTTGCCAACTATTAACTTCCACTTCTCTGTGGTAGAGTCCATCTTCCCTACGTTCACCTGGGACAAGGCCACAAACAGCAGGCTTTCAGTGTCCACAACCGGTGCGAGAGCGAGAGCTCCTCAGATGTTCAAATGCTGCTGCCTGCATATGGCGCAACAGCATGAAATGCAAATGGTTCAGGAATCTAGGCAACAGGAAGTGACATCATTGTATTCCAAGGGTAAACTGAAAGACAAAGAACCACATGTGGCTAATCTTTCATCTCTGCTTTTGTTTTGAGCTCCTGACTTATGTTTGTTCTAAAACAGTTTGCCGGGTAACAATAAACACAAGCTTTCCCCCTGGTTTCTTCCTGGAGTTCTGTTCCTTTGGTCTGGCTTGAGTCTACAGTCACACTTCCCCTTTTCGGACACCATATTCTTACGGCCTTTAGGAACCGGTCGTTTCACTTGGCACTCATGCTCGTGTTGAGGAAAGCTGGGAGATGCCAGCATGACACTGTAGAAGGTGGAGACCAATGAAGACCTATCTGGAATGAGTTCCTCACTGCTGACGGCTAGTGATTAAAACGAGCTTCAGCGGCGCGACTCCCTAAACGATCCCATTCATTACATCACTGACATAAGCTCTTGGATTGGTGGGCTGAGAAAAAAAAAAATTGAGAACGTCTCCACTGCTACGCTGCACATGAACCTAAGTGCACAGCCCCATACTGCCTGCAATAAAACATAAGGACTCATTTGTCAAGAGAACGCATGTGAAACTGCCATGAGATATCAAGTCAACACCCTTTGGTGTGATTCTGTCAGCAGGGCATGTCTAGAACCGCCACTTTTATTCTTCAGGAAAAAATCTTTTCCTGAAGTACTGGGAAACCACGGCAGCAGTCATAAGGACATAAGGTGTGTCAACGTGGTTAGCGTGTGATGAGAGTGCGATGAAAATGATCACCCTCGACCGCAAAAGCACTACCTTTGCCATGATGCACACTTGTATGAATCTGCCTACTCACAGACAGCAGGTTTGATGGCATGGACTTGTTTATACGTATCCTGCATGTTAATGCACATCTGTTTAAATATACAGTGTGCTAGCATTACCCACACTATTAGCACTGATCTGCTTAGATATGCAGTCTGTTAACCCTTCCTGTTGGTAATGTTGCCTATATGTTTACATTAGTGTATTACCATTGATCTGTTTAGCCATGTAGTGTGCTAGTATTGCCCATGTAGTGTGCTAGCATTACCCATGCAATGTGCTAGCATTACCCATGTAGTGTGCTAGCATTGCCCATGCAATGTGCTAGCATTACCTATGCAATGTGCTAGCATTACCCATGTAGTGTGCTAGCATTACCCATGCAATGTGCTAGCATTACCCATGTAGTGTGCTAGCATTACCCATGCAATGTGCTAGCATTACCCATGCAGTGTGCTAGCAATACCCATACAGTGTGCTAGCAATACCCATACAGTGTGCTAGCATTGCCCATGCAGTGTGCTAGCATTACCCATGCAGTGTGCTAGCATTACCTATGCAATGTGCTAGCATTACCCATGCAGTGTGCTAGCAATACCCATACAGTGTGCTAGCATTGCCCATGCAGTGTGCTAGCATTACCCATGCAGTGTTGGCACTGATCTACTTTGACACTGATCTGCTTCACCACTGGCAGCAATACCTGTACATTTACATGGTTATGGGCCTCCTTGCCCATAATGTATGTTAGACCGGAGCTGCTCACCGCCGTTGATAGTCTGGATGCCAGAGTCATCTCCAGGTTCCCCTTGAGGCCTAGAAGGGCTGGCACCAGGATGAAGATCTCAGTGACATTCTGAAAGACCTCCCAATGCTAATAAAATGAGACAAACCGCGATATGAATGAACTTGACGTACTTCTTTGCGGAAGCACGGCCACTGGAACAATCGAGCGATGAGGGCCTGGATCAGAGGCCCAGCGGTTCTGAGATTTGAACCAGCAGCCTTCTGATCACAGGCACAGCGCACAGATTCACTGAGCCACACATGGCCCCACTGAGATATGTATTCGTTATAATACAAAAATATATAATGTAAAACCTACTGACTAATTACCAAATGGGGAGAAACATTTGATTTTTCCTGCTGCCCCCGCACCAGGACCACTAAGACCAGCCACCGCTGCGGTGCAGGGTCGTCCTGGTCAGGAGTCACGATCAGGTCAGTCGTACCTGCACCACATCGAGCACCATGCCGGCAGACACTGTGCCAAGGCCTGCCAGCAGGAAGGGCAGTAGGATCTGTAGTGTCATGGCCAAGGCTGACTCTCTGGGCATCCTCAGAGCAGCTTTGGGTGGCTCTGCCCCCTTGGCCTGCTGCCCCTCCTCCACAGAGAGGTCTCCCTTGGACAGCAGGAGCTCCGTCTCTGAGGGACATGCTTCATCGTTGTCCGAGAGACCTCTGCTGCCCGTGAGGTTGCTGTTGGTCTCGGCCGAGGTGCTTTCGACTTCCTCCAGCAGTTTGCCATATTCCGCAGGTTCCATGTTGTAATGCTAAATGGCCAGATCTGGGATTTAAAGGCAAGTTGCTTTGACCCTCACTGAGGCTTGACTCTGTGAGAAGTAGACGGCCATCGCTTTGACTGCAGTGGCTCTCTGATGAAGCTGGTTCAACAGGACGTTTGGAATCTGCCTTGGACACAGACACAGACCTGAAAGGGAGGAGCAGACTTTGAAAAAAATGCAGGGTCCCTGAGACAGTAAGGACGGATAAAACAAAACTACAAAAAAAGAGAAACAACAAACAGAAGTGAGCAGAAATGCACCTCACACATTTTCCTCTTCTCCTCACTGACGATGCCAGCCTTTCTTATAAAGCACTTTATATTCTGGGAAGGGCTTTGATGACAGGAAGGAAAGGAAGCTCATAACGACTGCCCAGGGATATCTGAAGAATGCCAGCTGTATTAAACCTGCCCTTTGAACAGCACAGTCTAGAGTGTAAGAAAATCTTTCAAGTTCACATCGTACAGATTCAATAGTAGGGCTTTTATAATCGCCTACAGAAAACTGCCTCAACAAGACACAAATAGTTTATGCGCCTTTCCGAAGCAGGAGGTTTGTTGGAAACACATAACGAGCCACTTTATGAACTGGCCACTAGGGGGTAGTACAAGCTAGAGAAACTGTTAGCCGTGTTTATTTCCTCGGCAAATCAGTGCTAGTCTATTTAATCGCATAATAAACGTATACAATTAAATCAAGTTAAATTCATTAAATGATCAGTCCTCCTACCACATATAGAAAATATCTGTACATATATTTGACATTTTTCAGATCATTTTACGTGGTCCTACAAACTGTGTCAAAAAGTAAGAATGTAGGTACCTAAACCATGATCAAGCACCTGTCTTTAGTATCAGTAGCCGTAATATAAACCGTCAATAGACTTCTGTATACTGGAAAACAAAACTCCTCATTTACAGAATTCCTACAATCTCCAGAAGGGACAAGAAGTCTAGTTAAAATTAAGTTAAACTGTCAAGCTCAAGCAAAATCAGGCAGCAATTCCCGGGCAAGATCCTGAAACCGATTTGCTTATTATGCATTTTACATAAGCAACAAATGAAAAAAATATTACGGGTTACGTACTAGAGTTAAACATATTTAAAAATCTACACAAAATAATGCCAACCGCAAGATTTTTTTAAAAGTCCCTACAGGACAAAAGAGTCGACAAACAACTTATACCAGTGTTTTGGATTTTATAGCCCACAATCGTTGTTTAGTAATAAAACAATACTTTTCTCGTCATTATCAACATCATCATCATCATTGATAATAATATTACTATTATTATCCTTGTTGTTACCGTGCTGGTGTCTGACAGATGCCTCCTCGCTGACAGCCTGTCACTCCGGTCAAACGATCTTCCTACTCATTTATACGCGTCAGTCCCCCTACAGTACGCATGCGCACGAACAACAGTTCAAATTATACTTGCTTTGGTTTCTCTGTATAACACAGCTAAAATCATCGTGACAAATTGCCCGCTAAAAGAATCTTGAGTTGTAATAGGCCTACAGAGTCTGCAATACAATAACAGACACATTATGGTACAGTACAGTAAGCCTGTAGGTAGCAAACATTTATGTTTCGGAATGTTCATACATTCGGAATGTGCCTTCATATACGTAACTCAGAAATTACCGCCCACGCTTATGGTTCATTACACGTCTAAGCTACATAAGCATTTTGTTAGGTAAATTACTTTAAAATTGTTTCTTATTCTCATCCATCATAATGTTATTGAACAATTTAATCGGTCTTGTTCTTGTGAATAATGCAGCAATGGTGAATAATTGTCATATATATTATGCATATTATTACTGAAATGAAACCTGGTATCCTGCAATTATCAAAGGGTATTATTCCGTCCTCCGTACGGTAGAGGGCGCCAGACTAAGACACAACCCCCTTTCGGTATTACTTTTTCTTCTTTTAGGTGCAACCAAGTAACTTGTCCATGCGGTAAAAAGCATGGAGCAGCATCCGAAAAAGGGGACCTTCGTCTCAAAGGAATTGCTTTCCTGTGGTGACGAAGATGGTATGTAGTAAAGTTTATAAATCATGCTACATTTTCTGTTTATTTGAAACTTTTGTTTCAGTGTTGGTGATAACCAGTTAACGGTGTACTGGTATAGAAGGAAAGATACGTCTTATGGTAGGAAGATTAGGTGTTTTTTAAAACGGTTTGTTTTAATTGCAAGGAACTTTAACTTTCTTGTCAATCAAGATTTTCGAGGTATGGGTTAGATACCGCCTGGTAAAGTGGTGACCTGATTAATAGTTAAAATTGAAACGTTTAGTTTTCGGCATTTTATACTTTCATATGGCATGCAGTGCAGGTGTTTCTAGTCTTTTATGGACATACTGATTTTTCAGCAAAATTTAGGCCTTAAAGGCACGGTTGAAGTAATTATTTGGACAGTGTCTTTTCTGGAGTGTAAATCATGCATTGTTTGAAATGTATATTGAGTTGGACTGTATGGATTTGACAGCCCTAGGGTTATGTACGGTAATGTACTTTCTAGGACTTCGTGATAAGCTGCTTCTGAAGTCCAAAACCACCAGGAGCAGCAGCAGTACTTTGCAAACGACTGCTGTTCCGCGAAGTAGCGGTAAGCTTACGACGCACATTTTTTATTATGCGGCATGTTGTCGCTATACAGGTTATTACTTTAATAAGTAATGTTGCAAGCAATTCTTTTAACGATGCACTGAAAAGGGGGATTTTACAAAAACATTCTAGTTTCAGCTACTGGGAGACATAAGTAATGTTAAAGATCCGAATGTTCTGTGTTCGGCGTAGTACTGGACAGACTTCAGCTCTTCCTGCCACAAATCGCCCAGGCTAATGAGAAGTTAAAGCAGGAGATGGAGTCCTGCCCCACTGGCCACTTTGACATTGAAAATGTGGAAGATACCCCGAAAATAATCGAAATGGTATGGTTGTTTTTCCAAATGCTAGTCTGTGTGTGTGAATTGGGGCAAATGTGTGCTGTGTAGCACTGGAGAGTTTTGATAAAGTCTTCCTCATCTGACAGGATGTAGCCCTGGTGGACCTGGGTGACTCGGACAGCGACACAGAGGATGAGACGTCGGATGACGACAGCTCTGACTCGGACTCAGAATTTGAGGGCGAGATCACGGAGGACAATCTTAAACTGCCTGGAAATAATAGGAAAATCAAAGAAAAGGCTAACATCAAAGTTCTGGGTGAGGACACCACTTAGGGAATGTCGGAGAATCTGTAAGGATGCTTGCTGGTCAGTGTGGGAGAACATGCTTGACTAAATCTGACCGAAGACTTTGTTGACGTTTGAGGTTGTTATGCGCAAGTCCAGATGGGAAGCACCACAGATTATCTAACGCACAGATTTTTGGCCTGACTGAACTTCACTACATTAGACCGACGGTTGCATGGTTGTTTAGAAGCTGCACTTGTAGCAGGTTGCTTCACAGGAAGGAAACTCTGTTATTGTATTAAGCAGTGAGCTACGCAGCATTTTTCTCCCCATTGAGTAAAATATTCAGTTGATAAATGTATAAATTGTACAGTCACCATTTTTAATGGTATGGATGGACTGTTTTGATATGCAGTACATAAATTATGTAGTTTATTCCATATTTTTCTAGTTTGCCTGATCTTTTTTTTCTTTGTGTACATAAACTTTTTGATATTTGAGGTTTATCGGAACAGCTGTTTATTTGGGAAAAATTAAATTTCTTTAAATATTATGACATATATTGATGTATATTTTCATGTATATTTACACCATACAATGCATTTTTTAATAAATCTGCATGTTTATACATCAGGACAACGTGCACAGACCAACTCAGGAAAATTCAGTCACACATTTCCGCTGGCAACATTTTATTGTTGGAAAAAGTAGGTGTGTATTACCCCCGTGTGACATTTGTAAGCAGCCTTTCCACAAAGAATATGAAAATAACCGTTATTTCCAACTCAATACGTGAGAGGAATCAAGTCCTGCATCACATTGCCTTTTGGAGTTTGATGTGTGCTAGCTTATTGTTAATGGCTGAGGTAATGGTCTAGTGGTCACCGCAGTGTGGTCTGTGTGTGTATGTCTATTGTGTGTATTAAATTCACACCACTGTGATGGTCTGCAGTAAAGGAGCAGGTGTTCTGATGACACATGATAACGGAAAGACTCCATCCATCCCCAATAGCCCTTGTACATTTAATGGAACAGTCCACTGCTTGAGTATGTCCTGCTTGCTGATAGGCCAACATGATGTGCGATGTTCACGTCGACACTGCGCGTTGCGCACATGCTGTGGTCACAGCGTAAGGACCGCGACAGTCAGCTGGGTTAAGACAGTTAGGTACAGTAATGCATTTTTGCTCTGTCATATGAACAGAACCTGGCAAGCTTTCTAATTTTAATGATGGTTCCTTTTTCCGATCACCTAGTATATGTTTAAAAAGGTCGGCCTAAGGTTTACTGCTACGTGAACGCCACATGCACTCTCCGAGCCAATACTTGTATTTGCTGTTGGAGTGATTCATAGGCGATGAGGAGTGTTTATGAGAAATTTTAATAAAAATGAGTGAGATGGAGAAAAGCAAACAAGAACTGGTCACCGAAAGACGTTTGTCTCCCACTGCATGGAGATATTTTGGATTCTATAGAGACAAAATTGAGTAAAAGCAAATGATTTGTCTGCACTGCTTTGTGGCAGCACCACCAACTTATGTGATACTATCGCAGTGTGAATTTTTCCAGTGCTTTTCAGTCCTGCCTGCCAGTCCTTCTGTCTGAGCTTATCTTTGCTGTGACACGACACGTCTCAGCGGTCTGGGAGTGACAATACAAATACTCATGGTTATAAGCTACCTAATGCTACATTGGAAATGTGTGAAAGAATTCTGCATTTTTTTTATAATTATAAATTATTATATATACTTGCATGGTAAGTGAGTATTAATGGTTTTCATTAGTATTGTTGGTGTTTTCTGTGACGATACTGAAACTGCCCCATAAAACTCGTAGCTTGTGTTTATTTTCCCTTTAAATATATTGAACACAGCTAACTGTAAAAATCAAAGCCCCCCCCCCCAATAACAGGGGCGGGGGGAGGGGGTGCTGCTGTGAAAGGCAACTAAAACCTCTTTAAAGTGGTTTAAACGGAAGGCTTAAAAACTTTAGGCACAATACTCGCGGCAGTGAATGATGAGAAATCACCAGTCTCTTCACCAGTCTCTTCACCAGTCTCCACCCACCCGCCCATCCCAAGGATCCCAGAAATGGTGGGCAGATCGCTGCAGCTGGATGCCTGGTACAGATTGACGGCTCAAAAACGAGGTGCCAGATTCCACATCCGTTCCAGAGTGTCTCAAGGGAGTCTCTCTCAGTACTCTACTGTCACTGCTTTGGTCCTGAGGTATTCATGAAGGGCTTCCTCTCCTGGAAGAGGGACAAGAGTCAGTGAGTGAGTGAGTAAATATACAAGTAGATAAACAGAGTAAGTAAATAAGTAGTCACTAAGTAACTATGAATAAGTGAAGTTAAGTCTGGGACCTAATCGTACCTGACCTTTAAAACCATTTTTGATTCAAAATTACTGGTGTTGAACAAGCCTTTCTGTAGTTTTCCCCTGCTTTGTCACTGAGTTTGCTGGGGTAGGATGGCTTACCCAAGTCTTTGCCAAACCCGGACTGCTTGAAGCCGCCGAATGGAGAGGCCACGTCTGTCTTGTTGTAGGTGTTGATGAAGACCGTGCCGGCCTCTAGCCTCTCACTGACATACATGGCCTTGTTGATGTCCCGCGTGAAGACGCCGGACGCCAGGCCGAATTCTGTATCATTAGCCCGGCTGAGCACGCCGTCTACATCACTGCCGCATCGGAAGAAAGACAGCATGTCATGGCGTGTGCGCTTTGACCCACAGACAGCCGGGACACGCTCCCCCGAGGCACCTACCCATCTTTAAACTTGGATACGACCATAACGGGCCCAAAGGACTCCTCCTTGGCGATGAACATGTGGTCCTCCACGTCAGTGAATACCGTGGGTGTCATGAAGAACCCTGAACACAATGCATTTAGCTGATGGTGAAGATTAAATGTAAAGGCTCCATGACTGGACCTGGTCCTCAGTGTGCAGACATGCCTGTCTTACCTGGTCTGACTACCTGACATCCTCCGTACACCAGTGTCGCTCCCTCCTTCTTTCCCACCTCACAGTATTCCAGAAGCTTCTCCAAGTGAGCCTTGTGGTTCTGGGGTCCATGGTCCGTAGACCGGTCCAGGGGGTCACCTATTTTCATCTTCTTGATCTCCTCCACCTGGAGAATGAGTGTAGGATTAAGAAGATGTCTGTCACGCAGTGCTGTGTACCAGGATCGGCCCTCTGAAATGGGACTTGACTTGGTCTCATGGTAGGTGCTGATGGGACGTTCAGCCCTCAGCTGAAATGGAACATGGAAAGTTCTACTAACCACTCTTGCGATGTACTCGTCATGTATAGATTCCTCCACAAACAGTCGGCCGGCTGCAATGCAGTTCTCTCCTTTGTTAAAGAAGACAGAGCTCATGCCCTGGAGAAAGATGGAGAAAAGAACACGCCTCAATAAAAACTCAACTTCACCAGAAAGAGTAAGGGTTTCCGCAAGCTGAAATTTACCAAGCTGGTGACCAGAACCCAGGTGTTGGCTGAATACAGCCAGTGGGGATACTAATTTGGGTTGAGGTTCGAAGATGAAGCCTTTCCCCGTCGGGTTTCAGCTTTCTTACCATGCGCACGGCCTTGTCCACGTCGCAGTCGCTGAAGATGATGAGGGGCGACTTTCCACCGAGCTCCAGGGAGACCTTCTTCAGGTTACTAAGTGCACAGCTAAAGCGAGAAGTCAGAATCAAAGGTGTTCTCGGTCAATTCAGCATGGCAGCACCAATACCATGAAAGAATTCTCTTTAGTTACAACACAAGGCCTTTCAGCAAAGCTCAATGAATGTGATGAACGGTCCTACATGTTGGGGGGGCGACCCTCACCTCTTCATGATCTGCTTGCCGATGGGGGTTGAGCCAGTGAACCCGAGCTTACGGATGTCAGGGTGATCAGACATGCGCTGTCCGACCAGCCCCCCTGAGATGGGAGAGATCCAGCAGCCGCCAGGTTAGCCCGGTGTCTCATGAAGGACACGCCTGCCCTGCAGGTCCAACAGCCTCCCCCCCCCACCCCCGCTTACCAGAACCCGGCACAATGTTGACCACCCCCTTGGGGATGCCGGCCTTGACGGTCAGCTCGGCAAACTTCAGCGCCGTCAATGGGGTCACCTGCAAGGTAATCATAACCGTAGTGACCGTAACCATAGAGACCTTCTTTAACCCTCTGGAATCGACGGCACCATCGGTTATGTGTATTTTAGTTTATTACTCGCTGAAATCTTATTATAGAAACATGAAAAAACTAAATCCGTAATCTGTCTTTTCAAAACGTCCATTGTCGGAAATATTAAAGTTTTTAAAATTAGGTTAAATCTGTAAAAAAGTAAACCATGTCACCTTACTTTGTTTTACCCGCATCGGGGGCGTGTAGTGCCGCTGTCACCCGAAGATCACTATTCACATTCTAAATAGCCGCATTACCGCATATTCAAATCGCATTCGCATGGATGTTTGATGAACAGCGCAGCAGTGAAACACGATCCAGATACATCCCCATCAGCGCTATAGAAGGGGGGGGGGGGGACGTGGCCAGCTGATATATTCATACACATTCGAGCCAGAAATAGTGGCATGAGTTAGCTTTTTCTTATTTTTTTATCCAAATAAATGTTGCAACTACACCATTTACTCATCTTTATTAGCTAATACTTTGGTGATCAGATATCTGGGATCAAAACAAACTGCCAGCATTGCTTACTATATACTTTTGTAATGTTTCTGCAAGTGTTCCAAACTGCATTTTGCAATGTCTATACTTTGATGTCAAATTACAAACTTTACATAAATCTGACATATTTACAAAGTACACTAAGATTAGGATGAGTTTTATGCCAAAAGAAATATATAACAAATAATTTATTTGCCATGAATTAAGTTTCTGATATTTGAATGTAGACAAATTTTACAAAAATTTTGGTACCACTTTACAATAACACTATGCTTAGAAAGGGTTTATGAATGGTTTATAATCAGGATATTAATTAGGTTGTAACACTTTGTAAGTCAATAACAGACAATTATAAGTGATTTCCAGCAGTGATTTGTGGCTATTGAGCAGAAAACAGGGACTAGCTTTGGACCTGACGGGTACCGGGCCTGACGAGTATCTGCTCACCTGAGCTGGTTTCAGAACCAGTGTGTTGCCGGCTGCCAGACAGGCGGCGCTCTTCCATGCCAGCATCATCAGCGGGTAGTTCCAGGGGATGACGATGGCGCAGACACTGCGGCAGCAGAAAGCGGGGAGGGGAGTCAGCCCCCGTCCACTCCAGGCCAGCCTAAGACACCTTATGCAAGTCCTGCTTGCTCTGGTTACTTGTGCATTTCCACGCTACACGGTTTCACCTTGTTCACTATTTATATTTTGCTTAAACCTTATTTGTTCCGTCTGTTTTACTGTCCATTCGCTCGCCATGACTATAGTCCTGTTGGTTGGCATGGGCGTTAAATCAACGTAACTAACTAACTATTCAGACTTTGACCAGAGCAAATGCTGCGACAAAGGGAAGGATACAAGGAGGATTGCATTATAAAGCATGTTGGTGTCTGTCTCTCACCCCAGCGGCTCTTTCTTGGTGAAGGTGAGGTTGTGGTTGGGCCTTGCCTGGTTAATGGGGATCGTCGTGCCCTGAATGAGGAACGACATTGGACGTCAGACTGGGTGGCTTCACGACGCTGGGGGCTCCCTGGCCGGACACACGCAGGCCCCTACCTGGATCTTGTCGCACCAGCCGGCGAAGTAGCGGAAGGTCTGGATGGACATGCCCACATGCGTCTTCAAGGCCAGGGTGTAGACGGCACCCGAGTCGATGGTCTCGATGGTGGCCAGCTCCTCCTGGTGATCCTCCATCAGGTCTGCCAGCCTGGTCAAAAACGTTTGGAGGTGTGGTGGAAAAAAAGCAAAACGAAATGGTATCATGGCCCCCTGGCTGCAGAACCCAGAGTGTCCTCAAGTGGGTGCTAGCAGAAGAAAGCTCACTTGTACAGCAGTCTGCCTCGGTCTCGGGGGTTCATCTTGCCCCAGGGCCCAGTCTCAAAAGCTTCCTTGGCCGCCATCACCGCTTTGTCCACGTCTGCCACAGATGCGTATGACACCTTACAGATGACCTGAGTTTAAAAAGAAAAATCACATTTGTGCCAGCCCATTGCACACAGTATGCTTTGTATAAGAACGTGTCTGTTGGTAATGCCCCCGATGGTGAGCAAGTATTCACGCTCACCGAACCGTCGGTAGGGTTGACTGTGTCATAGGTCTTCCCATTCTCTGCATCCTCGAACCGCCCGTTAATGAAACACTGGTAAGGCATCTTCACCGTCATATTGTTGACGTCCTTTGTTGCCTGTTAATCGTAGCATCACATTGACATTCTCTGATTTCTTCAACGCATTCAATACAATCTCTTCATTTTTTTGTGGGTACTGACCCAGCCCCCATGAAGTATGCGCACTCACATAGCTGATGACAAGCTCCTCCTCCTGGTCCTCCCCCCGTAGCCTTCTGACGAACATCTGGACGAAGTCCTGGAAGGTGGTGGCCATGTAGACGTCCTCGGTCTGCAGCTGCACCCCGGCACACTTCTGCTTGATCTCCTCCACTAACCTGGAGCAGCAATCAGATGAGTCAGCACACTCTAGATGAGCCTTACCTCCTGAGGAGACATGCGCAGCCACATGGTCAACCTCGCTCTTTATGTCGCAACTACCGCAACTATCCTCCAGATGTATAGGTTAGTGTCTAGTTAGCAGACTGAAACCCACCTGACCACGTCCATGGATGCTGCTCCTGATTTGAAAAAATCTGTGGTATCCTCAATTGTTGGAACATTGCTCAAAATTCCTTTCCATATGACCTTTATGATGATTGGGGGGGGGGGGAGTGAGAAAAATGATGTCAGCACCACATTGCAGTTGTAAGATACAACACTGCCTTGGAATCCCATACCCGAATTTCCTCTGCCATCCTCTTCTCCTCCTCTGTGAGCTCCAGGCTAGCACTTTCCCCTGAAGAGAAGTACTTGCCAGCTGGGATCATCTTCCCATCTTCAAACTGCAGGTTCTTCACCAGAACCTGGGCAAAGACCGGCATCACAGACCTTGTTTACACGGACTGTCCCTTGTCGGTCTTTCTCCATTTTATAGAAAAGGCCACAGCCCATGTGGTTTCGGTTGACCAGGTCTTACCGTTTTCCCATCTGACCCATAGAGGACCAGACCTTTGTTGGTGATGAGGCCAGGTTGAGACGCCCCCTCGATCTCCAGGGGCTGACCTGCAGGCACGGCCCCAGTCAGCATCGATGACCCGTACAGGGTAACAGTCTACAGAAACACAGACTCAAGTTGTGAGGATCTGAGTTTGGTGCCTAAGACTGAGGGCCGTGGTGATTACTTCATTTCCCCAGCCATGTGATACGCATCCTTGTCCTCACCTGTCCGCCGATGACAGTCCAGGCTCCGGGCACTTTGTCATGCCCGCGGATCCAGTTATGGATAGCCTCGGCTGGCTGAGCCATAATAACCTGAAGGGGATGGATCGTGGATGAGAAATTCACTGCCCCTGGTGGCAAAGCTTGCTGTCATTTCCAGGAACCAGGAGCACTTCTTGGGATTTTCTGGCAGGTCACACAGCTGCTATGTAAGTCTTGAGCTGTGTCTTAAATAGAACTGCCATCCCTAGCCTTGGTAACACCCACCCCTCTGCTTTTCCTTGACGACCACCCAACTCCAACACACGGTCATCCTTACACAGGCCAAGGCAATAATTCATTATTCAACCTGGCTTCAAAGAGCTAATGATTTACAAAATCTGATTGTTTCTCATGTAAAAGCTACACTATATGGGCAGAAGTATCGGGACACCTGGCTATTACACCTACAGGAACTTTTATGACATTACAGCCTAAATCCATGGGTATCAGTATGGAGTTGGTTCTGCCTTTGCAGCTGTAACAGCTATTCTGGGAAGGCTTTCCAGTGTGTCTGTGGGATGTTTTGCCCATTCATCCAGAAGAACATTTGTGAGGTCAGGCACCGAAGGCCTGGCTCACAATCTCCATTGTAATTGATCGCAAAGCTGTTAGACGGGGTTGAAGTCAGGGCTCTGTGCAGCCCAGTCAAGTTCTTCCATACCAAACTCACCCAACCATGGACCTTGATTTGTGCACTGGGGCATAGTCATGTTGGAACAGAAAAGGATCTTCCCCAAACTGTTCCTACAAAATTGGAAGCATAGAATTGTCCAAAATGTTTTGGTATGCACAGTATGGTCCCAATACTTTTGTCCATATAGTGTATATCGCTGTTGTTCACAATAACTCAGGATGTGTCATAGGAGGCCTTCGATCCTCACGGGTCCCACGCCATGTCTGTTCCTCCTTTAAGGGACCTCCCAGACTTCAGCAGCTCCAGCTCACTACCCAGAACTTCTGCTGACCTCATGCAGGTGTCTCACCTTCGAGTTGGACTTTTTCTGTATCCCCTCGTAACTGGCCCCCTCCTCAGGCTGTGGAGTACGATGGGCTTTCCCGTCCGCAATAAGCTGCACAGCCTCCACCTGGCCCATACATAAGAAGACATAAAAATCACTTGTTTATTGTAACCATCCATCCATCCATCCATCTTTTATAACTACTTATCCAGTCAGAGTCGGGGGGTCCGGAACCTATCCCAGAGGCTATGGGTGCAAGGTAGGGAACAACCCAGAATGGGGTGCCAACCCATCGCAGGGCACATTCACACACATCATTCATGCACACGGGTATACCTATAGACAATTTGGTAACTCCAATTAACCTCACCATTTTTTTGGACCGTGTCTGGAAACCAGAGCACCTGGGAGGAAACCCCACGATGACACGGGGAAAACTTGCAGAGTCCATTTTGGAGACTCTAACTTTGGTCCCAGAAGTGTGAGGCACCAGTGCTAACCACTGCACCACCGTGTCACCTCCTTATTGTAGTTATAACAAATGTTCTACAAATTTGTATTCTATATAATCGATTTGATTGAAAACTGTCTGGTGGGGACTATGCCTTGTACCTCAGTATCGTTAACTAAAAATAATGCGTCTGCAATCACCATGGCCTTGATGCCCTCAGGGAACAGGAAGCGGTTGTACAGTGAGTCCACCGTGTCATTGGGTTCCACAGGACACTCTTTCTGCAGCAGGATGGGCCCAGTGTCCAGCCCATCATCGGCCCAGAAGATAGAGAAGCCGGCCTTCTTGTCCCCATGGATAAGAGTCCTAAAGGAAGGGGACAAAGAGTTACTGGGTTTTGATTCATCACACCAGGCCTCTCTCTGGCTTGATCTGGTTGGTGGTGCTCAATCGAGGTTCAGAGGCGATGGACCCTTTGATTAAATTCAGTTTGCACTGCACGGTATTGGGTTCATTGTCTAAAGAAACGTGTTGCTGACACCTGCAGAACAGTCACAACCTCCTGGGTAAGCTAACTATGAAGGACAAGACAACATACCGATGAAATGAGCACTTTCGATAATCGCTTCCTATTGGAATGACTTGGGGTTCTGTTTATGGCCAAGATCCAACTTAACAGCATCTCTCTGTGGGTCCGCTCTGGTCGGTTACGTCCATGCTCAGACATGCTCCTCTCTTAACACTTTCTCCTCCTTCACTATCCCCCACCACCTACTCTCTATCGATGGTCTTCCCAACCCCCTGCGATCCATTGCAGGGATGAGGATGATACATAAAGCATTTAGCAGCCATACTGCTATTGGGGGTAACACATTTATAATCTTCACCTGGACTACAATTCCCATGAACACTTGCTCAAACTTGCATGTCACATTTGTTTACTAATCCAAATGTGCACCTGGCTCACCAGTTGATGGCGGAGGCCCCGCGGTGGCGCGGCAGCAGGGAAGGGTGGTAGATGATGGAGCCGTGGGTGGGGTGGTCGATGACGCTCATGGGGATGAACTGGCTGCAGAAGGGCATGACGTTAAGCTCCGCCCCCACCTCCTTGTAGGCCTCCACTACCTCTGGGATAGGCTTCCCTTTCACTCGCCAGCGTGGGAACTTGAACACCGGCGTCCCGTCCTTCTCTGCCACCATGGCTGTGGGGGTGAGGGGGTTTGGAAAGGGGAGGGTGGCTATAAAAATACAAAGAGGCCCAAAGTACGCTGTACTAACAACGATCTAAAAATCAACAAATGACAAAACACCGTGGGAGGCTCATGGGTCTTTGATTATATTCATCTAACTGGACATGTCGTTTCCCGCTTTAACCTTACAGAATTTTATTACATGCTTCTGCTGTAAAGTTAATAAAATATCATTTTTGATAAATGTAAATAAGTCCTTAGACAGCTTATACAAGGCTGGAGTATATGTATATAAATCACTGACAAATATTTGCGTTCTTGTCTGTGTGGAGATCGCACACTCTCCCGTGTTCGCATGGGTTTCTGCCGGGGACTCCGGTTTCCTCCCACAGTCCAAAAGCATGCAGCATAGGTTGATTGGTGAGTCTAAATTGGCCCTGTAGTTATGTGAGCGTGTGCGCGCTGTGGTGTGCTGGTGGCTGCCCGGGGTTGGTTCCTGTCTGTGCCCATTGTTCCCAGGATGGGCTCCGGTCCCCCCTGCAACCCCAGTTGGGATTCAGCGGTTTCAGAAAATGGATGGATTTTCAAACACAGTCATTCAAAGTGCTTTACAAAAAAGCAAGTAACAGGAATATTTTAATGGAAAATAAGTACTATAAAAATATGAGTAAAAGAAGCATCAACACTGATTAGCAGTGCTTATCAAAAATATATAAATGTTTCTTGTCAAACAATTGAACCATAACGATGTAGAAGCAGGGCAAGACTGTGGGCTTCACAAGGAATCATCTCAACAAATTGTGGAAAAAATGCAAAAGTCGCAAGTTCCTTCAGCAGCGATGTAAACCTCACAATACTCTTGCATGTGCATGTTAACGGAAGCTGTGTCCCACCCCCAACACGTCCAGGAGGGTGAAATAAGATAAGACCATTGCCCAACTGTCCACCAGTCCCTGCGTCTAGCAAAAACGCTAATCAGCAGAATCCATGTGGAACACTGTCAGGGGTGGTGATCAGCTCCCCCCTCTGCTGCCGCCTCACTCACCCAGTGGGTCCGCCTTCCCATCTTTATCTGGTACTGTGAACACGCCCACGACTTTGTGGCCTTGCTTCCGTAGGCTGGTGTACACCTCCTGTCCGAAGAGGCTCTGGCCAATCAGGGCCAGCTTCAGCTTATTTTGGTAATATGCCTTTGCAGGTCAGAAGGAGCAAGAGAAATACCATTTCTCAGTCAGTAGTTTTAAACACGTGTAGCTGCACTAGATATTCTGGCTCCCGAACAACATTCCACACACTGTGAAATGCTGGCATCTGACTGGCTTTGATCATTTTTAACACCCTGCCAGGAATTTATAATGATATACGGTGTGCTTGAACTATTGTTCATCGTTGACAAGGTTTGTCATATAGGAGAACTCCTTTGTTTTAGTTTTGTGCGTAAATGGCAGGTTAATAACAGCAGGAGCAGAAAAGCACCGACTGGCACTCAGAATGAAATGCACTGAATGCAGATCATAAACGGTACGACTATACAATTATAATATCAATACACCCATCCAATTTGATTCGGTCGATCCTAGGAAGAAAGGATCGATAAACGAGGTCTTCTCTTCCGCTTCATTTGCAAACTAATGGCAAACCGTTTAAAGCACCCAGGTGAGCATGCATAAGGCGGACAAACACGAGCCTGGGTCGGACCCTACAATCCTTACGCTATTTTTAGGTCTTCGACAAGGAGCCCTTTACACATTGAACAACTTGACTGTCAATAAAACCGAAATTATGTCACTAAGTGGCAATGCTTCATTTATATAACACAAGATAACTGATAAGATCAGATGTCTAGCAATGTTATGGTAATGCAACCCACTTCATGCAATATACCGTATGCTACCCGGCTCCGAAAGACGGCGCGGTGCAACGTGGCGAAAAGGCGACGCAGATGTGGGACCGACTGGCCAGAAGGGCTAGCGGAGATGTGCACGGCAACCGAAGCGCCACATAAACCGACGGGCATTTTACAGACAGCGATGCACTGCATCCCATTCATGAGACGCGAAGCAACGCAAACACGGCGCACGACGTTACTGAAACTGAAATCCCCCCCAGAGAAATTCAAGCGATTTACTCACGGTGCTGGTGGAGAGTTTCCTAATGAATTGGTTAGCTGTCCACAACATGACGGCGCAGGGGGAGGGTGGTTTAACAGATGATTTTTGTTAATCGGAGACTGGATGTGGTGCACCCCTCGCAGCGTTCACCTGCCTGACAGCGCACTGGTGACAGTGTGACAGACCCTTAAGTTACCTCCGCGTCCCCCGGACACGACACTCGGGGACGTGCCGGCCTGTGCGCGCGCTGACGATTTCCTTCTGGCTACCGTGTGCTCGCGCGGCCACTGTGAACCGCATGGAAACGAAAGTCGTGCATTCTGCAGTCCAAATGCACCAAGACAGTAATATTTCATCCGTCTATGTATCTATATCAAATTGCAATCAGTCAGACCGCGCAGATAACATCACGGCCAAGGCTGCTTCTTGACGAAGCGCGCCCCCCTTCGTTGTTTTAGGAATGATTGTATGTCATTGGTTTACACTGTACAGCCGGCGAGTTTACGTAAGAGGCACAGGGCCAAGGCTATGAAATGCGCGCTACCCTGCACTCTTTTGGTCCCACCCCCAGTCCCAGCCCCTGATGCAAGCCGGTAAGACCTTACAACATCTACCATTCATACAGTACGGGATGCACCAGTGATATTTCCCATTTGCATTGCAAAAAGAAATACCGAATTAATGTGTAGGAGTTAAAATTGACAGCCGAAACGACATAGTTACATACAATATTCTGAAAATTACATTTCCACGTTGTATTTGTGGAACAGCAGCACCCACAAATGGACTTTTTGTTTAAATACTGCTCGCTGTCTTCGCCGTTTTAAAACTAGTACATGACTCATTAAATCCCAATTTTTTTGTACTTGTAAAGTTGAAACGATCAAGCCGCCAATTTATACCTCTACTTTATATCCTTTGTTAAATAGATCAAGTTATGCCGAATGCCACTGCGAACAGTTTAATGTTAAGACCGATTCTGTGTAACCTTGTAGTGTAATTTCTAGCAGATGTTCAATATTTTAACTGACACACAGATCACTTTGTGTCTAAGAAATACATGACTTGGCGTGAATTTTTTTTATTAATGACGAACGCAGGAAAGGTCATCAACGCGAAAACACATGGTTTTGCTGGATAATTCCCTCTTTGATCCAGCAGCTGCTCCATTTCCCAGAACGGGGACACACGTTACCGCAACGTTATCAAACGGCTACCTGCCTAGTGCGATCCCACCTGTAGCAGGTCTCAAGCTTTGCTATCCAAAAATGAACAGAATGCCTCCGGATTCCCTCAAGGATCACCATAGCGGCTCCATTTTCAAGCTCCCATCTGGTTACGGACAATGACACAATTTCTTCTTTATTTATTTATTTCTTCTTCTTATTATTCTTATTCTTCTTCTTATTATTATTATTATTATACAATTTATATTATAATTCTGAGAATTTGATTGGTGTATTTCATCATTATTGCATAATATTTTACTATCATAGATAGTATTGTTTAATGCTTGCACACTGAGGAATACATGTCACCTTTCATGAATGCACCTTTTACATTTATGTACAAAAAAAAAACACATACAGTACAAAAAATGGTTAAGTGCCTTAACCGTTGTGAAAGCCAGTTAAAAACCTCAAACTATATGCCAGTCCTAAAAAATGCTTGGTGGCCATTACAACGCAAAAGTGAAAATTCTTCTAAACGTATATTGCATATTTTTCCTACTGTCGTATATGCATGCTACCTAAATTTAAGAAATTCTACATTTATTACATTAGAACTGCTAACACACGTAAGTCACTCACCCACTCACTCATTCATTGTAAAAATGTTGGCAGTATGAGAACTACATTTCCCAGGAAGGCTGGACCGGAAGTCATGCGGCTCGTCACGCGACAATCGCCCCTCGGCGTTGGTCTTGGTTGTCGTTTTTACGTCTGAACCCACTGTCACTAAGGTCTGGTGTGATGGCGGTGGAGGCGTTAACTCCGGACTGGGAATTCGACCGCTTTGACGACGGGTCTACGAGTGAGCCTTTTAAAAATGTCCTGCGACTACAGTTACATTATTATTAACCATGGAATTATGATTGACTTTGAGCAGGAAACGCTGTACTTGAACTGCTAACTAGTTAGCATAACACAGATTTTTTTGATGCAACTGAAAATGTTTTCTTGATGATTTCTTAGCAAGGGTGTATATGTGTGTAAGGCACAAGCTTAACGTTTTAATTACGTTTGCATTATACGTACGATGCAGTTCCTGCTTGACTGATGTGAAAGTCATATTGAATCAATCAATTAGCCCACTAGACCGTACTGGCCAGCGCTGGAGATTGTACTTTGTAACCATACGCTTAGTTCTCCTTTTGCACATTTTAGGATGCAGAATGGCTGATTTTACGTATGCCGAACAGGAAGTATCATGCACATTTATGCTGTTACTCGCGTGCATTAACTTTCTCTGATTGTACTTCCGAAGTCGAAAATGACCCGATGTTAAAAATGCAGTCTGTTAATACCGAAAATCCACTCAAGCTCTTCTAATGCGTCACGAGGTTAAAGGCGTTAAAGGGCTTCCCCTAAAAAACTATACCATCCTCACACCCTTCCTTATTCCCCTGACCCCAGAAATCCACACCGAAGTGCAGCTGAAGAACTATGTGAAGTTCTTGGAGGACTACACGTCACAACTTAAACGCATTGAAGATGCGCTAGATGATTCCATAGGAGATGTTTGGGACTTCACCCTGGACCCCATAGCCTTGAAGGTGCACTGTGTACCCCTGTGCACTGTAGCGCTCATCCCAGGCAGCATGCATAGATTGCATGTCATTCATATATGTAATTATGTGTGTTTGCTGATGTAGCTCAGGTAGAGAGGTATTCAAAGAAACATTTTCTTAGTATGGTGTTTTACTGTGTCCAATAGCATTGAGGGTATGTGGCTATTTGGATTGCCTGTGTTCATAATTATGAAAGCATCGTACCTTAAACTGCCACGCTGCCTCTTTCTGGTTGGTCGTTAATATGACATCTTGCTGTTTTATGGTCGTTTTGCCATGACTTTTGGTGCTTCTAGGAACATCTGACGGCTGCATGGTCCAAATTTTATTTTAAGCATTTCGATTTTACAGTAAGCATAAAGTATTTGTAAGGATCAGTGGCAGAATGTTCAATCGGTTCATAGCATTTCATTGGAGTTAAAAATGTAAGGGAGACGCTGTAATGTGATATGAAAGACAGACGCTCACGTTTGGGGTTTAATGTATTACATTGTTTTTTTTCTTTATTTTCCCAGCTTCTCCCATATGAGCAGTCATCTTTACTGGAGTTGATCAAAACAGAAAACAAGGTAGGGAATTTCTGTTGACATTAAACGATGTGCTGTCTTCAGCTCTGGGCTGTTCAGTCTGCTTCTTTCTTTGAGGTAAATGTGTGTCTTGAACCTGCTCCGTTCTCAGGTTCTCAACAAAGTCATAACTGTCTATGCTGCCCTCTGCAGTGAGGTTAAAAAGCTGAAGTATGAGGTGGGTATTTCGCGTTTTTATTTCGTAGTCTCGGCCGTTCATAAAACAGTTTTTCCTCTGAGAACTGCGGTAGTTAAGTAAAACGAATCGTGCCCTCGGCATGTTTATGTATTGAGATCTCAGTTCACTGCAAGTGTTGGTGGCCGAGTCAAATTTGCTTCACAAACCCTAGTATTTCCATTAACATGCAGTGCTTAATATTGTGATCTATTTCTCACTCTGTAGGCAGAAACAAAGCTGTACAGTGGTTTGCTGTACTATGGAGAAGGAGGTGAGTGTGTGAGAATTAACTGCTTTGTCTGATTTAAGTAAAAGCAGAGCAAAGTGGCATTTTTTTTTGTGTGTGTGAAAGCTGAAATGGGAATTGTGCATTAAATCTTTTGCTGTACTTCTGCGAGAGGAATACCCCCCAGGATGCACTGTATTTTGCACTGCGATTTGCAGCAGGCTTAGCTGAGCTGTTCGCTCGTGCCTCTCGGCCATGACGGCGTCTGTCTATCGGTGTCTGTGATCGGTCTGAGTCTCAGCAGCCTGATTAGCTGTTTCCTTCCAGTTCCGGATGCCAGCATGCTGGAGGGGGAATCTCAGATCCAGATGGGCCGATTCATTTCCTTCCTACAGGTAAGTTTTCGGGGTGTGTGAGTTGTGTGGGCATCCTAAAGCCTTTTAGTATTGCACGCATATTGTTTTTCCTAATTAGAGCTTTTAATACATTTTTAAATGCTGCACATTCTGTGTTAATACCAATATGCATATTTTACGTTTTATCTATTCCACATTAGTAACTGCTTTAATTTTTTCTTCACTTTGATATTTGTTTTTATCTATGATAGATATGTATATTTTATTCTGCTGTTCTATTGCTTTTTTGTTTTTCATTAATTTGTTCTTTTTTGTAGCATTGCGGGCAAACAAAATAAGAATTTCATTGTGCACCTGACAATAAGTTGCACGAATCTGCTACCTCAGGAATGTTGTGTAACATCAGCATAAAAGATTTAACAGATTCGAGAAAGAATAGACTCAAAATATCGCTGTAATACTGTAGCAGTTGTCTGCTGTTGGCGTGTGTGTGTGTGTGTGTGTGTGGAGCTGAGATGCTTCGTGTATGCTTGGTCCGTCAGGAGCTGTCCTGCTTCGTCTCTCGCTGCTACGAAGTTGTGGTCAGCGTGGTCCATCAGCTGGCCTCCCTGTACAACAGCAGCAAGTGAGTAGCGGTTTATCCACGAGGGCTCACCACAGACACGGGGAATCGGGGACAGCCGTTGCCGTGGCAACACCCCTGCGGACAACACGCCGTTTTATCTCGTTGCATCCGTGCGGTCACTTCATTGAGGCCAAATCTGTGGGAAATGCAACGGTTTCCGTTTCCTTTTTAGGAACGCTACAAAAATCATCGAATCATCTGGCGTTCACTTTCAGGTAAGCAGTTCAGTATTTCTATTGATTATTGATTATTGATTATCGCCTTTTTTTCTTGTGCATATCCCCCTACATTCCCCTCACGTATCCCATTACCCATAATCCATCCTGCTGTCGTACATATCCCTGAAACTGTATCGCCCCTCTTATTTTTGAATCGCTCCTTTCCCATCCATGTTCCTTTGTGTCTCCCTAACTTCCTGGGCCCGGGGCTCCTGCCTGTGCTTCCCCGCAGACCGTGTACGAGCACCTGGGGGAGCTGCTGGTGGTCCTGCTGACGCTGGATGAGATCCTGGAGAATCACGGCACTCTGAAGGAGCACTGGAAAATGTACAAGAGGTGAGGAGCAACTTTGAACGCAGTCGCACAAATATTCGTTATGATATCTGTCCGTCCATCTTCTGACCCCTTATCGGGGGGGGGTGGGGGTGGAGCCTATCCCAGACAGACTGCCACACACAGAATTCGAACCCGTGACTATAGAGGTGTTAGGCAGCAGTTTAACCACTGTCACTGTGTAGAACACACACATGGAAAGCAGTGCTGTTATTGGTGTTGTTGATGTTTATTAGAATTGATGGTTTTATGCAGGACTCCATTTCTCCACGATGCAACTGCAGCCTTTCCCAGACTGTCCTGGAGTCTTGCTTTGGCTCTGCAATCTTACTACTTTACTTGCCCAGGTTACTGAAGTCGGTCCACCACAACCCCTCTAAGTTTGAGATCCAGGAGGAAAAGCTGAAGCCTTTTGAGAAGCTGCTACTGAAGCTGGAGGGACAGCTGCTGGACGGGATGATCTTCCAGGTGAGGAGCATCTTGTGGTGCCGCCGACTGCAGTCCTTACATTAGGCGCAGGGTCAGTGGGTTGTGTTTCAGTCTTCAAATGGGAGATCAAATCGTATAATGTCCTTTCATCTCAGCTGTTTGATTTTATGTCTCATCGTTAATATTTCTTCTCTGTCCTTAATTGATCTTAAAAATAGTTTTTCTTGGGATTTTTGGTATTAGTCAGGGAATATTGGATGGATTCGGTGTTTTCTGTCAAAAGAAAGGGACCATTACAGCTTTTTGGTTTGAAAACAGACGTCTGTCTCTCTCAGGCTTGTGTGGAGCAAAGGTTTGATGACCCCGGGGTGGGTGTGGCTGTCTCCAAGAACAGCGCCTTTGCAGAGGAGTTTGCCCACAACATACGGACCATCTTCACCAATGTGGAATCTAAACTAGGTACCATTTTCTTTAACTAGAAAAAAAAGCTTTTGAAGAATAATGTACCGTTGATTAGTCGCTGAATCTCGGACACTGATGGCTTCCTGTATCGATTTTAGGGGAACCGTCTGAGATCGATCAGAGGGACAAGTACGCCGGCGTCTGCGGCCTCTTCGTGCTACACTTCCATATCTTCCGGACGGTCGACAAAAAGCTGTACAAAGGCCTGCTGGACGCCTGCAAGAAGGTGTGTGGGGGGGTGGCTTTAGGCTGCTGAGGGGGTCACTGAACAACAGGGCCGTGGACGAGAAGCAGGGTGGCAGCAATCAGGACAATGCTGTTTGGGAATTTAAGCTTGGGAACTTCATGTGGAACTCTCCGGAATCCACCATTAATTAAACCAACTCCGGCATCCGATAACCTGACAATCAGCCTTTGCCTGACCTGTGAACGGTCCGTCTCTCTCCGTGTGCTGGGTCTCATCGTTCGGAGGTGTAAATGTAGGGCTGTTCGTTTGACCGTCAACATCCCGCGGTCTGATGCCTCGCCCCCCCCCCCCCAGGTGCCTGCTGTGACGCTGACGGCCAACATCATGTGGTTTGCAGACACCTTCCTGGTGCAGAAGGTCCCCGCTGCGGCCAAACTGATTGACAAGAAGAGCCTGCAGATGGTGCGCTCCCAGAGGGAAGCCTTCCTACAGCAGAGGGTGCAGACACTCCCCAAGTAGGCCTTCCCCTGCCACGCCTCCTCCGTCCCTCCTTCTCTTCTCTTCTCTTCTCTTCTCTTCTCTTCTCTTCTCTCTTCTCCTCTTCTCTTCTCTTCTCTTCTCTCCTCTTTTCTCTCTTCTTCTCTTCTCTTCTTTTCTCATCTTCTGTCCTCTTTTCTCTCTTCTTTTCTCTCCTCTTCTCTTCTCTCCTCTTTTCTCTCCTCTTCTCTTCTCTCCTCTCTTCTCTCCTCTTCTCTTCTCTCCTCTCTTCTTCTCTCCTCTTTTCTCTCGTCTTCTCTTCTCTCTTCTTCTCTCCTCTTCTCTTCTCCCTTCCTTGTCCAGCTTTGGCTCCACCCTCCCTTGTTTTCATTTCTTTCACTTCCTGCTTCCACACTCTCTTCTTTTGCTGCTTCACCCTCATTCCCCTGACAGCACGTTCTGCTGTCGTCCATCTCTCCCTTCACCTTCCTCTCTTCCCTGCACCCTAACGGCGCCTCCTCCAGTACTCTGTCCTCGCGGTCCTTCAGTGAGACGCATCACCGTGCACTATGTGGGTTGTTGTCTTACGCTGGACAGGCTCCCTGTATGGGGATTTTGATGTGGGGGT
>JAODKF010000068.1:21833048-21850800 GCA_026779585.1 Mormyrus proboscirostris
CCCGGCCCGCCTGCCCCCCTCTCTGTCTGTCTGATCCCCGGCCCGCCTGCCCACCTCTCTGTCTGTCTGATCCCCGGCCTGCCTGCCTGTGTTCACCTTGACGTGTTTGTATGGATTCATTTTAATTTAATTTAATTGTATTAATATTTTGCTTGTTACCAAGATATATTCTATGTTTGGCTTTGCTGCAATGGTTTAGGAATGATTAATTCCATGAGTATGAGTGTGGAAAGGAAATTTCCACAATATGCGTATGTCTTTTGATTTGCCTGCAAGTTATTTTTTCTTTTTTTAATTTTTATGGCGCTCATAATATTCTCAGACAATATTTACTTTTCTAAATGGGGAAATATTCCTAACGCTGGTCTGGCGCGTTGTCCTCGCTCTCTGGATGGATTTGCAGTACCTCTCACTCTCTGTATCCCCTTCAGGGTCTGGATGTGCTGGAGATCATGAGGAACATCCACGTTTTTGTGTCACGCTACCTGTACAACCTCAACAACCAGGTAAGTGTCCATCCAGTGACCTTTGGCTGAAAACACTGCTGTGCTCTGCGTTCAGGGTCATTTATGTGGTTTTCGCTGGTGGCGGTGTGTCCATGTGGCAGATCTTTATTGAGAGGACCAGCAACAACAAGCACCTGAACACCATCAACATCCGCCATATCGCCAACTCCATCCGCACCCACGGCACCGGAATCATGAACACCACCGTAAGTCTCGGGGGGAAGTGGATCGGAGTGAGACGTTGGGCAGGGAGGGTGTGATACAGCTCAGGGGGAAACTCGGAGATCATAAACCATATGAGATGGAAGGACGGTTCTGCGTTATAGAGCCGTTTTCACCTAGAGATGTTTGCTGCATGCTAAGGGTCGCCTGACTCTACTCTGAAGTCATTTTCTTGGTCCAACAACAGGTGAATTTCACCTACCAGTTCCTGCGGAAGAAATTCTACATATTCAGCCAGTTCATGTATGATGAGCACATCAAGTCCAGGCTGATCAAGGACATGCGCTTCTTCAGGGAAACCAAGGATCAATCTGATCAGAAGGTTAGCCACGTATTCCTAAGCCGCTTGGCCCTTCCACGCCTTTATGTCCTCAGGAAGAGTTGTCCGGGGTCAGTCCCACACTCTGCTGCCCAAATGGAAATTTGATGTCATCAAAGTCCTTGGTTCAAGAGAATCTTCCTTTTAGTGTTCCACATTCCTGAAAACGTACCTTTTTAAGGACCGATATTAGAGGGATGGGGTTTATATTGGCCAGATTACTTTGGTTGCCATATAAATGTGTCCTTCTTATGATGTAAGAAAATGGGTGGGAGTTTTTGTCGAAGCAGACATACCAAAGTTAAGATGGTATCCATTTTGAAGTGCTGGCTGACTCTTTTGCTGAAGTCTTGCTGGTTCTTACCGGTCCCTCTCGTGTTTGTGGCCACCTACAGTATCCCTTCGAGAGGGCTGAGAAGTTCAACAGGGGCATCAGAAAGCTGGGAATCACACCTGACGGCATGAGCTACCTGGACCAGTTCAGACAGCTGATCAGTCAGATAGGTATGGAGATGGCCGCCCACGATGTGTCACACCTGAGATGACAGACCCCATGTGCTCATGGGAGTTTTACTTACACAAAAATGTTCTGAGGGCAGAATGAAAAATGATTGGTTCAGAGAGATAACCAATCAGATTGTAGAGGAGGTCAGTCCAAGCATCTAGAAGCGGCTGGACCAAGGTATCTGATTGGTTGGCCCTTTCTCTAGTTGCTTGGACCCACTTCCTGTACATCTGATTGGTTATCTCTCTGAGCCAATCATTTTTCATTCTGCCTTGAGAATATTTTTAAGTAAAACTCCCACGGGCACTCTATGGGGAGTGTGGGCGGCAGTCTGTCTGGTGGTCTGTCTTTTCATCCCTTTTTCCTCATTTACACGTTAGTTGACCCTATCTAGATCTACCACTCAGAACACTGAAGCAACATGATGTGTGTATTTATTAAACCAGAGTTTCCCTCCCAAACTGAGGTGATTTCCAGAGTATATACAGTGTAAAAAAGTGAAAAAATTCGATTGTCATCATAACCGTAAATAGTCAGTAAATCTGCTGTCATTGTGGCCAGATTAACTGATCAGCTAATTGAGTGCTTAAGATTAGCTGCTGGAATGGACACCTGCAGCCTGTTCCCGGCCGTCTCTCAGTATCAGATTGGGTACGAATGGCATGTATTCTCACCTGGGCATGTTTGTGATTAAGTGACTAACCTGAGTTGCTCTCGCCCCACCAAGGCAACGCTATGGGCTACGTGCGGATGATCCGCTCCGGGGGCCTGCACTGCTGCAGCAACGCCATCAGGTGCGTTCAGCACTCCCTACTGCTGAGCAGCTCGGGTGCTGTCCTGGGGAGTCTGCAGGAGATGGGGGGGGGGGGGGGCTTCATGGATACGGATTTAGGGTTCCCAGCAGCTGGGAGGGAGCAGAAATGTGGAACGTCTGGCTGGGAGCTGGGAAGGACCAAAAACATGGGCCGTCTGTGGGTCCCTCCCGATTGGGTTGGGAAACACTGCTCTAGAACTATCTTGACCATGTGATGTTACACCTAATAGTATTATTACTGCTAGTACTACTACAGTAAAATAAGAAAGAAAATTAAGAATTCTTGTCATATTTAACTCTGCATTGACCAAACATACCTGCACATTCTCCTTCAGGTTTGTTCCCGACCTGGAGGACATTGTCAACTTCGAGGAGCTGGTGAAAGAGGAAGGCTTGTCCGAGGAGACCCAAAAGGCTGCCAGGTGATGGGCACAACTTTCAGTCATTAAGCCCAAAACCAGCCATCAGGCTGAGGGTAGAAACACAGAGAGCTTTAGGAGGCTGCAGTGTTTGCAGGTCCTGAGTGCTTTTACGTTGTAGAATATTTGCTTCGTATAGGTATGTTTCAGTACAGGCGATGGCCAGTGGTCTTGTGTTGCCAGTCTCACCACACAATAACGTCTTTGTTTGCTGTACAGTGTCCTAGACTATGTGCTCAGCGATCTGACCAGTAACTCCGCAGAGGGCACGGAGTACTTCAAAATGCTGGTCGACGTCTTTGCCCCCGAATTCCGCAGCGTCAAGAACATGCACCTGCGCAACTTCTACATCATCGTGCCACCCCTGGTGAGACCCAGAGTCCTCCTGAAATCACATCCCGCAGGTGGCTTTGGCCGTCCCTCGTAAGCAGCAGTGGGGACATTCTTCCTGGACCTCTGGCTCTTGTGCCCTCTAGTACTGTGTCCTCCTCTCGTAGACGGTGAACTTCGTGGAGCACTCCATCGGCTGCAAGGAGAAGCTGAACAAGAAGAATAAAGGAGGCGCCGCATTCACCGACGACGGCTTTGCTATGGGTGAGCAAAACGGCCAGACATTCAAACGGCTTAAGGAATTCTTTGAGCTGCAGTCGTTCATGTTGGAAGACTGTTCTCTTGCAAGACAATGTTGAATTCCTCGAAAGGCCATATTCAGTTAGCTGCTATCTCCCCCTAATGTGTCGTCGTTCATTTCAGGCCGATGTTTTTCTTCTGACCCATGGAATTGTCAGATCTGCTCATACGGCCCATCTGGAGACTCTTCGTCAGTTCCTCTTATGTGTCTGTATGCCTTTGTGTACTGCAGGGGTGGCCTACATCCTGAAGCTTCTGGATCAGTACCAGGAGTTTGACTCACTGCACTGGTTCCAGGCAGTGAGAGAGAAGTACATGAAGGAGAAGAATGCTGTGGTCAAGGAGCAGAATGTGCAGGCCACCAGCCAGGATGAGAAGCTGATGCAGACCATGAACCTGACACAGAAGAGGCTGGATGTCTATCTACAGGTAGGCAAAGCCTGGGGGGTGTTTCACAAAGTAGGATTTCTTGCTTAGCTGGGTAACTTGTTGGGTTTAAGGTAACTTGGGCTAAACTGACTTTATCATCACTCACTTACATTTAGCTCAGACTACCTTAAATCCAACACATACGTGTGCAGTAAATAAATTATACAAGATATACAAAGGATTACGATGTGAAAAAGAAATTCAGTTGAGTTGTTTTGCCATCTGTCAAAGTGCCATCCTCTACAATGGTCTCTCTTCTCCTCCAGGAGTTTGAGTTGCTCTACTTTTCCTTGAGCAGTGCCCGAATCTTCTTCAGGGCTGACAAGACGGCGGCTGAGGAGATCCAAGAGAAGAAGGACAAAGGTAAACAATGACACGTCAGGCACTCCCAGATTCACCAGTGTAGATGTTCTCTGTTTGGCCAGGGGTGTTCTCCAAACAAAGATCCAAGACAGCGTAGACTTTGCATTTAACTTTTATGGATGGTCTGCAAACCCATGAGAGGTGTTTGGTCTGCGGTTGGAGTAGACAGATGAAGGCCTCTTCCCATACGGCTTTGTTTCTGACCCTAAGTTAGTCTCACAGCTCCTGTACCGAAGCTTCGGTTTTGGCCCCTCAGTATCTCCTCGTTTGTCCATTTATTGGGCAGCAGACTCTATCTCATGGACCACTTGAAGTTTCGATACAAAATTTTGAAGTTTCGATACGGTCTTTCTCAATCGTTTGCAGCTGTGGATACGGTGAAGATAACCCTGTTCCCTCATGCTTTTTTCTTCTCAGAGGAGGCCTCCAAATCAGGGCCTAGTGCAACTTCTGGTGGCCCCGACCCTTCCTCCAGCCCTTCCGCGAAATAAGACGTGGCCTGGAACGCGCTGGAGTGAATGGTCCCCCCCAGCAGGGGGCATGTCGTCCCGGTTAAGACCACACTACATGCAACCCTTCCCAGTTCTCTGACTGGTCCCGGAAAGTGGGCTCTCTCTTCCCGCACTGGGAAGTGTGAGGCAGGACTCTGGACACCGGGTGTAGGTTGATGCATGCTGGGTAAGAACCTGTGCTGCCTGGAACACACCTTTCAGTACCGTGCACTTATCCTGGAGAGTGATGGGGTGGGGGGACAGGGGATTAAAAACATGGTTCCAGGGCTGTTTGCTCTAAACTGGCTCCGCCCATTCCGCAGATAGCCGGCCTGTACCTTCTCCACTTCCTCAGACGATGCCCTCCTCAGACTTTATACTGCTTTTAATAAAACCGTTGTACGCGTAGTTCTGCTCCGGGCAGTTATTGAATCTGGCCTTTACTCAATAAGTGAACAATCCTGGGAAGCTGGGATTTAAATGTTTATATGTGTAAGACTGTTGGAGGGTCCATTTTTCGATTCTGGCGTTTGGTACGGATTCTTTACGGAAAAGTCAGCAAAGTGATCAGCAGTGTGGGAGCTCTGGGGTCTTGGTGTGAAGGACAGCTGCGGTTACATACAAACACTAGGAACTATTATTTCACCATCTTGTTCTTTTCCTTTGCCAGTGATGAGGCTCATTCCCAAACTTAACCATGCATTTCAGAGCATAAACACTATGCAGGATGTCCCATAATCAGAGGGAATGTTAGGTTTTAGATTGGATCACAGATGTATGAAGTTTAGTATAGTCATATTTTATGCTGTGTCCCTAAATGATATTACACATTATAAATACATCTCTTGTTGAAGGTGAGGCTTTTTTTAAATCCCAGACATCTTTAAAGATACAAGGCAATCCGAAACAACCTCACAGGTAGATCTTTTCTGTTGTTACCCATTTACTTTTTAACTCTTGCTTGACTGCCTGCATCTATAACTGAATCAGGTATTTAATTTGATCTTTCAGCAGCTATAGAGAAATATTCTTTTTCGCTTTCCCAGTAAGAATGAATAGACTGGTTTGATCTGCTGCGCCACACCATCCCCACACCCAGTGCAGGGAATCTGACAGTAACAAGTGGCAGAATAGGGTTAAACCCAAAGTAACATTCGAACTCCTCTGCTGCTTAAGTGACGCGGAATCACTGGGAATTGTAGATAGCTGTTGACATGTAGGCACTGACGATGACGCTGCCTGATCCGGGGTTGTGTACCAATAGCCACTTCATTTCTGTGGCAAGTTTGTTGTTCATTGTTGTTTTGAGAACAAACCACCTTTTTTGTATTAAATTGTGCTTAACAATCATCTGTAGCAGCAGAGACATTGTGATAAACATTGAATAATAAAATTGTTTTTTTCCCCCCAAAGTTTGCATTTAACCATGCAGTTAATGGCAAAGCTCATATTCTGAATGGAAACAAATGCAATTTAAGTACTTCTGTACCATGCAAAAACTGTAAGATTATTAGGCATCAAGAAGGCATCTGAGTGAGTAGGGTAGCGAGTGCTTGGATGTATCTGTGCATGTCTATGCTGTGACAGATCAAACAACATTAAAGGGGAATATCATTTATTATAATAATTCACTATAACACTTGGAAATGACAGACAGTGAGTGACACCACTGGCCTATGGGCGTCCATCTTCGGGGCCACCGGCACGAACGTGGCCGGCCGGTGTGGAGGGGAAAACCGAAATGAGCCGCGTGGGTTTTTGAAGCCCCGGCTTGCCAGAGGCCCCCCCGGGGGAAAAATATACTTGAATGAGAAGCCAGAAGACGGAGTGTCTCCCTCCCAAACTGTCGTGGGGTTTGGAACATTACAGGAACCGGATTCCAGCTCCAAACTGCACACCGTCGCATATCCTGAAGTGAGAGGAGAGGACAACTTCTGAATGATTCAAGAATCAATACTTGGCAAGACTTTAAAATGACTCTTCATTCGCACAAAGCATCTGCCTTCGTCCCCTTACGAAGCCTGGATGAGCTACGCTACCCATCTGTATACAGACAACCACTGTCAGTAGCTGCTTTGGCTGATCCTGGGGCTATACAGCTCATCACGCAGTACCTGTCTCCACTCTGAACGCCCATTGGGATGCAGTAGTTGAGCTCCAGCCTGGCGATATTGCCCAGACGCAGCACGATGCCCGCCCCGTACGACCAGCGGATGCACTCTGCCAGCTTCTGCAAGTGGGCTCGCGGTCCTTCGCCTGAATGGGTGACACCGAGGGGCCAATCGGCGCTATTACATCTGCATCAAACTCAAGGGCCACATGTATGCCAATTCACCCTCAACTGACAGGCATCAGAGCAGCACTGGACTCGTTCCTTGTATATCATGCCATGGCTTTATTTTCTGCTCCGGACTCACCGTAATCGAGTCTGCACAAGTTGCCAGCATTTAGGAAGAAGTGCATCCTGAAGAGGTCACCGAATCCACCTCGGCCCGGACGGAAGGGGAGAGGGGTGTACAGGTGAGCCCCGCTGGCCCAGAATGCTTCCCCTCCCAGGTAGTCACCTGTGAAGCAGCAGGATCGCAGCAGAACCCATGACTGGAGCTCTTTTTGCAATTAGTTATAACCCAACCAAATAGAATGGGGAGTAGCTCACCTTCACTCTGGGGGCCAATGCTGTACATACTGAACCCCCTAACGCTGGTGGGGCCACCTAGATAGAACCTGAGAGAGGGGCAGGAAGATTATTCAAAACGGTGAGACTTGTAGATCACCCAAGCCACCAACTGAAGGCATACAGCAGTACAGACCAACACGGAGCTCATCATGTTCCAAGGTGAGGAAGCCAAATAGGAGTTACCTGTCCGCAATGCAGGTGGGCTTATCTCCAATGGGAAGGAGCATACCACCCCACAGAGAGGCAGAGAGAACCTGTCGAAGAGACAGCCTACCATGAAGTACAAGATACAGGCCAAGGCATGACGACCCAAGGCTACAGGTTTGCAATACCTGAGATTCTTCTGTATACCAGGACAAAACACTGTAATGGTATCTTGTGATATTTCGAGCTACTTTGGCCACTCAGTATTCATGTCAATGGAACTTGGAAGTCTTCCTAAGTGAGATACGGACGTTCGTGTAAATAGGGAAGTGTCTACTCACGGAATCCCAAAAGAGTCGCCTGTTGAGCTGAATCTCAAAGTCCTCCTTCAAGAAGCTGACATCACCCCCCGTGTAACCAGCCAGCTCCTACAAAACCAAAAGCACGGGCCGGCATGGTTCGTACCCAGCAAGCTTGCCTGCCTGCATTGTTGAATTCGGCCAAGTAGGAAGTTCACACACCTGGTTGATCTTGAGTAAGACGCCCTTTTTCGGGAGAATGGCGGAGTTCCTGGTGTCAATGACCATGGCATGCTGGGAAAACACAGCGGGCACTTGTATCAGTCGCTACATGTCACTAGTAGATGGTTTAGATCAGTACAGCTTCAGAGATGAAACCTAAATGAATAGAAGATATCTGTACCGAAACTGAGGACTTGAGCGAGTGGCCGCTCTCCTCTCGGACAGCAAAGGAGGCCGTACGCGCCAGGCATCCCAGCTCCCTCCAGACTCCCTCCCACTTGAGTGTGTGGTTGGTCTTCCAGATGGGGAACTGAGGTAAGAGAACCCACACGTCAATCACCTCTGTATCCTCAACCATTGACGTGGAATCAAGAGAGCCAGAATTGGCAGACTTCTCAAATAACCATCATAATATTATGGTATCGGTGGCTCTGAATGCCATCGCTATATGAAGACGGAGGGTTTTACGTTAAACTCTGCGGAGATGCCGCGATCGGTCTCTCTCAGCGAGCTCCACGGGAACTGCCCCGTGACCTTGTACAGGTTCAAGGAGACACTAAAGACAAAAACAAACAAGGTCGGACCTACCACGCTGGTAAGTGGAAAAGTGAAAGTGACACCACCTTAAAGAACTAACATTGTTGTGAGGTGACACCTATTCTTACTCAAGCAAATACTGGTGATGATTTCCTATTGTTTAGCCTCACAAGCAACAGCTGGCCATCATTAATGTGGGGGCAATGAAATCTGGAAAAAGGACTACTTAGCTTAAACCTTTAATAATGGGATAATTGCAGCTGTGTTTGATTTCAGGCATACTTGCGGTCAAAGTGTCCTGGCTGAGGTTTGAAGAAGGACAGGCCGTAGGAGGTCTCTTTGGTACCATAGGAGAACTGAAATGTCAGCTTTTCAGCACGGCCGAGAATGTTGGGAAGCTTGATCCCCAGTACCTGGAAGGTATAACAAGCAGCTCAGGTTCTACAATCCATTCTGCTTTAGGTCAATATGAGGCTTCGCCCAGCCTGGAGGTACATCAAATGGCTCCAGTCTCGTACCATGCTGCCTTCGTTGTTGCCAACCATGGTGTTGTAGCTTCCGGTCAATCTCCTGAGCTCTGTGACTTCAAAAGTGACATCCAGCCCATTTGGCAGAGCATCTTCTCCTGTAAGGGAGGGGGAACATAGTACTTCAACATGAAATCTGGTGCAGAGGGACCCATGAGTCCCTATAAAAGCATAGTCGATAGCCAAGTCTCACATTGCTCTCAAGAGGAGGGGTCAGGTCAATACTGCATGAAATTCAATATGGTGTAGGACAACTCAAATGTGGAATTTTTTTTAATAATTCATGCATGAAGGCATTAAATTTCCACTAAAAACTCATTTCCCAAATTTAAAGATGTCATGGGGATAATTATTGTATCGCTAATTCACTACCTTCTGAGGTGTCTATGACAACTTCCACTTTCCTGAAGATTCCCAGATGCAGCAGTTTCTCTCTAGCGTCATGGGATTTCTTCATCACCTGGACCACAGGAAGTTGAAGGAATTAACATCTCCCAAATTAAAATGAACTGAAACCAAACATGTCTTTCATGTGGAATGTAATAAAATGTGATGTTCCCACAGTATATTTGACCAGACACCTCTCCACGATTAAACTTACATCAATTAGGTTTTTGGCGGCAAAGACGTCAGCAATTTCATACCCCAGAAGGTCCTCTTTCGTTCTCCCCAAGCCATCTATATGTACACGTTGGACTACGACCTGCGCAAATTAATTATGCGTGTTAAACTTTGTTACAATATACATAATCATTAAGGACGGAATAGGTAACATCAGACACACACAAACACATGTTATATTGGTCATATCTCAACCCATGACAATATGACAATTACGCATCAGATGTCAAAAAAGCTCACATCTTTGTTTTCAAGAACTTCTTGCTTAGTTTCTGGTTCCACATCAACGACCTCCACATCATCGGCATGCACCCCCAGATCTGGTCCTTGCATCGGGAGAGGATCGAGGCTCTGGATTAAAGTAAACATTGTTTTCATTCTCGCGTTTACATATGCAGATTTACCTACAAGATGAGACTTCAAACGATTCTATACATATAAATGCTTTACCATAATACTATGATCGAACAAGTTGCCATCGCAATAATTTTCACATTAAGCTTTATCACAGTTAACGAACCGCCCTTGACATATTAGCTGAAGTGTCCGGCTAGTCTTGTACAGGGCCTACCGACTACACCAAGCGAACGGACAAGTTAGCCTATAGCAACCAGAGGTCATGCAGTCAGTTTTCACCCATTCCGTAACTTAAAAAGCATATTTACCCTGGCGTGAACAGTCCCCATGTTCGTTTCCCAGCCTCGGGGAATATGTCACCTTGTGAATGATCTACGCGCACGCCTAGTTCCAAAAATATTATATATAAAAATACAAGCTGATCTATTCCAACTAATCTAGCAGTTATCCACGGAGGACGCCATGACACCTACGATGTCCATCGTACTGCAACGTGATTGGTTAGATCATCGCTCCATGTCAGCAGAAGGGGCGGGGTCATATTTTAATGGATTCGGGCTATTTCGGTGTACAACGATTGCCCCTTAATAGATCTTTGGTTGTAGTTTGTCTCTGTAATTAAATTGCAGGCGAAATTCGTTTGCGCACAAGCAGTGAGAGACGAGTAAATAAAGGCACACAACAGCGGACAATTAAAAATTGAATGTAGCGATTCACCTGTTTCGAGTTGCTGGATCACAGTAAGCACATATATAGGAACTATATATAAGATATACGGACCTGTTTTAGTGATGTTGTAGTTTTCGAAAAGATACAATCGCAAGGCACACACTTTATGGACATCTTAGAGATTCTACTTCTTCTAAATGTTTTTGGGCCTCGGGAGCAAATTCCCGCATCGTGGGAAGAGCTAGCAAATGGGAAACCCAGTCTCTGGAAGTATGAGGACCCGATGCGACCCGCTTTGTAACAGATTTCAGGAACAGCTTTTTTGTGTATAGTATACGACTCATTTTCGGATTTGCTTCATAATGAACCACTAGGGGGCCCCATTTAGCCTGTAAAAGACTCGTTTCAAAGAAGAATTAAACTGCTGTCTGAACAGCTGGGCATATGAAGAGTTCTGCTTTCAGATGTGGCGTTTGAGTCAGTCCTCCAGCTGTTGACTAGCAGTTTCCGATAATCCGATTATTTAGTCGTTTTAGTGAAATGCGATGTTTTTCCTCCTGGAGGGAGCCAATCTCTGAATGATCTCTCCGCAGGAGAAGGGCTTAGCCTCATCGACTTAATAATTCAAAGTAAATTAACTTCTTTCAAAAACATTTGCTTTTCATTTGCTTTTGAAGAATGCTTCTTGAGCGGGGTTCTTTCTAAACACATATAATCCTGCAGGTGTACCCTTAAGAAGTTACCAGACGTTGTAGCTGAAATTACTATATTTTAAAAACAGCTGTGTACATTGGCGAAATTATAACAATGCATAATTTTAAAAACGACGTCTTGTGCACGAATCATATTCGTCAGATATAGCGTACTTTAGTTACAACCATTTCAGGTGTAATCCGAAGATGAAGTAATGATGGAAGATTGATGTGTCAATACGAAGGCCTAGCTACAGAAAAAAAGCTTATTTAAATATATATTCTAGACTATAATATCATTGAAAGTTTTTGTTTTATTTGTAATTTTAAGTTTTGTATTAAATTAAGAAAAGGAAATACGTACAAATTGAGGCCCTTTTGCGTACCAGTAGTGTGTTACAACTATTGTTTGCTATAATTCATTGTTACGGGTACCATTAATTTAATTTTACTCAACAGCGTATTTTAAAGTATCAAATGAAGTTCACAGATGAATGTTAGAAAGGTGTACATTAGTTATATATCCTACATTTCTATATTATTTATTAAGTCAAAGGAAGCGAATCAAGTGGACACTAAGCAATATGCCTTGCATTTCTCTTATTATGCAGAAGTAATATGGGCTTACAAGCGTTTAACTGCTAAAAGCCAACTGATACATTACAAATGCAACGTGTAAGGACTTGTCAGTTAAAAGCTCTATATTACAGGGGTTTCAGCAAAATACAAGTTTTTGTACTTTCATCACATAGCTGAATGAAAGTGTTTCAGTCACTGATTTTTCGGGGAAATATTTTTTTATTTTCTATCCGTCATCATTCATGCTAGGCTGATAAAACGTCAGGGTGTCTCTGTGCGGGGGGGTGCTATTGGGTCATTGTTAGCGAAGAAAGGGTTCTTATTTCTTAATGATGAGTTTTCTGGCGGATCTGAATACTCAGAGGTTCCGCCCATTGGTAATCAATAGAGCTGGCTTTCCCTTTTCCCCTCTCTCTTTCTCTCCCTCTCTCTCTATCCCCCGCACCTCCTTATCTCCTCCTCAAATTGTGCCGGAGCCAATCAGAGCGCGGCATGCGGCTCGTGAGTCTCGCTGTTCCCCCCTCTCTGCCAGTACCAAAGCCCTTCTCTTATCAAAGAAACACAACCGAAAACTGCATTCAATCACCGCTTTTAACATGGGGACTGCTTGTTTTTTCTGGGACTTTTGTTTGTTTTTCGTCCTCATAAATACTTGTGCTGTGACGGGAAACGCTGGACTTGCAGGTACGCTCCTTCTCCCCCAGCCCTCCCCAACCTCTGTCTGGCATATAATTTAAAAACATTTCTGACATGGCTGTATTTTGTTTTCATCAGCATTTACTTGACGTGTTTTACATATGTTTTTTAAATCACCGTGATAGCATTTTACTAAGATAACGCGTTATCTAATTCCTGACACGTCTGCGCGTTGTAGGCATAATTAATTGAAATTTAATTGATTTGTGAGGCAGAATTAACTTTTAGAATCATTCAAGACTTTCTGAGACCAGCGAAGGGGAAAATTAAGAAAAAAAGTAATCTCATTATCAGTCATGGCAAGGACTATACTGCTTAACAGATAAGTAGATAAATTTACAGTGAAGTAAGGTTAAATTTTGTTTTATCGTTTTGCGATTCTGCATTTTACTTTTTTTTTAATTAAAGGGAAAGAAAATATCCATGTTTATTTTTAGCAATGTAGAAATTCAGTTTAACAATGCATACATTTATCTCCGTACAGAAGTGGAGTATGGACATTGAGCTGAGGTCTGCAAATATTCCAAGTTTCAACAAGTTTATTATTTTGAGTCTCTTTATTTTAACTGAAGTTAGTAACAAATAAAGCTTGGTGAAGGGTTTACTGGGCGCACATTCATGAAGGAGAAGAAGGAGCTGGATGTGTGTGCTTCGTTTTCTGAGTTCCCCCAGCTGTCAGCCCGCTGAATCTGTAAGATTGGTGCTAGTTAATGACTCAAAATATGACAAGGCACTTTTCCTCTTCTGCTTCAATGAGTCGCGCCTGTTATGCGGTAAAGCTCATCTTCGGCCGCCTCGGCAAACACGCCCAGAAGGTCCCTGCGGATGAAGCCGCGGTGGCAAATTAACGGTCCGTCAGGGTCTGCGAAGGTGTCGGTGTGGCTCGGGTATCGACCGCCCGCGTCTCGCCTTTGTTTCTCTCAATACCCTTTCCGGGGCGAGAAGGAATTATTCAGATAGGCGTCATATACATAAAGTAGCATTTTGTCAGTTATTTTGCTTATTACAAATAGATTTTTTTCTGAGGTTCTGATTTGCTTAATCTATGGTTATACCAGGAAGTATTCGGTTAAAACTTATTTTGTACGAATTAATTTTTTTTTTCGAATTTGTCTGCTGCTTATTTTTATATTCTTTTTATGTGAGGAATTATTTCTCTTGTCAGTTAATTTGTTGCCTCCTCTTGTAGTAAAGTATCGTGAATACTGCTGCTATAGGGAAAAGTAAAATTGAAAATATTAAAGGTAATTTGGCATTAAACGAAATGCCTCACAGAAAAATATAAACCCATGAATACTGGAAGCCACCGTATAGGCTTAATATACGTACGTTTATCTTGGGATAAGTTGGTTAAGCAAATATGGAGAGGGTGTTTTTTGAATTTCTTTTTGTGGGAATATCTTAGCATAAATGTAATCTTATTTTACTCTTATTTTGCGTGTTGTTGCACTGGGCGACCGGCCAGTCACTGTGAAGCCCGGGCCGGTGATGGGTCAGTGCGCAGCGCACAGTGAGTTTCTCCGGCAGAAACACGCAGCCTTTGCTGCCTGCTGCCCATTTCAATATCGATGAAGGACGAGATTGCGTGCTGAGCAGTGCCTGAAGTTGCGCTCCAACACAAACCGTCGGGCGGCTAGTTGAAGAAAAATGGGAGCTTTGCTCCTTGGGGAGACAAAATCCTTTGCTTTCTTACCAATTAAAACCGCGAATGAGATGCTATTAAGTTCTCGGTGCCATCGGATTAGACCCAGATGTGACTTGCCTCCCCTAACAATGGCCGGATCATTTAAGAGCTGATATGCTGAAACTACTGGTGTCATGCTGAAAAAAGACCGGGGGCGGTTCAGTCGTGTGCTGCCGGATTTAATGTTTTACTGATTTTTCTTTCTCTCTCTTTTTTTCAAATTCTCAAAAAAAAGAACAGTCAGATTAATCGTGGTTGATATCGATTCTTTTTTATTCTTGAATTGAAGAGAGGAAATTTGAATTGATGAGTTTCTACCAGTAATTATTTTTATCAATAAAAATAATTGAAACCAAAGTATTGTTGTTCGTTCGATATAAATTTATAAGGGAATTACTAAAAACTTCTTTACAGAATTCAGGTAATGTTCTTTTTATGAAAAAATCAAGTAGAGGGTGGGGTTTTGATATTTAAATGGCACAAAATTTCTCTCCATTTTTATTGATTTATTGAACAAATGTCATTTTGCTATTACAGGACACATTTTTTGCAAAGTATCTATCCATTTTTGAACCGGTTGTCCTATGCATGGCCCCAGGGAGCTGAGCTGCATGGGGTTGAGGCAGAGAGCCCCCGTCAGGGCACACACACTGTAGACAAGTGAGAGTCACTAACTGGCCTGACTGCATGTCTGGGCTGTGGGAGGAAACCTGGTCAACAGGCGGGGAACATGCAGAATTGTGCTGCACCCCAGACACCCCAGGTCAGGAGGTGTGAGGCAACAGCGAAACCCACTGAACCACCATGCTGCCCCCAGATTATTAAGCAAAATTTTCATGTGAAAAATTGAGTGTTTTTTTTTTTTTATTTTTTTATATTACCTGTGGAATCTCTATAATCACATACAAGGAATGTTCTGCTGTTGTTGCATTACTTTTGGGGGCTCTTCTGGGCTGATTTGATATATTTTTTTCTTCTCATTCATCATCTCTCTGGTTCATATTCCCCCCCCTTACAGACGTGGACGAATGCTCTGAGGGCACCGATGACTGTCACATTGATGCCCTCTGCCAGAACACGCCCAAGTCCTTCAAGTGCATCTGCAAACCAGGCTACAAGGGCGATGGCAAGCACTGTGAGGGTAAGAGACCCCCCCCCCCCCCCCAGTACCTCGCTCCCAAAGCCCTTTGATTGGGACCTGGTCAGCATGAGGTGTCGACGCACACATGCCCGATCACCCAGCCATTTCGCGAGAAAGGGCTGCACCATCGTCCCCTCCCCCCTGCTGCCCCCTGCCGGCTACCCTAATTACCCGAAAGGAAGTGGATTTAGGAAGGTGTGAGGCTGAGGTGCCGTGACACTGTGGGTTCACACCTCGTCTGAATTCCCTCTTAAGATTGCCAGCACTGGGCAAATACACACGTCCGAGACGGACAGGCCTCTCGCGTGTCAAGCTGTGCTTTAAATGAACCGTTATGCCCAAGTGCGACTAGTTCTCACTGCACCATCGCCTGCCTGCCATCTCTTTGCACGGGGATTGGCTGAATGTGGGTGCATTCCACTGCATTTGTTGCACCTGGAGAACAGAACGTCTTGAATCTTCACTAAAATGAGGTTTCACTGTTTTTACACATACACCAATTATAATTGCAATCGAAAGGCATTATTTAGCTGTTCTGCCGATTTGGCATCTTCTGCATCTTAATGGTGGTGAGGATAGAAACTGAGGCCAGCCAGAGTCAGAAGTCGGAGCTGGGAATGATATCACACCTGAGTTAATCGCGTTCCAGTGCAACAAGACGCAAAGCCATTTAGCCTGCCAGTTCAAGCCAGGTTCATTCTTAGCCACTGTTATCTACATTGGTTGATAACATATCATGCAGTGTTCAGTGCCTACAAGCATCGGAGCGATATGTCCACAGATAGAGGATAGTACTGTTTGCACAACCGATTTAAGGAGACGTAAATTAAACATAAGTGCTAATAAACAGCATTAAACTACATCTTTGACTATTGTTGCTGGATGCAGCTATCTTGAATTCTGAGGTTTTTGTTTTAGAAGTTCCTCTAAATTTCCAAGTCGGAACCCGGACATCAGGGGGCGTTCCAATTGAAATTTCTGACTGAACTCGGAGATTCTGACTTCAGAAACGGACCACGCCATACCTCTTCCATTCTTTAGTGCCTGTGCTTGTTTTTTTTTTTTGTGGTCTGGCCACAAGGGTGGCAGTCACGTCCCTTATTTCTCTACACGCCCCTGAGGGCTGAGCCTCGCGATCCTAGCTGCCTGTCATATGAGGGCTGATGCACAAACTTTGAAACTTTGCAGCTGATTTTCATTGTGCGTCTGTTTATTTACCTGCCTGAAGTGGCTGCTGTCCAGGCTGCCTCGCCTTCTTTAGGGTGGGGGGGGTCCTCTTACTGACAGTGCCTGGTCCTTAAGAGGACTGATAAGGGCAACGATGTACTTTAATTTTTTTTAAAGCCATCCCTTAAAATGCAGACAGTAAAATCTCTCAGAAATGCTCCCTGATAAATTCCTGCACCAGTCTGACTGGAGACGGTGTTCAATTATCCGTTGAGTTTTCTTTCACGACTCGAACCAGAGACTGGCGATGCTAACATGCAGCTGGAACAGGTGGGCTGACGCATGAAAATGGGGCACCCCACCCACCCCAGGCGGAGGTCATTGTTACAGTGGGCTGGTGTCCTTCACACGCAGGGACAGTTCAATGAAAATCAGATGGGCCGTCGACAGGAACAGCATCGCGTATCGTTCACTATGCAGCATCTCCTTCTCATGACAGACGCAGTTTTCTGTGGCTTTAGCGTTTTTAAATATGCTGACATTATTTTCCTCAAAAGGCGCTGGAGCTATTTACGGAAAAGGAAATCGGATTTCCTCCGGATCAATGCGGGGGAGAGAAAAAAAAGTTTGATTGCGGACGTGAGATTCGCAACATGAGCGCTCCCACGGCAGCCAGCGTGCATCTTATCGCTCCATGATTCGATCCGGCATCTTCCAGAGACCCGTCTGGGAGAGCGAGACCGGGGAGGCCCCGCCCAGCTCAGCGGCTGCGCTTCTGCCGCATCCCAAGCTGCGACGAGCCAACGCCCGCTGCAACCGCAGCCGTGCCATGGATTCTGGGGCTGTGGCGATAATGACAGTCACCACGTGCGTCACCCAGCCGCAGTAACTATTACCTGACCTGCTTCTTGGGGGGGGGGGGGAGAGGGAGAGGTGGCAGACAAGTATTAGGTCATTGTCTGCCTGCTGTCTCTGCCTCCGTCACAGCCTCGGCGCTCTCCTCACTGGCTGAAGCCCGTCAATACCCCCCCTCCCACGTCTG
>JAODKF010000068.1:21864975-21885325 GCA_026779585.1 Mormyrus proboscirostris
CCCTCCCCCGGCCGCCCGGCAGCCAGGCTCTGCGGCTCGCTGACATCCCCAGAAACACCTCGATGCTCGCAGACTAAACAAAACATGCGCCCGCTTCCTCTGCGGCATCCCCCGCCGCTCACATACATCAGCTGCAGCAGAGGAAGTCCCGCCCCCGCCAGCCGCTCTCCCGGCTTTGATTGGACCCTCTAGGCTTCCTCATCCCTGCCCTTAATGGGGTGTGTGACCCATCTGTCTGGGAATACCCCTGTAATCATACATAATAAGTACTTTGTGTGCTTGATTTTTGTTTAAGAATAACCTTAATTTGGATCTAGTTTATTCAGAAATGACTGTTATTTTCTAGATCAAAAGAACATTGCATGATGAGACATGAAATTTCTGGGGCATTAAATACAATCTTTATATCATCTCCTGACACTAATGGCTAATCTGCTTTGGCCATAAACTAGTGGTTCTTTAACTGGGTCTATTATCTCAGACATCCAGTGAAAAAAGTTCAAAGTGGGTCCCACCTGCGTGGGCATGGAGTTCGATACTCCCAGGGCCTCACCGGATTTCCTTTCTTCCCATCGTTTTAAGACGTGATAAATTGAAAAAATCTCATACTGCTCGCAGTGTCCAGCAATGTGGCATCTGCTTTTCTCATAAACGTGAAACTTGAACGTCCCCGGAGTAGTAGGACCTTAAAGGTCTTGCTTACGGCCCCGGTGGTGATACAGTTACTCTGTGGGCACAGGATTTCAACCAAAATCAGTTTTTGTTGGTCAGACGCCCCGACCGAACCCTGGGAGCTGCATGTCGGACATGCACCGTGATCTTGGCGGTGGATGTCGTGATGAGTATCTCAGGAGGTTTCAGGCGCAAGCACAGCTCCTCGGTCCACAGAAAGGGAGCTCGAGTTGTTTTGCTCGGACGTTGTGCCGTGCCGTGGTCCGTCATGCGACTTTCCAGCATCCATTCGTCCATATGCAGCCCGGGGCGAAGGGGAGGCTTCTATAAATAAATAGGAATAAATACCAGCGATTGAGTGAATGCAAATACCTGCGTGAGATGGCCCCCTCACCCGGTGCTATGCACACCCCCCTAGCCTGCTAATTTCCACCGCCGTTCCCCCCGCAGATGTTGACGAGTGCCTGGACAACAATGGCGGCTGCCAGCAGATCTGCCTGAACACCATGGGCAGCTACGAGTGTCTGTGCAAGGAGGGCTTCTTCCTGAGCGACAACCAGCACACCTGCATCCATCGCTCTGACGGTGAGCCCCGCCTCAGCTTTGCCAGTCCGTGCCGTACGGCTGGTCCCGCTGCTCTTTGCTGGGTGTCTTATAGCATTGCTCCGTAGCTGTGTTCGGTAATAGCGAGGTTCCAGACCTCTGTACAGAGATGTGTGTCAGTGTTTGGTACTAGTAGGGTTCCTGACCGGTGTGCAGTGATGTGTGCCAGTGTTTGGCGGTAGCATAGTTCTAGACCTGTGTTTGGTTTTAGTGGGGTTCTAGACCTGTGTGTGGTAATGTGTGTCTGTGTTTGTTACGAGCAGGGTTCTAGATCTGTGTTTGTTGTGCCGTTTCTGTGTTCTGGCAAAGATCCATGTAGCCGATACCAGTTTCGCTTTCTGATGTCATGACCTGGCTGAGCTTCTGAGCCTTTCTGTGTTCTGTGTTTTCTGATACCTACTTTGATGCATCCCTTTCCTTTTCAATAATTTATATGTGCGTATTTGATATGTGAACCATGCCAAGTTCCCGAGGTAAATATTGACCTACCTATACATGCTAATCCTTATGCACAGATTCGCTGAGGATACGATGAGGGAGTCTTACAGCACAGTCAGAGGTCTGTAATGTACCACAGTTGAGACAGAATGATCCATTTGTTCTTTTTCAATTAGGTAAACGGTAAACTGGTGGGGGGGGGTACAAAAATGTCAGGCGGTGGAGTGTTTCTCTTTGCACAGTGACGTCATCTCTTGGTACCTGTGGCCTGGAAGAGCGGGTCCTTTGGCTACTTGTGAGTCACTTCCATGGCCGCACACTCTGTCTTGGTATTGAAGGGCCTTGCGCAGCATGAGGAGAGTGACAAGGTTCACCCGTCATGTTGGCGTAAGTGGACCCCCCTCCCCCGCGCCGATTCGGGATGCCATCCCCAAAAGCGGCCGCGAGAGGAAGCCGGGGGAGTCGAGACAGACAGTGTTTGGGATGTGAGGGCTTAAGAAACGCTTCTTCAATTCAAGGCTGGAAATAGAAGCACGGTGTGTTCGGCTTTTCCAGACACCGGGAAGCCAAGGCTAATTTTTTCTTTTCTCACTCCCCACCGTTCCAGGTTATATTTTAAACATCAAAAGTGTCCCTCAGCAAATACCTGTAATTTCTTGGCCTGTCAGGCATCTTCAGAGCAAACAGGCCCCAAGACGGCGTGGTGTGGGCGGCGACACGCCACTCTCGCCTCTCAATGAACTGCTTGTCCGTTGCCGGGACTACGAATCCCCGATGTGGAGCCGCTGCAGGACTTTCACGCTTGTTCTGAGAGCGGGCCTTGGGTCTCTCTGCCCACCTTGCAAATTAGAGGGATGGGATTGGTCAGTCACGGTCACCAACCGTGTCCTCTAAATTTAACTCGTCGTTCTTCCGGTATGTTCCGTGACGTCACCCACTGGTACCTGAAAATTTCTAGAATGGCCCATTTGATCGTCCAGGCGTCTTGGGTTCCCATTTGTGTCTGTATTTTTTGATGGGAGGGGGGACTAGAGACTCACGGACAGCACTTGGTAGCTCCTGTCATCAGACCATCATGGCTCTGTCTGTATGTTTATCCCAGCTCTGCTGGCGTGGCACGTTTGACATCGCGGCATCCCTGCCAGGGAGTTTCTTCAGGACTTGAGGCCTTGGGCTGTGAATATGGGGTGAAAATCTGGCCGGGGTCAGTGATGGCAGATATGCTGCGGCAAGCACCGTGTTGGCATAGATCACATGTTTTATGAAAGCAATGATGTAACCTGCTACTGTTTGTGAAGTGGGGCAGCATGGATATGGGTTCGATTCCCGCCCTCTGAGTGTAGACTTTGTGTTGGTTTCCGCTCAGTTCTCCGGTTCTCTGCCACAGTATGAAAATTGCTGTTTCTGAATTGCTCATATTGTGATGGATCATGACCCTTCGTTGGACTTGTGGTTATGGGTGACAGATGGATGTTTGCAAAGCGAAATCCAAGGAGATCAGAAGAAACTCGGTCACAACCAAGCGTTTAACCAAGCATTTGTCTAACACTGTAGAGTCTTTGGGAAAGCACCCTTTGGACCGGGGGGTGGAGGGCTGCATCCTGATAGATTTACTAGTATAACTAGGGTCTGCATGGCACAAAAAACTGTAAACATCACAGATTTTTCTGGAAAATAGTGGGGGAATTTTGGCCCCATTCTCGAGCATGTAGAGAGTGTTAAACATGCTGTCAGCTGGAAGCTGTAGTGGCTCCTTCTGTGTGCCAGTGTTTTTGAAGAACCTATATATATATATATATATATATCCACACTTAGAAACCTCCGCTCCTGCTTGTCGATCAACTGACTGTGAAGTAACTTTAATGAAGATGATGTCATGCTCTCAGACCTCCTACAGGATTAGAGTTGTGGGTAAGGGTGACATTGGCATAGGCGACAGCGACCCCTGATGGTGGGGAGAGGCTGTGCAGGGTTTGGAAGGAGAGTGCCCATCACAGACAGTGTGTGCACCTGCGTCACCCTGGTCTGTTAATGTCTTACAGTTTCTTTTTGCATGGTTATGGCCTGTTCACATGACCCGGGCAGCATGAAATCACGAACCTTTATGAAACGTGTAAATCAAAAGCAGTCTACAGGTGTAATGGCAGCTAAGGATTTGCCGTACATATTAAGTACAGTACCACCGAAATGTTTGGACACACCTACCCATAGGAAGGTATATTTGTACTATTCTCTATATTTTAGAATAATTCTAAAGACATCTAACCTCTAGACCCATTTCATATTTGTTTTCCGGTTTTTTGTAAATACTCCTGTAGGCTGAACCCTCCCAATTGGTGAAATCCTAGAATCACCCTCCCCTGGAGTACATTTGCTGAAAGGGATATGAAGCAAGAATGTTTGTTATAGAAAATCCAGTTGGTGAATTGAGGATGGCTTCCTGGTAAGGTGTCCTTGCTCTGGACGCAATGGGTGGAGACCTGGACGCCGTATGTGCACTGAACGCTCTCTCAGAGAGGAAGACTTTGTATTTCTTCGGCTGGACTCGCTCCAAGGCAAAGCTGTGTGTGTGTGTGTGTGTGTGTGTGTGTGCGCGCGGGCTTGTATTTACCGCACAGTGTTAAGACCTGTTACTTTTTACCTAGTGGGCACATGTTTCAGGTCCCCACAGTGTAAACCACAGTTTTCTTTAAAATCTGTAACTTCAAGAAACTAAAAATATCAAAAATCCGTATTTTCCCGTGTTTTGGTCACTCATGGTTAAGGTTAGGGCTCAGTTGATGTTAAGGTTGTCATAATTAGGATTAGGGATTTGCCCGTAGAAATAAATGGAGAGTCTCCAAATTAATAATAGTTTGCACTGTATGGACAAAAGCATTGGGACACACCTCTTAATTACTGAATTCAGGTGTTTCATTCAGACCCATTGCCACTGGTGCATAAAATCAAACACCTAGCCATGCAGTCAGGTTTGCAGACAAAGAATGTGTTTTTCTGAAGTGTGGTGATGTCATAGCATGCCACCGTTGTCAGTTTGTGAAGTTGCTTCCCTGTTAGATATTCCACAGTCAGTTTTAAGTGGTATTATTGCAAACTTGATGCGTTTGGGAACACCAGAAACTCAGCCACAAAGTGGAAGCCCACGTGAAGTAACAGAGTGCTAAGGTGCATAGTGTGTAAAAGTCACCGACACTCTGACTAAATAACTACAGAGTTCCAAATTGCCTCTGACAATGGAATGGGCTTCAATGGCCGAGCAGCTGCATGCAAGCCTCACATAAAGCGCAATGCCAAGCGTCGGATTGAGTGGTGTACAGCACGCCGCCACTGTTCTCTGAAGCAGTGGAAACATGTTCTGTGGAGTGAATCATGCTTCTCTGTCTGCCAGCTTGATGGACAAGTCTGGGTTTGGCAGATGCCAGGAGAACGTTACCTGTCTGACTGCATTGTGCCAAATGTAAAGTTTAGTGGAGGAGGGATAATGGTATGGGGTTGTTCGTCAGGAGTTGGGCTGGGCCCCTTAGTTCCAGTGAAGGGAACTCTTAATGCTTCAGGATACCACGACATTTTGGACAATTCTATGCTTCCAACATTGTGGGAACAGTTTGGGGAAGATCATTTTCTGTTCTAGCATGACTGTGCCCCAGTACACAAATCAAGGTCCATAAAGACAGGATTAGGTGAGTTTGGTGTGGAAGAACTTGACTGGCTGCACAGAGCCCTGACTTCAACCCCATCAAACACCTTTGGGATGAGCTAAAACAGAGATTGTGAGCCAGGCCTTCACGTCCAACATCAGTGCCTGACCTCACAAACGCTCTTTGGGATTAACAGGCAAAAATTCCCACAGACACACTCCAAAACCTTCTGGAAAGCCTTCAGATAAGAGTGCCAGCTGGTGGGGGACCAACTCCATATTGATACCTATGGATTTAGAATGGGATGTCATAAAAGTTCCTGTAGGTGTAAAGGCCAGTAATCCCCATACTTTTGTCTGTATGTTGTAGGCGTGTGTGTGTGTGTGTGTGTGTGTGTGTGTGTGTGTGTGTGTGTGTGTGTGTGTGTCTGTGTGTGTGTGTGTGTCTGTGTGTGTGTGCGCGTGCACACCATGGAGAGGACAGCACTTCTGCGGGGTTTTGGCAGAGGACAGGATCAGTAAGTGTACCTCCCCACCAGCGGATGCCTTTGGTCTTCCTGCTAAAGGACAGATGAGCAGAGGCTTGAGATTTATTGCTACAACAGGGACACAAAAAAAATAGGTTAGCATCTGCCTCTGAAGGCTCCCTCTATACTGGGCTGCATTGTTAGTGCCACTGCTGTGGCCCCGGCTGTCTTCATGGCTGATATATCACTGTCCTGTGCTCCCTGATGTCCGTGTGGCACTTTCTTCACGCTTCCCCGTCTCCCACAGCTCTGCTTGGCCTTCGCCAGCGGCAAGAATTATTTTTTTTTTTTACCACCTAACATTGTCCTTTTAGATTAGTGTGCAAATATAGCGTCCATCACTGCGAGCCCCTTATAACAGAGGCAGAGGACGGCGACGTATTTGCAGTTATTACTTTCTATTTATATTTACTAATCCACCGCCTTGTAATTTGAACAGACCCCTGTCTTGAATAGTGCTCTTTTTTTGCTTAATTGCTTTGCTAATATTAACTCGCGATAGCAGGCGTTAACAGGCTGAGAATCTGCTGCAGAAAAGCTAAGGTGTCTTTGAAGAGGCAGGCAGGGAGGCCTTCCAGAGTCCCAGAATTCAGGGTACAGAAATAAATGGTGGGCAGAAGTAACCGCCAGAGCAGTCAAAAGTTTGGACACACCAAGGAGGAGTGATAGTGTTGTACCACATGACCTGGCCACCTGACCTAAACACAGAAGAAATGCTTTTGGACAAGTTTGACCAGAGAATAATGTAAAGGCACCCAATCACTGCTTAGTTTATACACAATGTGGGCAAAAGTATTAGGTCACCTGGCCATTGTACCTACAGGAACTTTCATGATATCCCAGCCTAAATCCATAGGCATCAATATGGAACTGGTTCCCCTTTGCAGCTATACCAGCTAACATTCTTCTGGGAAGCCTTTCCAAAGAGCATTTGTGAAGTCAGGCACTGATGTTGGATGTGAAGGCCTGGCTCACAATCTCCATTCTAATTCATCCAGTCAAGTTCCTCTATATCAAACTCACCTAATCCTGTCTTTATGGACCTTGCTTTGTGTATTGGGGCACAGTCATGCTAGAACAGAAAACGACTTTCCTCAAACTGTTCCCACAAAGTTGGAAGCATAGAATAGTCCAAACTGTCTTTGTATGCTGAAGCATTAAGAGTTCCCTTCATTGGAACTAAGGGGCCCAGCCCAACTCCTGAAAAACAACCCCATACCATTGTCCCTCCACCACCAAACTTTACAGTTGGCACAATGCAGTCAGGCAGGTAATGGTCTCCTGGCATCTGCCAAACCCAGAGTCGTCCATCAGACTGCCAGACAGAGAAGCGTGATTCATCTCTCCACAGAACACATTTCCCTGCTCCAGAGAACAGTGGCAGTATGCTTCACAGCCCTCCATCCTACTGCTGGCATTGTGCTTGGTGGTGTGAGGAAGCCCATTCCATGATGCTCCCTCTGCAGTATTTTTGCCAAGGTGAATGCAAGGGGAGGTTTGGAACTTCGCAGTTACTGAGTCAACAGAGTGCTGGCAACTGTTACACACCATGTGCTTCAGAACTCTGCTCTGTTACATTACGTGGTCCTGCCACTTTGAGGCTGAGTTTTGGTTATTGCTAAGTGCTTCCACTTCATGAATCGACTTATTCCAAAGGTAGAACCCTATGACAGTACCACCCTTGAATTTACTGAGCTCTTCAGTATGAAATGTTTGTAAATCTTACAGCATGGCTGTGTGCTTGATTTTATACCCTTGTGGCAATGGGTCTGAATGAAACACTTGAATTCAATGGTTAAGAGGTGTGTCCAATACTTTTGTCCATATAGTGTATGTGGGACCTCCTTCAGGACAGCTGGAGAAGCATCCCAGGAGGCCACCTCATGGAGCTGGTGTAGAGGGGACTGCAGGGTCAGCCAGTCCCAGGAACATTTGGGTTTAACAGCCTTGTTCTAGGGCCTGATAGTGAGATCACTCTGCCGCAACTGGGATTTGAACCAGCAACCTTCTGATTCCCAACCTACAGAGGTTAGATGTCTTTAGAATTATTCTAAAATATAGAGAATAGTACAAATATACCTTCCTATGGGTAGGTGTGTCCAAACATTTCGGTGGTACTGTACTTAATATGTACGGCAAATCCTTAGCTGCCATTACACCTGTAGACTGCTTTTGATTTACACGTTTCATAAAGGTTCGTGATTTCATGCTGCCCGGGTCATGTGAACAGGCCATAACCATACATGGCTTTGGAACGGAGGAGAGCCACGGCCCGGGGTGTGATGCCGATTGGCCGACACTGGTCTTTCCTTTAAATCGGATGAAGAGTAAATCTTTCACCTTCCCCACCTGCTGTTCCGCTGCCCTCTGGAGAGCCTTGAGGTGAAAGTGCCCATGAATTTTGGAAGGTTGACAGAATGTGACAGTCTGACATTCCCTGCCATAGCCTGGCTCTGTCGGATCACCAAACAGATTTACCGCAAGAGATCAGGAAGCGATTCTGTCAGCAAGTTCTTTTTCATGTGTCGCAAGAGATGATGACGTTTTCTGAGGGGGTCGAGTTGGCCCCAGGGACAGGGGGGGAAAAATAAACAGGGAGACAAACATGGTTCGCGTGGAGCAATGGACGTTGCATGTGTTTATTTGGAGTTACTCGGAGAAGGAAGCGAACAGGAGAAGGCTGCTGCTCGCTTGCACGGTTCGGATTTTTGTGCCGGAGGAATTCTAAGTTTAAACAAACAAGTGAAGGACAGGGCTGTGGAACCACAGCCTTGAGTAAGGTTTTCTCCCAAAAACCATGCTCTGGTCAGGTTTCTGCATGCAAAGAAGACTCCTCTTGTGAAGCCTTCTTGCATTATATAAAAACATATTTAGTCTTCATGCACCAAGCAGCGACCTGCAAGTCTTGGTGTGCTTCATTGTCATTGCATTAATGTCGAGGTCACTCCTTGTAGCCGTTGGCGTGTCTGACCATCCTCCTCACAGAGGCAAGTGGTGCGAGAGCTCCTTTGTAGCCATAGAAACGGGGCGGCGAGAGAAGCTCAGTTCATCGGTTAACTGCAAGAGCTGGGCAGCAACTTTTGAAAAATAAATTTCATGGTTTGCATCTTAAGTCTTGTTAATATTAGCTCCACGGAACATTTTAACTCAAGGATTGACCGCTTACGTGACATTAGATGTGTTTAGGGTTCATATAGACCCTTGTGGTCAAGAGCAGTGAGGAATCTCAGTGTATAGACTGAAAAGCTTGTGCTATTTTGATGGCAAAGTAAATGTGCTCTCTCCTCACTTTGCTGGAATTGGTGGCCTTGGTGGGGTGCGGGGTCACGTGGACTCTGCAGAAAGGCTGTGTTGGCACGTCCCTGAGTGATGCAGGGGCAGCACTGACACTCCACGTTCACCCTGCCTTTTCCAGGTCCATCTTTCCCCTCTGTGTGTATCTGTGGTCCCTCTCCCCAGCACGGCTGGTGTTGCTCGCCGGACAGCCTGAGCGTCAGTCCAGATGATTAAGCCGACAGTATTTGTGCTTTGTGTTTGAACTGCGCCGCAAACATCCTGGCTGGCAAGCAAAATCCTGAGACTCCAGTCAGGGGTCACAGATTAAAAGGTACTGGAGGATGGGCTGAGATGAAAAGCCATAGGCTATATTTCTCTAACGTGTAACTCAGAGAGTTCAACGCCGTTTCACCCTCCGATCTCAGCCTTCAGCTATCACACCAGGGAAGAGCGTTCCCGTTTCTCTTGTACAGCTACATTTTCTCTCAGCTTGCATCGATTCTACCGAATGCCACAGACGTATCCTCTTTGGTGAACCATACGGAGACGGTCTGAGACATGGATGTTAACAGATTGTTTCGAGCCAATGTTTCTGGTAGCTTAGGTCAACGTGCAGCTTGCTCTGTGTTATACAACTACAGTTTCATAGTAAACCTTTGCCTGACCCTAACTGAGAACTTAGTCTGTGGTTCCATAGTAAATCCCACTGTGGAAAAAGCAAGCGCACAAACACTATGGACAGACTAAAAGTGGTAAGGTAATGCACTCACTCCCGGCTCACTGCTGCTCCAGGCTGATCGCAGAGGGAAAAAAAAGCCTTAATGCAGTGTTTGTAAACTCGGAATCTTCCTCCGTGTAAAAATACTGTTTAAATATTATTTTTTTGTGTGTAAAAGCTTTTAAAGAGAGCCCTAATTATTTGCCCAGTTGTGACTCGACTTTTCAAGGTAAACACAGCTCGTTGTTTACCAGAGGGAGAAGGGGGGGGGGTCCATTTTACAAGGGGGCGGCCTATGTCACCATCTTTTCCATTTAAAAGGTCCCACGGTATTTTTAGGGAGCTGGAAGTATTTCATGCTCATGAATTGGGCCCTGGGTTTCATGTTGAAGGCCACGAAACTGACCCGCTGATTGCCGATAAGTAAAATGAAGGCCCAGAGAGATGGCAGAGCGTCTGATAGCACATCACATTTGAAAGGTGAGAGGGCGTTCTGGGCATAAACGCACATGCATGGGTGCCATCAACAGGCCCCCTGTGCTGATTTCCTTATACGCTGATATCCCTCCCTATAATCATCCACTTTTTTGCCCAGTGGGCCCAGTGAAGTGTAGAAACGACTGGAAAACCAGGCAGTACAGCAGCTCTTAAATACCATATTTCACTCCTGCCCATCTCACCAGCTCCTCCTCATGACATCCCATAATAAGCCACAGGACCATCCCAGTGACATGTCCTAATGTGTGTGAGTATGTGTAATATATAATGGAACAGGCCCCAGTGACGCTGTGAATTGTACTTAACATGCTAATGCCAAGGGCTTCTGGAGAATTCTCTTCCCCCGAAGTGCCCCAGATGGAGATGGTGTGAAACGTGTTCAAAAATATGTCCTTCTGGAAGCCCGTCTGAATACCACAGCACCAAGTTCATCGCCCATGTATTTCCTCTCCGTGACTCTCTCTGCGGCCACACGATTCATTCCAGTTTTTACCAAAAGTATGCAGTTTTTTTTTTTAAAGACTTGTTCTAAATGTAATTAGCTGTCAAGGAGACTCTACAGATAATGTTTATTTGTTTATCAGGTTCCAACAGTTTGTCCAAAAATACAAGCACTTTTTTTGGAAACGCGTTGGGAATGAGTTTGGATTTTATTGATGAAAACACAAATGTTGGTGCAGGCTCTTTAAGCAAAGTCATGGGTTGTGAAGAGAAGAGTTGAAAAAGAGGGTGTGTGTGTGTTTGATGGGGAGATTCGAGTGTTGGGGGGGGTTAGGATACGGGTGCTCAATTGAAGGACATCAATGCGGTCTGTTGAAGAAAAGACCTCATTGAAATTCATGGCTTACTACCTATAGTATTGTGGATTTAACAAACCAGAAAGAGAGAGAGGGAGAGAGGGAAGGAGAAAGACTAAGAGTCTGACAGATTTCAATTAAAATGGCATTTGGGTGGGGAACGGGTGGGGGTGAAAAGAGCAGAGTGTTTATGTGTGTGTGTGTGTGTGTCTGTGTGTGTGTGTGTGTGTGTGTGTGTGTGTGCTTGTTTGTCCATGTATGTGTTTCTTGTGAAGCTCCTGGGCCCAATCGACCCAATCTGCGGCCCCGCGGCCTAATCGACCCAGTTCGCTGCAGTCAGCTCCTCCCGTCGGTTCGGGGCCAGTTGCTGTCGGTACCTGAGCCCAGAGCAGAGCTCAGTGGAACAGTTGGGCAGCACTGGTTTCGCTGGCGTTGCACGTGCGAGCAGCCTGGCGATGCGGAGCCGCTTTGATCGCTGAAGCATCGCAGCCCTTCGCCGCTTAAGTCTGCTAACAATAAGGAGGGCAGCGGTGGAGGGTGGGGGGCTGGAGTATGGGGGTCTTTGGGGGCCTGCTGGCTGAAGTAAGATCCGGTGAACCTGTCAAGACCTCCACCCACCTGACAGAAAGTATCTAACATGGTTTGGACAGACCCCTGCACTTGTGTACCAGCTGCCCAAAAGCGTGGACCTGCTGAACCTCTGGGTCTAGGGGGTTGTGATAACACGGGTCTAGTTACTGGGCCCTTGTGCAAGCAGCGCTTGTGTTTGAGTCCTGGAGCAAAAAAGAGGCAGGGGGGGTTGGGGATAGACATGACTGGAGTTTCCTCACATGCCCCCGTCCCCCCACCCCCACCAAAACCCCTAGTGAACACTGAGTTCACACTTTCCCCATTGAATTGTCTCCCGTTTCAGTTTACCTAGTGGGGAAAAGGAGAGGGTGACTGAATCTGTGTAACCCTTTACAACTAACTTTACCCTTTTTTAAAAAAACAGCATAGATCAGCATAGCTGGTTACCAGCATGACCAAAATAATGCATGCTTGTTATACCAGGATATGCTGGGCCAGTTCCTGCTCCACCAGCTACACCATCACCACACCAACACTAACCAGCATAGACCAGCATGGAGATCATGCCAGTCTGTGCTGTTTTTTTCACAGGGGAGTCAATACAAAATGTAGGTCCTGCGTAAATCACCAAGAATCAGTACATGTGCTTTCATATCAGGTATCTGACACCAGGAACACCCGCTTGTCAGTAGTAATGATTCCTCTTTGATGGTACATCTCTTATATTATGCGTATTATTATTATTATTATTATTATTATTATTAATCTTACTCCTAATATGCTGCACAAATCAATACAGGGGAAGCATTAAAATATTCTGAGTCTGAAGAGAAAACGAGGACGCCAGCAGTCATAGGGCAATGTTGTACTTGGGATGTCCTTTTTTCTGGATACGGCGTTTAGGGTATTCTCAAGAAGCTTTTTTTAGTTGTGTATTTGAAGGGATCCTTTTAAGCTCTGGGTGTCCACACATGAAAGTGTGCTTACACTTAGGGTGTCGGTAAAACACTTCGGCTCCACTCTGGACTAATGGGACGGAGATTTATTTGGTTGAACACCAAGCATGAAAAATGAGGTTCCGTGTTGTACATGCGTAGGTCACTTGAGCACACGTATAGAGCGCGGTCATCATAGATGTGTATGAAATTGACTGTATTTTTACACACATGGTTATTGAAATGAGAGAACTTTTGAGGCACAAGTGATTGTCAAGAAAACACACTTGCGGCGCGACTGTTACTTGTTGCGGTCTATAAGATGTTTGATTATCAGTATTAGATCGGTTGTTAAGAACCTTACCCATAATCCTTTGTGGCATCGCAGTAGGTACGATGTGTGTCATCACTAGCTGCATGCTCAGCTCACGCGATTTGGTTGCGCCGATCCGGTTTAAAATTTAGAGGGTCGGAGAGGGATGCGTAACCCGATGCCCTTATGGTTGTGGGCCTTTTACGATCTGAGATTGGGATAAGGTTGAGAGGGAGTAAATCCCAGTTTGCTTCTGCTGTCTGGAAGCAAGGTCACGGTTTCTTTTCCCGGTACTGCTCCGGCCATCTTATCTCATTTCTTGCCCTAAGGACAGCGGGTCGGTTCGTGGCCCAGTTAATCACCCATGTCTCTAAACGTGGTTCCCCATGACATGGGCAGATACTTGCCCATCTGGAGGGCTTCCTGTTGGCCTTTTGTGCGTGACAGGATTATCCCTCCTTATCGTAAAAGGATTACAGGCTACGGGGGGCGCCCTACAATGGCGTCCTGGCTGGGCGGCCAAGTGCCAATGTACCACCCACCCCCACCCATTTTGTGGCGAAGCTGCAAGCAGTACATCTGCCAGAGTTTCCAGGCAGGCCTGCTCTTCATCTGATTCTTCAGTGTGACTGTCGCATCCATCAACACAGCTCTCTGCTGCCCCCTAGCCTCCTTGTGTTTAAAATCTCTCTCTGATGGATTTGAGCGCTGCTCCTCAAACATGAAACCCGAACAACCTGTGAGTTGATTGATCGATGACTGGGTTCAAGTCCATCTAGGGCTTTGATTCTCCACTGTCCACACTAATGGATGCTTATCTTCACTTTGAACAAACGTGGGTTCAGCGTTTGGGTGCTCTTTCGCAAGGCTGTTCGGGCCTCGTATGCCTATGAGGGCCCCTGGTTGGCCCGACCCCGCCCCCCGCCCAAATCCCTTACCACATCAGAGCCTGCTGGCTGCTCTACCCTACAATATGATCATTACTTCATCCTTGAGCCAAAACAGGCGAGAGGGCCCAAAGTATTTCCCCACCCTTTTGTGCAGCATTAACTTGATTCAGCGCCGCTTTGAAAGGCAGGCAAGAACAACACTCTGGTGATATGCTTGGCCGCGACCTGGCCTTATTTAGACTCAATGGCATTTTAGCAGAAAATGATTTAGTAGCGTTAAACGACTTACCTCTTTAGTCGAAAGAGAGGCTGAGGCAATGAGCTTTAGGGTTAGGTTTAGGGTTAGGGTTAGGTTTAGGGTTAGGGTAACCTTAGGGCAGGACTTCTAGGTGTCCCTGCCTGAATTACCTCTCTGTGTGCTTCTCTGTCATAGGCTTTTGGCAAACATCTGGCATACAAGCCACAAGAGTGTAGACATGTAGGACGATGTTGACATTAAAGTACTGTGACATTTTCTCCCCTGGCTGTAATCTGTACGGCTGCTGTTTTTGGAACTGTTGTCGCACTGGTCACATCAGACAAGCATCCTGCTTTGGTGTTGACCCAGTGAGTCTCATGTCTTTGAAAATTAGGGAGCCCTTCTTAAATTTAGTGGGGGAGGGGAGCTAATTTTGGACACTCTATTTTGTGCTTCTTTGTGTCATTTATTTTCTTTTTTACTCATTTCAGTTTCCAGTTTGAAGTGCAGACTGGAAGTTGTAGAGGTTTCAGAGGTCGCCTTCCAGCTCTTGGGGGGGGGGGGTGTTTGGCCATGATGTCTCCCTGTCACATTCCTTCAAATGATGACATTGGTCCTCCAAAGACCCTGAAAGGCAGCAGCGACTGCCTAAATGGATGCTCCATCATCAAAGACCTTGTTGAAGTTCTGCTTCTGTCCTTCATGCTTTGTTGTAATTATTCCCCAGGACATTAGGTGGGGGCTGGCAGGGGGGGGACTCTTTGTCACTAATAGGCCTTGCTGGACCCTCTAGCCGGGCCTTCCACCGGATTACTGGTTCTTAATGAGGCACAACAAGGGCATTCTCGCCACTGTCTGTGAAGAAACATCTCTTGTTCCCCCCCCCCTCCCCGCCACCCCCTCCCCACTGCATATTCACTCCCAAAGAAGGCCAGTCTGTGCTCCTCAAGTGGTTCGAGGGGATGAGGATGCGGAAAATGATGTTATTGATGGCGTTGCCATGGGGACAGTCATTGGCAGAAGAATGCATTATGTGGGCATTGTTGTAGCCAAAGGAGATGCTCAGATTCCGAGCCCTTTGCAGCTGTACCCATGACCTCCTTCCCAAACCCTCCTTTTTACTCATCCTAGAATGCTTAGGTGTTTATGGGGAGATACTATTTCTCCTTATTTACACCAGCATCATGTCGAGTCACAGCTACCTGTAATCTGTAATCATGGGCTGTCCTTCTCCAGGTTTACTGTTGACTCCTGCTTGGTCTCATACCACATCCAAGAGGCCATCATGGCAAAATGTCGTCTTTCTGATTCTAGTCAAGGTGACCCGAATGTCCTTCCTCCTGGGTTTTGAGTCCGATTGGACGAGCCATGGCGGTGTAGACGGTCTGGCATTCCTGGTCCTAGAGGGCACCGGATTTCAGCTCAGCTCCGCTTGTATTTGCTTGGAGTAAACATTCAGAGAGCAGTGTCACCCCAACTTGTGCTTGTTGTCAATAAGCTAATTAAGAGGCCTCGCCATGCCTGCTTCTCAGGCTGTCAGACAAATGCATGTACAGGGGTTCCTTCTCACGCTAAAGTCACGACCCCGCGTTCTTTGAAAACCGTCCCGTACGGTATTCTTGAAAAGAATCTCCCGCTCTTGCCAGATTCATAACTCGGGTTGATTTATAACTCTGGAGAGCGCCATAGTGTGTAAACTTATCTGAGGTGTAAAATGCAGATGATAGAAAATTAAAAGTCAATCATAAATTCGGTTTTTGTGGGAAATGCCGCAGAGCGGTTAGTAGGTGCCAGTGGTTTTCTGCCACCCAGACGCCTCTCTATCCCATGATCCTCTCTGCCAGGTTGTGTTTTGGCTGCTGGTGTCTTTCCTGAACAACATCTAAGGAAATTCTTCGGAACCCTTTTTCGATTGTTAACGGCACTTAAGAGTTCATTAAATGTTCCAAACCTCCTGAACAGCAGTGATATCTTTGGCTTGCCTCAACTGGGCTTCGTCCCTCATCCCCCGTACAGCCCGTTGAATTACGGGTCCATGGTTCTGGCCCATCGTCCTACCTCCCACTTTTTTTTTTCATTTTAATGATTTAAGTGCAGGAATATCAATGTTATTTGCACATGTGCCTCCCACATAAATTTCAAGGCTGCCCTCGGACCCACCTCAGAAGACCTTGTTGTGGTTCGGGTTGGAGGTGATGAGGTGGGGGGGGGGGGGGCTTGTTGGGTCGCGCTACGCTGGATGAAAAGGCTCGACGCAGCCTAGTAAATTAACGCCGGCTGATCGAAGCTGGCTGGACCGACCCTGGGATACATTTCTCTATGAGGTTGCACTGACCTCTGCTGACCTGCAGCAGGATGGCAGAGTGCGTGAAAGTGGCTGCATCCGATTATGATGGGAACGTGGGCGGCCCCCATGAAACACGTGGTGAGTGCTGATCAGCCGCACTGTCGCCGGCAAGAAACGCAGGGATGGTTCCCCACCACCGTATCCTCAATGCACACCCTCTCCAACTTTAACATGGATCCCAAATCCCAAATGTTGACAATACAGCTCAAGGAAGCTTTGAATATCCATGCTGTTCATACAACCTGCGTATGTCAGGTGTTAACAACTAAAACAAATAAAAAAAAAAGTCTTTGTTGTACCTCCTATTGTAGATCAGCAGTTGGCTTTTCAGGCATACAACTCTTCATTCAGCTGTTGTTCCATCAGTATCCTAGAATTTAAAATTAAAATTAGTCATTCATTTTTACATTTAAAATATTTTTTCATTATTAGTGTGCTAATATTTATTAATTTTCTTCTGGCATGTATTAATATTATTGAGGTGATTTCATGTTTTTAACACTAACCTACTGAAGTTGTCAATATGTTTCAAGCAATAATCTAATAAGGGTCTTGCAGAGATTTTTCATGTCCTGATATTCCGTAACAGCGCCTACAACGATGTAGCCACATTAAGGTTATAATCAACCTTTCCCAGAATCCCCGGCATGGGTTTGACCCTGTGACCTCTATTAAGTGCTTTGTTTCCTTTTTATCCTCTTTGCCTTTTCTGGGATCTGAAGAGTGTTTGGCAGCAGACACGAAGAGGGAAGCTGGTGTCTCCGCTATGCTGTTTGAATTTCACACATAGTAGGACAGCAGTGCTTTATGTTCAACGGGGCCAACCTAAACCCCCCGTCCTGCTACTCCTGGGGTGGCGGGGGGTTCTGGACTTTGGCGGGGGGTCAGCAGGAATGTAAAACTAATTTACGTGCCCATAAAAATCCCACATTACTCCCAAGGACAAAGTCTGAAGTGGATTTGTAATAAAGGATCCAAGGAGTTCGCCCGCCTTTGCTGTAAATTAGGATGCTTTTTGAACCGCCGCCATCCCATGATGCTTTGCTGTGTTCGCCTGCTGGGCAACCTGCCAGCCTTCTCCCCTCTTGCGCCTATAATAACGTTACTGTTGCACGTGTTTATGGCAAGTTTACCCATAAGGTCCTATCAAGGTGTTTATCTAACCGGTCAGTGTCCCGTTCTGTCGTGCAATATTCCTGGTTATGGCATCTGGAATGTCAACCCCTTGACTCAGGTTGAAAGTGATTTGTCTTGTCTCTGGGGGGCCTGTACTTTTATGTCTCTCTGTGTTCTGACAGTGTAATACCCTTTTCTCTGGTCTCCTGCCTGACTGTTCCCCTCCCTCCTTTCTCCCTCTTCCGCTCTGCCTCTCTCTCGCCACGCAGATGGGATGAACTGCATGAACAAGGACCACGGCTGTGCCCACATCTGCAGGGAGACGCCCAAGGGGGGCCCGGCATGCGAATGCAGGCCCGGGTTCGAGCTGGCCAAGAACCAGAGGGACTGCATATGTACGTAGCTGACGTGCTGAGGGGCGGGGTCGAGTGGTTGGTTTGGGGGCGGGGCACGATCCGGTGATGCTGCTGGCTGCTTGGGGGCGGGGCATGATCCGGCGATGCTGACATTTCATGACTTCCATGTTGGTGTAACATCCTGTCATAGGAGAGCATGTTCCTCATTAAGATCGTATTCGGAGCCTCATATTTATATAACGTCAAGTTTACCCTGTATTCCTGCGTATCATTACAAGCTGGGGTATGTACAGGATACATACACGCAGATACAGACCCAGCTTAGCCACGCATGACTGTCACATGCCTCCAGAACGGCTCTGAAGGGCCGCAAATATCACTGCGCTAAAGAGTGTGGCAGCTCACAGCATTCAAGCGCATGACTATGTCCTGTGAAGTGGGGAGCCCCCCCAGGTTGTGTTATAGATGTTTCCGGAAGAGCAGAGCATGCCACTTGGTAGCCAGTAGGTAAGCTGATTGTCTGTTCAAGGAGACTAAATTGATTCAACTTTAAATGGTAATTTTCACAGGGGGCCTAAATATGGTTTCTTAGGGACATGGACAGCCTGCGATGTGATGTTTGTAAGTTTGGTAGCTTGTTTTTCTAGGTAGAGATTTGCTTAAATCAGTTGTCTGTCCAGGAGACAAACGACCTCACACATTATCGGATGTTTTAAGCAGCATAATCCCAGTACCAGTAATTATCGGTGGGAAAGTCCATGTTTTACTAGTCACACTTTGTTTGGCAGCACCTAATGTCCAAAATGAAGGGGCCTTCGATGTTGTTTCTTTCCCCTGTTCTAGAAGGTTCTCGTTACGCGTGAGGAAAACACGTGAGAAACAGGATGGAAACGCCAGTAGTGTGTCACGAGCGAACCATTCATCGTGTAAATCCAGCCAGTGCATTTACGAGCCAATCAGCTGAGAATCTGCATTCCCTCAAGGGCCCTCATAAATGCGGCTGGGATCGTTCCCTGGTCTGTAGCATGCTGTCGCTCCAGTAGAGGGGCTGGTTTCCGGGACGCCAGCCCTTCTCCACGTCCCTCTGCCAGGCCAGCGGTCTGGTAGACAGATCTGGGGCCACCAAGGCTGTTTTGGGAGTCATCTCAGACCTCGCGATGCCGCAGTCACCTGTCGGAGAGCAGGACGCTGCTTTACGGCGCTTCCACACTGGATCCTGGATCCTGGTAACGAGCCCCTGTGACATCTGGGTTCTGCAGAATAAAAAAACAATGTAACGTTATTCCGCTAATAAGCGTTGGCCAGTTTCACCACCGGCACCAGCAATATTAGTTGAAGTGTGAGATCATCAGATTTTCTGATGCAAAAATAAAGAGATGAAAGATACAGGGGGCCAGCCCATCGCAGGGCACACTCACACACTGTTACCAGTCACTCACACCTCCGGGCAATTTATTAACTCCAATTAGTCTCAGCCTGTCTTTGGAAACCGGATTGCCCGGAGGAAACCCCACGACGACACAGGGAGACCACGCAACGCCACACACATGTAACCCAGGCTCGAACCCAGGTCCCAGAGGTGTGAGGCAACAGTGCTAACCACTGCACTACCATGTCGCCCCAAAAGAATATATCAATTGATACATTTTTATGCTGTTAACATCCAGAAATTGGCTTTCGTCTCTTTATTAAGTAAGCTCCTCCCCCGTACTTTTTGTTTGCACGAAAAGTACCGAGCGTTGTTAACACACCAAAAGTTCCTGCTTCAGGAAAAAGGTTCTGGTTCCAGAAAAAGTTCCTGCGTTGTGAAAGCGCCCCTACAGCAAAGTGTCATGGCTGAGGGAGCGAGAACCTGCTTCCTTTGCTCAGGGTTTAACCCTTCAAGTGTCAGCCTGGGGCCGTGGCTTGCATGGCTGAGCTCCAGCGTGTGACGGCGGACCGTGGACGTGTCTCTTCACCTCTCGACCCGTGTGTTCGTATGTGTGTGTCACCAGTGACTTGTAACTATGGAAACGGAGGGTGCCAGCACAACTGCGACGACACGGACGCGGGGCCCGTGTGCGGCTGCCACCAGAAGTATGCGCTTCACTCAGACAGCAGAACCTGCATCGGTGAGTGCCGTCACCCTTCGGGCAAGGGCTAGGGCTGCGTGGGGGTCTTACAGGGAGCGGAATCACGCCTCCGGAGCCCTGTCGCCATGGCTACGCCTTCTCCACGGCCCTGCTTCCCCCGGCAATTACACAGTCGCAGGATTTCTTCAGCCACACTCGAGCGTGTTCACACCTGCATCAGTGCCCCAAAAACATAAGACAGGTATTATTCCATAAAACTCTGCATAAACTTTGCACACCTTGTCCCGATTAACAGCAGCTATGCCTTCTATCTGTTGGGGGGGGGGGGGGGGGGGGGGGGGGGGGGG
>JAODKF010000068.1:21914766-21929956 GCA_026779585.1 Mormyrus proboscirostris
CCCCCCCCCCCCCCCCCCCCCCCCCCCCGCCTGCGAAAGCCGTGACAAAATGGCTTCCCCAGGCGTCCAAAGGACACCTCTTTGGCTCTCGTCCTCCTATCCTCCAACACATCCTTACTGTCCTGACCCGTCACCTTTGTTTTTATGCTCACAGCTCAGCTATAATACCCAGCAATTTGTGCCCCCCCCACCCTCTAACATATGTACCAGTCCTCTCCTGTATTTTTCCTACCCCCAGACACCCATCCACAGATGCAATTTACCTTTCCTACGCCGCATTCATGCCACTTTCAAAATCCCAACCCTACCGGCTAATGATGCCTGCACACCTCCTCATCCATCTCCCTGCCCCGAAAGGTGTTAACGGATGAAAAATTGGAAGCGCTTGAAATTCTCACAGGTTGCATTAACAGACCATGGCCCAGGTCACCTTATGCAAAAATATTCGCAGACTGGTAAAAGTTGTTGATCCTGGGGGTAATGAGAGTGGGAGAAGTTTTTTCCGCTTTCATTTGTTCTCGGGTGCGATCAGAACATGTGGATGTCAGGGATCGGGTGCGATCAGAACATGTGGATGTCAGGGATCATTAAAAAAGTGCAGATTTTTCTAAATTAACCAGTCCCTCCCTCGAACTGCCAGCGTTACACAGTGGGGTGGAATAGTGGCCCAGGACTGGTGCCGGTTGGAAACCAGTTACTCTGGTTCAGCAATTATGATGGCATCATGAATGTAATGTATTATGATGCTACTTAAGTTTATGTTAATTTTCAGTTTTTACCCATATACTTTAGTTAAGCATCCAGCTACAGGGACATACTAGACTCCCAGGCTATTTGAACCATCAGCCTCTGTAGCTGTGGTCGTAACCACGGTAATACCTGTTTCCAATGGACCCATTCATAGCCTGAAGTAAATGGCTCTAGAGCAATTTAAGGGACGCATGTGTTTGCACACCCGCAATTTCAAAAGGTTATTTCCTGAAACTGCAAACCTGCCGACATCAATCGGGTGAAAACGATTCAGGCCGGATGCCGCGGTTTATTTTTCGTCCTTGAGGTCTGGGGCGGCCCGCGGGCCGTGGGGTAACCGCTGGCAGCTAGCGTCTCGGTAATTTCTCGTCAGTGTGGGCGAGGTGTTTATCGCGAGCGGGCAGCCCGCCGTCGGACGCCGCGGCTCTGTAATTAGCAGGAAGTCTGGGACGTAATTTCAGAGTGCTGCTGGCCCCTGCCCGTCATGTTGCTGAATGCTCATGACACGACTTGCGTGCGCAACAAGTGTGCATATTGACCTGGTTATCAGGTTAGGCGAGACTGCGGTCTGACAGAGACTTCCTTGATAGTGCAATTTGTACTGGACTCCTATCACTCTGGGTGTGTTGCTGTATTCTCTTTTTATTGCTGTTATAAAATGAACAAATCTTATTAGTCTGCTTAAACATCGACGGTTAGTCCTATAGTGGAGTCTGTCGTCACATGGTTTCCTGAATGGTAGGGATGTATTTCTCCCATTCTGTGGATTAAATTTAAAAACCTGAATTTGCAACGAAGGGTTTGCTGGGTTCACAACCAACGTGAGCTTGGGAATTTCGTCCAGGTGTTTTGTGGCATAAGCTGTGTGAATTTTCACAGGAGACCGTTTACGTGACACTTGCATGATGACATAGCACTGACTCCTGTGGCCTATAGTTAACGACAAGGCGTGACGGTGTGTTTAATTTTTAAGGGGATCGGGACGTCAGGGGAGAGACTGATCTGGGGTCGTTTTCGCCAGTCATGCTGTCACTGCAGTAAGAGCTTATCATGGCTGGGGAGTGTCTGTATCTCTTCTGCTCAGGGGTGGTGTTTAACTCAGCGGGTTATGACACCGTGCTTGTCCTCAGAAGGTCAAACAGGTTCAAATCCCAGCAGTGGCAGAGTGATGTCATCATTGGGCGCTTGAGCAAGGCTCATAACCTGTAGTTACTCCAGGGACTGTCTGACACTCAAAATCTCAAAGTCTTAGATAAAACCATCTTGCTGAATAAACGTAACGTAACTCTTTGGTGGTTCTGACTGCTTAGGTGTTTTTTTTTTTCTCTCCTGAAACCCAGCGCTAAGGTAGCATCCCCAGGCACCAGCAAAGACCGCAAACTCTTTGACCAAGTCTCTTAATGAATGGAGACAGCGTGAGTGTGTAAAGCAGGGCTGCTGCTGAAGTAGCTTCTACGCCGGTGATGTTGCAATGCTGGCCCCGGATGCTGAAAACCTTGCCGCTTGGTAAATGGGTTTTGTTTCCGTTTTCCAGCGAGGCCCCGGGACTCGTCTGCCGACTTCCTAACCTGCTCTAGGCAACTCAGCGCTGGCCAATGGCCTCCTTCAGGCCCCCTCGCCAGCTCCTGCATGTCGACGCTCACGTCCTTAGCGTCGCTCTTATTGGGATACACACGGCTCCGCCAGGCCACCGCGTGAGCCCGCGTGCGTTTGTGCTGCTTCCCCAATCGCTGGTGGGCCCCTCGCGTGAAACCATCCTAAATGCAAAACAAATCCTTGTTGACTTGGCCGCCTTGTTGTAAAAATTAGACCAAGTATATTACAGAAAAATGGCTTATTGTAACCTAAATAATCTGTCATTGGGCAAAGAACATAGTACTTATCATAAAATTTATTACCTGAGTACATGATTGTTATCCTCTTATAATCTACTTCTAAACATAAGTTATACATAAAATATTTTCTACTACCTCCTTTCATTTTCCTCCAGCAGAAGAAGTTGATTATGAATAATTATTTATAACGACAAAATAACACAGCAGTAATATAATTAAATAATGACAGTAATAAACGAAAAGTACACTTATGTAGGGTTAGGGTGGTGCACTGGTTTTACTGGTTCCCCGCTGGTCGTGCCCTGTCTGAGGTGAGAGGCAGACCCCCCGTTGCCCCCTACAGGTCTTGTTAAAAGTCGCTCGGAAAGTCTTAAATTCAGCACCGCTGTGTGGCGATAAATCAGCCGCGTTTCACAGGGACCCCAGGCCTGTGGAGGCTGATTCACAGGGATGTGAATACATCACACCTTAGCATCTGACCTTGAATCAGTCTGATACCCATAACCATTATGGGGTGCATTACAATTTGGGACTAGTGGCTGATCCTAAATCAGTCCTTTACCAAAGGACACCACTGAAGAGGCAGCATCACACTGTATAACCTCAGTGCTGGGCTCAGTCTCATTGCTTCAAAGTGACACTAAGTGTGAGTAGAGAGACAGACTAGACACAGGGTCAAGAGTTAAATGCTAAACAAACCACTTTTGTTGAGATTTAAATGCAAAATGCTCGTTGTCGTAGATCTGATGCTGAAGGAATCATATCATAGAGAACGCTTGTTTTGGAAGAGTGTTTTTAAAATCTATTTGAATGCTTGCTTCAAAAACCTGGGAGTGATGGTTTCACTCTCAGAATCTAGTTGTATCACGTCATGTTTCACTGTGATTCTTATCTACGTACCTAGTTGGAGATGCTCATTATATGCTGTAGCTTTCCACTTAACTGATCGGCAGCTTCAGTTGCTGATTATATGTGTATGATGAATTTACGTGTGATAGAGGTGTGTTGACAGTATAGTTCAGTGTTTCCCAGACCTCTGGGACCCACAGTTAGTCCACATTTTTGCTCCCTTCCAGCTCCCTGCCCAAGGACCAGATTTGGAAACACTTGTATAGTTTAAAGTGTGTGCTTGTGTCTGTGCTTGTGACTGTGCTTGTGCCTGTGCGTTAGCACTGGGAAGGCCTGCTCCTGCTGAGGGAGCGCAGAGTAAGCTGTGTTTATGACCGAACGGCTCTGTAATCAGCCCTGATTGCGAGGCTTCCGGAGCTGAACTCCATCATCTATTCTCATTGAGGCCGGAGACGGCCCTTATGGCCGATGGCTCGGCCCTGGCTGGGAGGACCAGCTGTGAGACGGACGTGAGGGGAGACTAACCCAATTGTCCAAAGGGCAAATATAGGTGGATTTGATTACGGAACGTAACAGGTTATAAACACCCTCTCTCTCACATCACCCTCCTCTCAGTGAGCAGCTGTTTTGGGGTTCGGGAAGTCGTCTCTCGTGCTTGGAGCAGAGGTTCTCCTGCTCTGGATGCCTGGGAAGTCATGATAGATATTGGCTTCAGAATCTCCCTAATCAGAAGCAGGATTTTCAGTTCATAGTTACCACCGTTCTCTAGTCATAGTGCCAATTCTTTGTGGTCACAACCTGCTCGTCTCCAAACACTGTGTCTCCATAGCCCTTCACCCATATGCCAGCCGGTGTGTGAGGTCAGCGCCAGCAGAGCTGAAGACAATATGAGGAACCGCAGGCTGCCTATAAGAAAAAAAAATCAGTAGCACTTCATTTGACGGGGCACAAATACTACAGTATTATTTATGTAGCCTGTTACATACTGAACTCATGTTAATTCATCATTAATGAACCGTGACGCATGTTTTATTTCAAGCTGTTTGTTACTATATCTGTTAATTCTGTAAACCTTTGTGCACTTATTAAATAAGGAACAAGTAATGAATATTACAGGCGAAATACTGATCTCATGTTGTTCGTTAATGAATCGTGACACATCTTTTAGCTCAAGTAGCGACTATATTTGTTCATCATTTGTTCATCATTTGACCTTCATTAGTAACTGAGTTATTACTGAGTATTTGTGACCCTTCAAGTAATGTGTTACAAAAAAAAATCCATGAGAAAGAACATATTCTGGTGTGTTAACCCTCCTCCCTGGATATTCATGATGCCCAGGATCCTCTTTATACCCAAGACGTCCTTGTGAAGTTTCCCTTTCCTCTGTTTTTCATTTTTTTTTTGTGCCTGCAGATATTGACGAGTGCTCCTTCGAAAGGACATGTGACCACACATGCATCAACTACCCAGGCAGCTTTGAGTGTGTCTGTCAGAAGGGCTACACTCTCTACGGGCTCACACACTGCGGTGGTAAGTGCCTCCACAATGAACACAGCTGATTGCAGCAATGTACCCTGAGGAATAATGCATGGATGAATTATAAGGCTTCTGCTTTTATTTTTATTAATATTCATTTTTAAATTGATTATTAAATCCATCACATTTGGGAGTTTACATTAAATAGGGTCAGGGTACATCGCATAGTGATTAGATAGAGCGCGAACAGGCCGGGTACATCACAAGCTGATTGGATACGATATGAGTATACAGGGTACATCACAAGCTGATTGGATATGATGTGAGAATACAGGGTACATCACAAGCTGATTGGACATGATGTGAGCATACAGGGTACATCACAAGCTGATTGGATATGATGTGAGCATACAGGGTACATCACAAGCTGATTGGATACGATGTGAGAATACAGGGTATATCACAGGCTGATTGGATACAGTGTGAGCAGGCAGGGTACTTTACCAGCTGATTGGATAGACACAGCTTTATTCACTGCTCCTTTGCTTGGCAGTGTGCTCAGTGCTCACCTGTGAAACACCTGGAGCTGACATGGGCGGCTTGATGAGCAACTAAACCCAGATCCCGCCCATCTAGGCTCCGGTGCGCCTGGCAGCGCCGGCCGACACTCTCAGCCCCGCACCGTAGCCTAAACACCCCACGGCTAACGGTTTACGCCACACTCGTTACCACACGCAAGCCATAGTCCCATGCGCGGCTCAGTCTCCGAAGGGCCCGTTTCCTGACCCTCTCCTTCTTTTTTCCGTTCTCTACTCTTTTCAGCTTCTTTCAGCTGCCCCTTTATGTATCTCTCTCTGTCAACCGTGCCCCTGCCCCATTGAATCGCCGCTGTTTACGTCGTGCACCGTTTCAAATCTCTTTCGCTGTCCTTTTGTGCCCCGAAACTATTCCATATTTTCCTCTTCGTCATCAACCCTGCTGAAAGATCCTTGGAATTGCTGTTGGGTTTGTACGTGTTAAATGAAATCCTTTCTGGAATCAGTCACCCGATTCACCTAAAAGTACGTTTCTAGTCCTTATTGCTTTCAGATGTATTCTTGTGCATTCAGACATCCGCTAATAACCTTAGTAATGGTGCAAGGACCTGCACTGTATGAAACACAGACTGTTGGACCTGCTCGTGGATTTCTGCACAGTGGCTTTCATAGAAAAAGCCTTCATTCATTCAGTTACATCACTCGACATCGTCACGGTACCTGTGCTTATGCAGACAATGGGAGCAGCTGATTGGCCCCTAGAATGCCCCCTCTCCTGTCACTCACCGACTCAAAGCCTATCATTGGATAATTGTAAGGTTGACCCCTCTGTATAAATTATGGCCCCTTTTGTGCTCCTCTCCTGAAAAAATACTAGAATTGCCTCTAAGCAACAATGTTGCATGTGACTGATATGCATACCCAGCAGCCCTGGAGAGAATATTAGCCAGTACCGGGACAGAATCAAGGACATCATTTTTCTGATTGGCTGCTTCAATTTAAAAAGTTTTTGAGGCCCTTAGAGGTTATCCAATCATACAACTCAAGATCAAAAGGGAAAAAGATATATAAATATGAGACTGCATGAACGTCATCCAAATTAGAGTAGAGACATTCTGAGCATGCTCCTCACGTGCGTCTGTCTTGCAGACATCGACGAGTGCAGCATCAACAACGGAAGCTGCGAGCACAGCTGCCTGAACACCCAGGGCAGCTACGAGTGCATGTGTCTGCCTGGGAAGAAGCTGCACTGGAATAAGAAAGACTGTGTCGGTAAGTGGTAGATGCAAACAACGCGCCAAGCTCCGTGTTCCCAGAGTTCCCAGAGGATTCGACGCGTCGGGTTGGTCACCATGGTAACGTAACCCCGGGTCTTCCTCAGAGGCGGTGAAGTGTCTCCCCAATGGAAAGCCCACCCCCAAGGCCCAGCTGAGCTGCGTCAAAACGGGGGGCGTAGAGACGTGCTCGCTCTCCTGCCCCTCCAACGCCCTCTTCGTTGCAGGTAGGCCCCAGTAAAAAAGGTGTGTGAGCTTGGGTCAGGTTGCCTGCTATATTGCTGGTCCTCTAAGGCCATAGATTTTGGCCCAGCAGAAGTTCACTGGGTACAATGATTATCTCCACCAGTCCTCGACTGACGCTATTGTTGCTGAGGTCAATAGAATGTCAGTCATTCCTTACCCTCTGATGGCCTCTAGTGGAGGAATAGTCTCATTACGGTTTTCTCAAACTCAAAGCTTCTCTTAAATAGCATCTGATTAGGTTTAATTAGAACTTCCACTATTCTGGAAGGGAAAACTGCGCGCGATGACAGAAAACTGTTCAATAGGACATTTTTTCTTGAAGAAATACTTCAGGTTGATTCTCTGAGAGATAAATGATAGGCTATTACATGCAGCTTGTGTCTTGTGGTAAACCTTAACAAATTAATTCCAAGGCTCCTGGAGTAATCCGAAGCGGGGTTCAGCCACATTTTCCTCTCAGATATTGTATAATGTATTAAATAAACTCCTGGTTGGTTTCTGTTGGCCGGACAGTCACGTAGACTGATAGACTGTCCTCATGTATTAGCTGAATTATTGGCTTTTGTATCTCTTGGAGAGTGTCACTTGAAAAAGTGCAGAGAATAGACGATAGTGCTCTGGCAGGGCTTCCAGTTCCTTAGGAAGAGTGTCTTTCCCGTTATTTAATCATCCTCCTTTTGATATTTAGTGTTCTTGCTTTCTGACCGTGTTTCAAATGGCAGCGTCGTTTCCCTGGGGCTCCTCTGGCCTCTTAAATAATCAGGGAATAGAAAGGCAATATAAAACCACATTTAATCCCCTGAAACCTTGCGGCCTGCGAGTTGGAGGCCAAGAGAAACAGAGGAACTGCCACAGGAGCTCCGGAGGCGGAGGAGTCAAGGTCATATCTGCAGCCTTCTGAAAGGCATTCCGTCACCCTGACGGCCCCCCCCTTCTCCATATTGGGGGGGGGGGGGCTAAGAAGTATTTCAATCTGGTCATTATGTTCCTTAATCAAGACAAACACCCGAGCGAGCCTCGGAATCTGCATCCCCATAAGACGAACCTTTCAGGTTACATCTAAGCTATTTCTTGCTTTGGGAGAGTGAAGCAGATCCAGAGACACTAATAAGTTAGTATGTTGATATGCACTGGGCCTTGTTTTTATTGGACTCCCGTACATCGTGCGGGTCCCCAAGGCCTGGCGTGTTTGGTGGTGCTTATTTCTGCGTGTGTCCCCTCCCTCAGACTCCGAGAACAGCTACTCCCTCAGCTGCGGGGTCCCCGTACAGCCTGGGAGAGCGCCGCAGAAGAGGAACGCGACCTCTGCCATACTGAGCTGTGCAGGTACAGTGCATTGTGGGAAATCGGCCCGCTTTGCGTAACTAATCGCCGCTCTGAGGGACGTAAGAGCCCAGGCTGGGTCTGGTGGCATCTTAGGAGAAAGGACGATGTAGAGTTAATGAGACGAGTTTTTTTTTAAAAATCAGTGTCGACGGGGTCAACCGTGGAAGGAGAGTCACATTCCAGCCAAGTCAACCATTGCGAGCTGGAGCCTTGAGCGGACGTCCAGCTCGGGTTGCAGTTTGTCTCATTCCACGGCTTTTCTGGCCGCTGACGTCCTCGACGTTTTGCTCCGCGGCTTCGGATTGTAGCCGCGGTCATTCCACAACATGCTCGCCATTTAAGTTCCTCCAGATACAATATCCTTCTTTCACTTCTTCAGCAGACTCTTGCCTTGTCCATATTCCATCCATGCTCTGTGTTTCTTGGAATGCACCCCCTTGTTACACCACAGGAAAACATTTTAGCTCTTTGTGGCGAGCTAGGGAGCGTCGAGACCAGAAACGCAAGTTTGGCGAAGTCAGATGCATTGTTGATTTGCGTGCTGATTAGTGTGAGGTGATCTGCTGCCCCTGAGTCTCACAGCACCAGGGCTCTTCATCCCCTTGACTATACCTTCATGCACGATTACTGATCTCATCTCCACACGTTGCCCTGTCCTCAGTGCATCTGTAGCTTCTCATTGTTATTCCTCATCTACATTTTGAGTTACTATGTTTGGGAAGGCATACCATAGCCGCTTATCTCTCAGTGCCGAAGACCCGGCGTGACGACTGTTCTTATCTCCAGCCAAGTGCCTAATTACCTAAACTTAACTCAGCTGTTGTTCTGGGTTAAATTCGGAACATCTCGACAACTCCGTGTTCTGCTATTATTTTTGTTGGAGGGAAGCTGTAAGAAAAACATCTTAAATTTTACAATTATACCATTTACTAATCCATCATTAATTTTTATTAAATTATCAAGCCGTTTATCAGTCAGTGAAATATTTCGGTTATGTGGCCGTTCCGAACGTCGGAGCATAAGCAACAGCCACACCTAGTCAAGGCTCAAGGCGTAACAGCTGCATGCAGCTGTGTTTTCACGCGTCGTCGTTAACTTTTTGAGCGACAAGATTAACATTAACAGTTGAAGGCATCACAGCAGCCGGGGGAAAACTGCAGGTTTACCTACTTCTTAATCTTAAAGGTACCGTGTGACTGTGCCTGGTCAGCAGATGGCGACACCGAGGCAGTTCACAGACAGCACAGTTGGCAGGAGGCTGAATCCGTGAATGTCATCTTCACCTTCACTGATTGCAGGTTTTCGTGGATGAAGTTTGATAGACGAACTACGTGACTGAAATAAGGAATTTTATGTAAAGGACGCCCCATATTTCGGGTGGAATTTCGGGTTTGGTCACCTCAACAGGGCCGTGCTTTGGACGTGTGCGTTTCTGCCAGAAAGGAACAGACAAGCTGTTTCATGAGAACAAACCGCACAGCATCGCTCTTCTGCTCCCCCCCCCCCCCGAAGGGGCACCAAGCACGTCATGGCTGTCCCATAGTGTAAAGTGGCTGCGCAGTGACGGATCTTAATGGTGTGAAAACACGTCTTCCTGTAGCTAAGCTGTAACTCACCTCTGTAACACTCTTTTACTTTCTTCCTAAAGGGGCTTTTTTTTTGTTGCTTTAACAGATCTTTGCAGACTTATTAAATCACAATGTTCGACCTTATGGATCTATCCGTCTTCCAATAACATGCACTGTGCTGGAGCCTGCCTTCCCCATGCAGTGTAAGGCGGGGGATCGCCCTGGACAGGATGCCAGGCCTTCAAAATGAGGAGAACATTCCTGCTCCAAGCACAGAGAGCAGTCGGAATTCAAACCCAAAAGCCACAAAGATGTAGCGCGACAATGTGAATGTCTGAGCCACTATAATTGTAAACCTTGTGGAGATCATGTTCAGTTAGGCTAAAACGGTGTGGAGTCTCTGAGTCAGGAAGAGTACATTCTTAACAGAACCTGAGTGTTCCAGAAAGCGTAACATTTTCGTCTCATTGAGGTTAAGAACAGAGACATGGAAAATGTTACAAGCAGTAATCGCATTCACATCATTTTCTGAATATATTTTTGTTGTCCTGCTTGTTCTTCATCAGACACGCTGGTCCCACCCATCAAGCAGAAAGCTCGATTCAAGATCAAGGATGCGAAGTGTCACCTCCGCCCTCGCAACAAGGAGAAGTTCAAGGAGAACTCCAGGCAGATGCTGCAAGGTAGACCCATTCTCACACTAGGTCAGCGCTTTTCAGAGTTTTTGGGTCAGGCAGCCACTTCCAGCGTCCAAAGTCCACTTAGCCATTTATCTTCATCTTTTACATCCATGGGGTATTTTAAGGGGAACAGCAGCGAAACTCATGGTGACTATAACCTGTTTTCCCAATTTTTGATAGAAAAATTGCCCTTTTGGTCACAGCTCTATTCTGCTAATAAATATATTTTAGGAGTTTTTTTTTTTTGGTTTAGTTTGTAGATGGTGAAATACACTATTGCCTTTTAGGCTGCTATTAGTAAGGATCACACTCTCTGGATGTGGAAATTAAGCTTTGCCAGTAGAAGTAAATTCATCATAACTTACATCATGCTCGGATCTATTAGATATCTCACCTTCCTGCTGCTTAGATGTGGGTGGTTCAGGTCCAGAGAGTAAAAGTCCAGACCAAGGTTTTGTTTCAACTAACCAGTTGAGTACTCTGTGACTATGACTCTGTAACCTCAACCGGTTGGTTGAAACAAAATCTTGGTCTGAACTTTTGCTCTCAGAACCTGAACTACCCACCTCTGATGCTGCCTCCTGATCATATGCTGTGAACGGTCTCCACCTCTCAGTTCCTTTCTGCGGTGGGTCCCCAGTACAGCCTGTGGTGTCGAGTCAACTAACCTTCAATATGGATTTTGCAGGGTCGCTCCAATCTTCCTAAAGGCCACGTACCGCTTCCAGCAGCAGGAATTACGCATAACGGTCTGGTTCAGTGACATTAAAAAGCCCATTTCTTCCTGTCCTCACTGCCCTCCCCCTATTAAGGGGGCCAGTTCCCCTGCACTGACGACTGCCAGGTGACCTTCGTCAACCTCAAGTGCGACTCGTCCAAGAAGCGCCGGCGGGGCCGAAAGTCCCCCTCCAAGGAGGTGTCCCACATCACTGCAGAATTTGAGATGGAGATGAAGGAGGAAGAGGCCTCAGGTCAGTGCTCAAGGAGCAGTGGGCCGTCAGGGTGTCCGCATCCGTGAATAAAACACTTTTTTTTTTTGCAAACTGTAATCTGGTTCTTTGTTTCTCATTAATGAAGGGCTTCTTCCTTGCTTTATGGCATTTCAGTCCTGCTTCTAGGAGCCTGATACAAACTGTCCTAGCAGTGCACTTTAGACCTACACGTTTTCCATTGCAACTGAAGGTCACGTGATGTCATTCTATAATTCATGAGAAAGTGCCGGATAAGTTGACGGTCATCTCTGGCTTTAGAAAGTCGCTTCTGCCCTCTGCCTGGCTGGTTTCTGGTCGCTCCCACTGTCTCCTGTTTCATCTTGTTTTTGTGTACTGCTGCCTTAGACATTTTGAGTGAGGAAGCAGCCTGTCGTGAAGCCTTCTGTCAGCAGGATCAGGATTAAAAATGCAGGTTTTTAAAACAATACGGAGTGGCCATAATTTTTTCCAGAGCTGTTTATACTTTACATGTGACCTAACAATGCAAATGTGCAGCATTCAGTATTCTCTGTGCATGAGGTTTAACAATACCTATCGTGGAGATATAATGTTTTCCTTGTAAAACAATATATTTGTCTACAGCAACTTTTACACTGAAATAATCTAATCCTGAGAGATGGTTCTGCCACAGTAGCCGCGATGATGAGTGTCTGCTTTTCTGCGTCTGCGGGGGGGGTCAGAATCGTGTAACATGGACTGCGTGAGGGAGAAGATGAAGCAGAAGCTGCAGATGGCCATGAGGACCCTCAGGAAGTCCATCAACAAGCAGCAGTTCTACATCCAGTTCTCGGGCACGGAGTACGAGGTGGCCCAGAAGCCCGCCAAGTTCCTGGAGAACCAGGAAGCCTGCAGCACCGGGCAGGTCCCACGGGACGGCAAGTGCGGTGAGTGATGCGGCGCGGTGTGCTGCCCTCGGGGCTAATGGGGGTAATTGTCTGGTCTAACGGTGCCTGTCTGGCGTTTCTGCTGCTCTGTCTCCCAGCCAGCTGCAGCGCGGGGACTTTCTACAGTGGAGAGCAGGAGGACTGTGTGCAGTGCCCACCGGGCACGTACCAGGACATGGAGGGCCAGCTGTCCTGTGAGCCCTGCCCCAGCACAGAGGTCCAGGGCATCGCCGGTGCCAAGAACGTGTCCGAGTGTGGAGGTGGGTGCAGGTTCATCCTTAGGTGCCCCCCCGCAGGGGCCCGCAGCCCCATGGTGAGATGCCAGGAAGCGGTGCCAAGAATTTAATGCAAAAACACCGGGCCTAATTAGATGCGCCGCATATTATTGCTGTGGAATAAATTTGGAAATTACATTCACACAGAACCGTGGTAATTCTACAGCACAAAACTTACAGAATCCATTTTAAGCCTTTGGTGTGAATTTAAAAACTAGTAAATCATTACTTCCCCCTGTGAAATCAGAAAAACACAATGGCATGAAACAAAACAGGAGATAAAAGCAATAGAAGCTGGCAGTAAAACCTTTGAAATTATTTTTATTTTATTATTTTTCCATAAATGTTTTGAGAAGGTAACCCACGCTCCCCGGTAACGCGTTTGTCGCGGTCTATTACGATTCTTGCCCGCCATCTAGTGGCACTGAGCAGTAATGTAGATGCGTAAAAACTTAACCGAACGGCTGATTTGATGCTTGCATTCTAGATTCTGAATTTGTCTGCTGTGTCTGCAGTTCCTCATTAAAAAACATTTGAAATTAGCAGATAATAATTTTACATATTATTATATATTTGGATATGACTTTGTAGTCCACTAGTAGTGTTTTTTCCGGTTTTTAAAGATGCTGGTTCCATCGCCCTTTATTCTTTACCGTGAATAAATATAAATATAATGAATGAATATGTGCTTGTGTATATATGTATATGATATTTTATTAATTGTGTAGCAAAATTGCACATTTGCCTGCAATGTGTGAGTGTATCATTTGTCACTGTGTGTTTTCTAAATAAAAATGCAGGTTACAGTCTGTGGCAGCTTATTCAGATCTTCTGGAAGGTCACGCTGTGTTATGTCTCTCCCAGGCCAGTGTCCCCCAGGTCACTTCTCCTCGGACGGCTTCAGACCCTGTCAGCCCTGCCCCCTCGGGACATTCCAGCCCGAGCCCGGCCGGGTTCTCTGCTTTCCCTGTGGTGGGGGCCTTATGACCAAATATGAGGGGGCAGTGTCCTTCAGGGACTGCGAGGCCAAAGGTAATGGGACGCAAGTGGGTAACATGACTGTGGACTTTAAGACCGGTAATGGAGATGCTTAACACTGCAGCACCCAGCTTTACCCTGGGGGAGAGGGGGGGGGGTGCCTGAACACCTTTTTCCTAATGATTGAATGGGCTCCCACTTTTTCAGTTCTATGAGCCTGTTTTCGGTAATGTTAAATTTAGCAAAGGGAACTCCTCGGTTGGCAAAATTTACCATAAGCCATGCCCCCCTTGTAATTTGCTGAAGACTTCCAGAAGAAACATAGCCAGGTGGACACACGAGACAGTCCAATGTCCAGCTCACCTGGAGCTGCCAGGGTTAATGGCTGTGCTTAAGGGGCAGGTGTTGATATAATTACTCAATGTGGAGTCAAACCCACAACCCTCCCAATGTTCCCAGATGTTACCAACACGATGTTGCAAACACTGAGTCATATTCAAAGTACAAAAAAGTTCAAGAGAACATTTTCTTTAAAAAAAAAAAGTTTGGAGGCCTGTAATAAAGACATCCGTCCAATAGGTGGCCTACTACCACAGCACATCGCCTGGCCTGGGTAGTCCCCTGACAGATCCTCAGTCACACACGTCTTGCTGGATTCCCCAGCTGTTTTGAACCAGTTATTTTTTTCAGGATGATTCTACAATGGCAATAATGGCAGTGTCATCAGACAGAATAACCTCTGCACAGTTACACGCCTTTCCATCTCTGACTGACAGGCACAGTGGAGGTGATCAACCCTGACAGCAGATCAGCCAGGCTGGGGGCCCAGCGGACCCCAGGGACCCCCACCTCTCCCGGATGTTTGTTCTGTTAGATGAGCAAACCATCTGTGATTCGCATCGTCCAATCAGGTTTGTCGGTGGCAGAAAATAAGTAATTCACGAAATGACTGGGGGTCTCAGAGTGGGGTGCGAGGGGGACCGGTGGGCTGCAGAAGCGTACACAGCTGGGAGGACCTTAATGATGTGATGAGTGAGTGGTGAATGACTGAAGGAGAGATAAATAAGGTAAATGAGTGGCGATTCAAAAATCCCAGGGGGCGCCAGGCGCATGGCGGAAATCCTAATCATAGTTTGGAATAATGTCCTGATGGCCCACCCTTGCCCCTCTGCCTATATAAGCCCCCCAACCACACACACACACACACACACACACACACACACAGTGGGTGCGGGGGTGGTGGCACGACCGTGTCTCCCTGGACAACTGGAGTGTCATCGGAAGAGCCTAAGAGAATGATAATGAGTCACCCACACAGCATGCATCAGCACAGATGGGGGGGGGCACACCTCTCCCTGGCACATGACTCACCCCCCATCAGAAAAAAAAACACATTAATTACCAGATAACTGGATACTGATATAATCACTTATTTATTCCCAAGTAATACGCTCGCATCGATGTGGAGTGTGTGAACTTAACGGCTTTGGAGTGTTTACGTAATGCTCCGTCAGATCG
>JAODKF010000068.1:21930056-21948006 GCA_026779585.1 Mormyrus proboscirostris
CCCCGGGGGGGGGGGGTGTACATTTGCATCACGTGTTATATTAAATCCAGAAATGTGTTACAGTGCACTGTGCTCCTGGACACCATTACAACTCCAGTACGCACCGATGTATCCGCTGTCCTGCTGGAACATACCAGAATGAGTTTGGCCAGAACTACTGCATCACCTGCCCCGGGAACACGACCACAGACTTCGATGGTGCCACCAACGTCTCGCACTGCAAGAGTAAGAGTCTGCCGGTCTTTAATTAAGCGGTTACAAATGGAAATCCTCCGTTTTGAACATTAACACATCATCATATGCATGATCCTATGCTGAACGCCATCTTGCTGTAAATGTGTGGGAGGCTTCCTAACTGCTTTCAGTGACTGGATGAGCAGAGGAGATGTTTGGCACGTGTTCCTCCGTCTCCAGATCAGCTGTGTGGTGGGGAGCTGGGGGACTACACAGGCTACATCGAGTCGCCTAACTACCCCGGCGACTACCCCTCCAACGTGGACTGCGTCTGGAATATCAACCCTCCGCCCAAGAGGCGAATCCTCATCGTTGTGCCAGAGATCTTCCTGCCCATCGAGGACGAGTGTGGCGACGTGCTGGTCATGAGGAAGAGTGGTAGGCAACCAGGCGAACATGCTCATGCAACCAGGCAAACGCACTCATGCAACCAGGAAGCCCACTAATGCAATCAGGAAAACTCACTTATGAAACCTGGCAAATGCACTCATGCAACCAAGAAAACTCACTTATGCAGCCAGGCAAACCCACTAATGCAACCAGGCAAACTCACTCATGCTACCTACCAACCAGACAAACCGATGCAACCTGCCAACCTACTCAGTCCATTGTTCTGTGCAGCTGTCCTGCTAATTTCTGCTCCCTAGAGTTAACATTACCAAAATTGCCAAAACATCATCGCATTGAGCCCTTTATTACAAACATATAATGAAAACCATGTCCAAAAATTCCAGGAAAGACGATTGTGGTAAGCAGAGCAGTAAAAAACATTGCTTACCACTTTTGGGAGAGAGGAAAATCATTAGTAATGGAAAAAAATATGAGCACCGAATACCCAGGAGTCGGCACCTGTCTCTGTCCTGCGGGTCGCCTCACGATTCCAGACATACCGCTTCAGCCGTGACGCACAGCTATTGTCAATCCGAGGTTCTTTCCTAGTCTGTTTTGCACCCTCATTCACACCCCCTTCGCACACCATTCTGCAGCCCTCCCCACCTCCATCACGACCTACGAGACCTGCCAGACGTACGAGAGGCCCATCGCCTTCACCTCCAGGTCGCGCAAGCTATGGATCCAGTTTAAGTCCAATGAGGGGAACAGCGGTAAGGGCTTTCAGGTGCCCTACGTCACGTACGATGGTGAGCTGCTCATTTACTCATTGTTTATACAACATAGAGCCATCCTGCATGTATGTTTCTCACCACAAGGTGGCAGTAGGCAGCACAGTTATTAGGAAACTGGCCAGAGGCTTAAGCTTGTGCATGGAATCAGCTCTGCAATTCTCATGGGCGAGGAGCTTAATATGAGTTGTTTAATGATATATTCAGCTGTGAAAGTGAACAAAAAAAAAAAGTAAGATGATCACCATATCAGGAGCCTGTGAGATATTTGCACAGAAACCTAGGAGAATCTTTTTTTGCAAGCTGCGATTGTGAACTTGTACTGACTTGTACTTGCAAATTATGCCGCGCTTTCAACGGATTTACATTTAGCTCTTAAAATAATTTCCGTCAATGCTTTTTCTGTTGAGTTCCCTTTTTATATTTGCACATTTTGTGAATAACTGCTACCTTGTGACAGAGGATTACCAGCAGCTGATAGAAGATATTGTTCGAGATGGACGACTTTATGCATCAGAGAATCACCAAGATATACTAAAAGTACGTTTCCCTCTGTCTGCTCACCATTGTAAAGCAAATGCGCAAATTTTATTTCCTGTAAAACCCTGCTGGCCCTAACATCAGGAAGCCCTACAGCCATGTTTGTTTATATTATTAGCAGTTTAGAATGGGCTGAATCACACCATCATTCAGGAGAGAGACATGAAAGTCACTGTAATACTGGAATAGCTGTTTATGGGCTCAGTTTATCCCGGATACTCGACCAGTCGCTCAACTGACGAGATGCGATGCATCACCTGCTTGTCTTTTGCCATCAGGACAAGAAGCTGATTAAAGCCCTGTTTGACGTACTGGCCCACCCCCAGAACTACTTCAAGTACACGGCCCAGGAGTCCAAGGAGATGTTTCCCCGGTCCTTCATAAAGCTGCTGCGCTCCAAAGTCTCCAGGTTTCTACGGCCGTACAAATAGCGTGGCGTCCTCCTCTCAGCCCATCCTGCCTAAACCCCACACCCGGCATTTTTACCCAGAATCCTCCCAGAAAATACGGAGAATGCTGTCATGACCCCCTCTGCCTGCATATCGCTCGCAGTCCTCATTTTGACTTTAATCATATTCCGTGTATTCCGTTTTTGCCAAGGAATATTTATATGTACTAGAACTTGCGGAAGCCTGCATCATGGATGTTTGATATGTATATGTGTGTACATATATGTATGTGTTTGAATGTACACACATACTGTATGAATGTGTACATTTATACACGTATATATAGATATATTTTTTGTTTCTTTGTTTTTTTTTTTTTTTTATGAGATCCCTGATGTGCGCAAGATTGAGGTTATAAAATTATTAGTGCACTTAGTCTTTTTTTTAGTTTTTTTTTTTTTTTACGAAATGTAAAAATGACATCATAACTCCAGAACCATTCCATTGCTGATCTTTCCCACTGAAAGAACAGTGATTACACGGCTGCGTAAAAAACAAGTCTATATATTAGATTAAAAGGGGAAAAAAGGTTAACAAGATTAAAAACTACCTGCGAGTAACAGATGTTACAATAGAAATAAATGTATGTGATGTTACTAATATTTGGAACTTTAATTGCACTTGAATTTTATATTGTAAACTGTAGAAAAAGAAATCTAAGTTGCATTTCCTTATGTTTGTGTATAGAAATTTATTGCCTTGGTTGTAGAAAAGAAAGATTTGTCCTCGCCATTCTGGGTCTCTGTGACGCCTGCCGTCACCTGGCGTGGCCCGGTTTCACGGAGAGGAACGGCATCTCCAGACCGCTGGAAGAGCATGTCCCCGAGACACGGCCCCCAACCCCCGTACGATATCCTGTATTCTTGGGAATCCCTCTGATCTGATCTCTAGGGTACCACGAAGAAGGGACTTTCCACCACCGTGTTCTGATGAGTACTAATTGAAATGTCTCTGCTGCTCATTTGAGAGATGGAGGCCTGGTGAATATTTGGCCAGGACGCCCTCCCCCTGCCTGTTTCTGCCCAAATGTGGGACAGCAGCGTTCCTGATATGTGTCATGGTTTCCGTCCCGTGTTTCAGTGTTCTATGCTTAATGGTTCATATTTATAAAACCGTGACACTGTCCTTATGATATACCTATTTTTGTAATCTAAAATGTGACACTTACCAAAGTAACTAAATATATACTGGGGAGGGCTGATCCTGGACAGATGCCACCAAGTATTGATCCCGGGTCGTGAACCCTATCTTAACCACAACAATTTTCTGAATGGATCTGAAACAGGGTCAGTGCTTTGGGGCACGTTTTAGTTCCGCTGTGTGATGTTGGATGGGTTAGGCCAGCGAATCACATTCAGCTTCTTTCAATGGGTGGAGCTACTTGGTGTAAAGAAAGGAGGGGATTGGTCTGTTGGTGTTGACTTGTTTTTCATGTACAGAGAATTTCAGTGACGTAAAATTCTTTAAAGTGGACGCTGCCAAAAGATAAAATATGTTTGAAATTTGCTGAGCTTGATGTGAGGTTTGGCGAGATGGGTTCTTTCTGAGAATCTACAGCATGGGCATACATTCTGCAATGGTTTATGAATTATGCCATGTGTGTTTGAGCATGAGTAATATAGAGAGAGAGAGTATGAGTGAAAGGGAAGGAGAGAAGGGGGTGGTTCTTTACGTCCTTGGTTTGAACCCTGTCTGTTTAAGACTGTAATATTTGGCTGTTTACTTGGTTTGTACCCAAAGAGAAAGTTTACTTCCAAAGTGCTGAGAAAGAGTTTGGTTCATGAAAGGGCACGTCAAGTAGGAAACGTCTGAGTGGACGGGCAACAGAAATATTTGAAGGCATGAACATTTTTCAAGATTATGTTTACCCACCCTGCCGATTTCAATGCTTAGTTCCCAGTCTTGGTTAGTACTTGTGTTCCTGCTTATGCAGATTAACTTTGGCCTCACAGTGCGTGTTGTATCCTAATGTGGTTTTGGTGTAAGCATAAATCCAAGTGTGTTCCTGATTCTGGTTGGTCCCTCTGAGCTAGACACTGTGCAAGATTCGTTTGCTACAGGAAGGGCCCCATGTTGGGAGTTTAGGAATCTGTGCGGACTAGTAATTCTGAAGAGAAGATGCAGCATTTAGCTTATACCATGCTGTCAGTTACCCATTACAGTTTGTCTAACTGAATAGCGATGTTTCACTATCTAGATTAATCATCTAGTTTCACTTATCAGTAACAATTTCCCACTTTGGACCAATACATGCAGCAAAGATATATAATATTATACAGACTGGAGACAGGAAAGCGATTCGGCAAGGTTTCGTCTAGTGAGCACTTACCAGTTATGCACTCTGTCATGTTTCTGGATCTTCAGCACCGTTTGCATTGTACCTTCAAGTCTACCTTAGGAGAGCTGAACAAGCGGTTACGTCATCCAGACCAAAGAGCAACAGAGCAGGTCACACTGACCTGTCATACTCACTGCCGTCGCAGTACAATGCTGCTCATCGTCTGGTATTTTCAGTCCATAAGGATTTGTGACAGTATTTCGGTTTTTAGTTTGTCAAAGTCCCTTTTTAGTTTACTTAATGTGTAGTCTGCTTTCCTCAACCGTGATAAGTGTATTTATGGCGGGTTGGGCAGCTAGATTTTAACACTTTAATAAGCTGGCTATTGCCAAATGTTTTCTGTTACATACAGCATTCATGAATATTCATGCCTTCTAAGGTTGACTGACGTGAACCATGTTTTAGTTATAATGCGAGCGTATGAAGTCTCAGAAGCGATTGCGTATACATTTTTACACATGACCTCAAGTGCCCTGGAGTCAGTCCGCATTCTTCGAGATGCCCTGTCACGTTCAGTTAAATGTACGTGAAATGTGTAAATGGGTCCAGTTGAGAGATAATGTGTAACATATGTTTTCCAGTTTTGCTGGGAGTCCAAAGCTCAAATATGCTTCTTTCCATTTGAGTGGAAGTGGATTGAATCACTCCGCCCCCCCCCCTCCCCCAAGCCCCTCACAGTGAAATTCCTACCCCTGTCACGTTGACCTTTTTACTACATGAGAAATTTAAACCAAGACATAAAGTTCTAGATTGCTGCTGGTCACTTTGTAAGCTTTATAATTACCAATATGTAAATGATGTACAAATGGTAGCTATTTTTTCAGTTTGATTATTAAGTTAATATTTACCTTGTTAGAAGGATTAGTAATGGAGAGAAAATGACCTGAAATAAATGACATGCTTTTCGTGGTATCGGTTGCGGTACCTTCATATTGTTCTCTGTAACAAATGATATTCAGTATTGTACAAATGTTCCACGCGGCCTGTGCCGGATTTATAAAATATGATCTTGTTTCTGGCTTATTTTCTATCCAACATAAAATTCCAGAAAGCTGAAAACCTCACAAGTGGCGAAGTAGGTCAAAAGGAAAAATATTGTTAAGATCTCACTTTGATAATAAATCGCACAAAACTGGAACTTGCGTCTTTGTCTTCCTTCTTTTGGTTTGCAATACTACGCTGATAAATGGCCCGGCAACGTCGTGTGTACACTGCTGAATAATTTAGCATAGTGCACATTCAGTAGTTTATTTCTGTTTCACATAGCTGTTTAATTACCGACGCGATCAAGCTTCGTGCGAGCGCCCAGCTCGACGCTTCAGCACAATAAAGCGATTTTTGTGCTGTTCGTTTCTGCTGCCTCCAGATTTTAATTCGGGCGGTTATAAACCTCTCACCGCAGAGGGAGCGCGCATAAGTGTGTTTTCCATCACCTAACATGTAGACAAGCAGAAACACCTGGGAAGCGGCGAATATCTCCTCTAGCTGGAACCAAGGTGAGCTTAGCCAAAGCTGCAATTGTATATTTTCTTCGTGACTGTTTAGCATACGGTTGCATTTTACAGATCTCTGAATTGTATTTTTATCTGTGTAACTGAATTGTATAAATGTGCCTTAAAGGTACATGCCTTTAACAATTTATACCTTTCAACAAAACTTAAGATTTATTGTTCGGGTACAACTGTACTACAATGTACTGCAAGTCAGTGCAGTGTTGTGAGGGGAAATCTTCATTCATTCTATCGTGTTACATAATACCATTTGATGTCATTGATAGTAAATAAGACACATAATAGACGACTAAATAGCTTTAAAATTATTATTATTGTATCGAATAAAGAGTAATACAAAAAATACTTTTCGGTGTTGGTTTCCTTTTATGAATCCGGCAGGAAGCTAAATCACTGGTTCTGATTTAGTATTGTACTGAGACCAAGAACGGTTCTTTTTTTGCAATAGAAATGTTATAACTTGCATGAATGTCTTAACTCGTTTCAGTTACTGGATTTTTTGCACTACTACTCCAGCAAAATACTAAGTTACCCGCATGCCCACGGTGCGCCAGATGTAAGTTTAAAAGCGGTTAGGAAAACGTGATAAAAAAATATCGAAATAGAGATTGAGTTTTTGCAATGAGGAATTGTGCATGTCTATTGACCTTCAGTGTATCCATGGTAATAAAATGTATGTATTACTGCCGATTTTTTTGTAAAGTGTAACAGCACTCCAGACTTCATTAGCATGCATACGGAGTGCAGAAGCGAGGCTCTCCCATCCAGTCGGCACGAAGGGCTTCACTCCCTGTCCGACTGACAGCCCCGGCTTTAACATCTGCGGCATTACCTCGGGTTGGCCGTCGGGGGGCGCAGTCACACAGACAGTGACAGAAAGAAAACTCAAGCACCTCCGACTTTGAAGGAACAAGCGCGGACAGTTGTAACAGCTGTCCGCGATACGTCGTCATTATATTGCATTTCAGGAATGTGGAAGTGGGTAAGATTAAGCGCTGATGACATTTAGTTGCGGTGCAAACACACTGAACGGAGGGTAGATGCTACGCAGCGCACGGAGAGGAGAAAAGGTGAGATAGTTACTGTGAGTTTCAGCGCAGCTAGGCAATGCGTTCTGCCATCCTGTTGTCAATTAAAATGTAGCTTTGTATTAGTGACAAATGCAGAATCTTTCAATGCATTTTGGTTTTAAAAACAAGCGAGCTAAACGTTGACACAATTACATTCTTACTGGAGTGCGGCACAAATTATGGAATTATGCAGTGTACCTATGATGTAGCTAGCTAGCTATGTATCAGAACGTGCTAAAACCTAAAACTGAAATGCGTAATTAGAAATGTATATGCAACGCGAAAATGGTAAATACTGCGAAATTTATATTTACTTCCAGGATGTACCGTAGGGAGACCGTTTTTGTGCTGACAGATGTACAGGCGCATGAAACTCGGCTGCACGCCGTCATATTGTGGATATACTGCGCACACGAGGTTAAATAAACCAGTAGCTGTAGTAAAATAAAAGGTTAGTTTCCTGTAGCCATAAAACACGTTTTTAGGACGGAACCGGACGGTGGAGCATGTATGTTGGTTATCGCTGAGGCGCCGCTTTTGACACAAAGGAAGCTCACGGCCAGCTTTAATTGGACCGAAAACGGCGAATGTAAAGCAAGTTTAAAAAAATCCTTCTCCTGGACCCCTTCGCGACGCGTGCGGCGGGAAGGGATTAGACGGGTTATTACGGGGGGGGGCAGCAGCTTATGAGTTGCCGCGGTCGGTCCCTGGTCTGTCCACCCCGCTCGTTCACATTTTGACTCCGTTCGTCCGGAGGTGGAAAGATCCAGAGCCGGAGCGCGAGACGCCGCGGGGGGGAGTGTCTGACTCGCGAGCGGAGTACCGCGCGAAGCGCACTTGAAGCGAAGCCGGAGCGGGACTCAGCGCGTGGGGGACCGTCGAGGCGATCGGCGTGACCGTCCGGCGCGTGGCGGCCGCCCGGCTTTCCGCAACGGTCGGCCGACAGTTTTCGGGAGGCTTCTTGGGACAACCCAGGCTGGCAGGTAAGGCTCCCCCTGGTCCGATGTGCTCTCCCGGGTGTATATTCCTCTCCTTTGCGTTGAAAAAGTATAATGTGTTTCAGGGCTCCATCCCCAGCGCGGATTTGATACATTTTGTAGTTTTTTTAGAGACATGAGGGGTTAGAAAAGAAAACCGTTGTTATTGGGTCAGGTTATGCAAAAGTGCGAGTGTAGCGCCAGAAGTGAGTCCGCCTCGGACCCCGGACACCTGGACCCGGCTTCCCTCCCCGCGCGACATTTGCCGGACTCTACTAATGTGTTTCTGTACGTAATCGTTGCCACAAAACACCTGAAGTGTTTTTTCTGAGCAGACACGTCTACACTATTGTAAAAAAAACGAATTCAGATATTCTTCATTAATTTCATCATAATCTTCCCGGGTTCAGTTATAATCTACTGTTTAAGTAACTTTAAAAGCGCGCATCGTAATATCATGTATAATTTTGTAACCATTTATTGTTATATTAGTCATGATTGCGCTTGACATTACTGTGAATTGCTTTGTTGTGATATAAATGTAAATATTATCAGTTTAAGGAATATACCAAAAGTCTTAATCAAAACAGTACATTGCTAATGCAGTAGATGTTTGAATACATAAAATGTTTAACTGTAATGATTTGATCTGAAGCTTTTACACAGTTTTAAGCAATTGACCTAGTCACTTATATGCTTTTTAATGGAAAATCATTTTACTGATTATAGGGTAAATGGAAATGCTGTTACATTCAACAGCACATGCATTAATGCCCATGAGCTCAGATAATTGTTTTTTTTTTGGGGGGGGGGGATTTCAATTTCATGTGGCAGGGGACAGTCTATGTGACATACCTCATGAAAAATAGCTTGTGCCCCATGGTTGCATGCAGATGGGGAGCTCACATGTAAGTGCAGTGCAGGACCATGGGTGTGATAATTGGGCTGTACTCTGAATCAGAAACATATGACGGGAAAGAAAGGGGTCATTGTCTAGAAATCAGTTTGGCCCTGAAAAGCATGTTTTTACCAGAAGGAGAGGACAGTTTTTTATGCTCCAGCTTAAGTTGAACTAGAGGTGGAGTGAAAGCCTCTGGTTCAGACTGATGTCTGACTTGAAGGGAGTGAGAATGCATGTAGAAACCTGTGAAGAGTAGCGTTAAGCGCGTCCTTCAGGGTTCTTGTGTTTGTTGATAAATGTAAAGCCGAGTGTTGCCTTCAAAGTGTGTTTTTCCTGTAGCGTAGCTTGGTGTCAGCGGGTCAATTTTTCCTTAAAACCCATGAGTTTCATATCAGATGAAGGTGATCCTGCAGGTGTCCATTCATCTGGATGGGATAAAAAGGTCTTGGAAGTTGCAGGAGCGATGAGTAGATAACCTTCAGTTCATATGGTATTGCAGCTTGGACCGTTCCAAAATCTTTTGTCGAATGCAGATATGGACAAATACTCAGGCACTGTCAGTTAAATGTCATATCAAACTGCAATTTAGATTAGGCAAAGGTAGAATTCCATGGTTGGAATTAAGTATGATTTAATAGCATGTGTTTTTTGAAGTTGATTAAAGATTGGTGGGGACAAAACAGGCTTTTCCTCCTGCAGTACATGCTTCACATTATCAGCTCTCCCCTGTGTGTGTGCTTTTATATGTATATATAAAAACAAACAGCAGTTTTTTTAAGCCGGTGTTTTATTAAACATTTACATCAACATTTGTCCCACTTGATCAAATAGACATTTTCATTCATATAAAAATTTTGTATTGAAATGAACATCTCCTATTACACATTTTGTAATCATTTAGAGGTCTTCAGTTTAGAAAAATTAGTGTCTCTTGTCAGAACCCTTTTAAGTATGCTAAATATTCTTCAAGCCTCTGCATATCTGGGCTTCTATCATGGAAGTGTCTAATCACTTTTACTCTGTTGGGGGGGGTGGGGTTGGTTGTTCATGATCTTATGTGGCTGTTTACGACTGCAGACCTGATGACATCACAGCCATGTCTGCACAGTGCATTGCCAGACTGTATGTAACTCTTCGGACTAAAGTAATTTAACACAAAGGAACCTGCTGTGGGGAATGTGTGTCTGCATGTTCCTACTGCATCCACAGTGAGCAGGAAGGTGTTAATTATGGGCTGGATATTGTAATTGTTCTGCCGTTGTAGTAGAGTCGCTTTTTTCTTATTCACCCCAGTCCAGATTTAACGTCCGTGTCACACTGTCCTGGTATTCAGGCTGTCGTCATTCATGCATCATTTAAATAAGAGGCTATGCAGAGCTGAGATTTTGTGGTTTATCTTTTCTACTGTGACATTCGTAACTGTAATGGATGTAGTCAGGATTTGTTCAGGATTTGCTGCCGAATCGTGTTGCTCTTCGGTACACAATCTTTTCCTCGACTCCGAAGTATTCATCAAGTCACTGAGTCGGAAAGATTCCTAATGAGCTCCCAGAGCTGAGAGTGTGTGAGTGTGTATCCACACACCCACCCCCCCCCCTTGTGTGCTCTCACATATGCCCCCACCCTCTTGTATCTTCCTAAATGTTGTTAAATTGAAATCGCTGCTACATAAACAGATCCTCTCAGCTGTATGCTCTTTTTTGCTTCCATATGCTTCCAGGTTTGTGACAAGGAGAGGTGCCCCGGGGACATTGCAGAGAGACATGCTCATTGCGTGCACTAGCAGGGAGGGTGCCAGGGGGATCTGCCACTAAGCACACAGGAGGACCCCCACCTCCTGCGGCGGCACGCGGAGAGCGAAGGCTTGTTGTCTCACCCCTGTGCCTGGCGGCCCCGCCGATCCCACTTCACCCCATCCTACAGTAGCCATGGCCTTCACCCTGTCAGAGATCATGGCTGCACGCCGGCAGCAGCGTGGCTCTAGGACGGCGGTGGATGTGGACGAGTACAGCGCCAACCCCACGCAAGCCTTCACCTTCTACAACATCAACCAGGGACGCTTCCAGCCTCCCCACGTCCACATGTAAGACCTTGCCCTGCTGGGCTCTAGAAATACCCTGGTTCTTCCCTTCCTCTCACCGCGAGACCTCTTTGCTAGCCATGTAACATGTCTGCAGATGACAACCTTGTCGCATCCTTCCTACCCCAATCTGTGTGTGTTCGAGCCACAATGCCTGTGCGCGGGCCCCTCCCTCACTCTCTCAGTAACACCCCTCCGTGCCTCTGTTTCCCTAGCTGTCCCTCTGCTCCCAACTGGACGGCCTGCTAACACAGGTTGAGGCCGCTGGTGCTAAAATGGGCCAGGCTTATTAAGAACTGTCCCATTCCCTTGAGCCGGCCACAGCCACTTAGGATTGGCAACTTCCCCCCGAGACACGTTTTAAATTGAAGGTCCAGACACAAGTGGACAGTGTGTGATGGCATTAGGGACAATGGTTGTTAAAAATAGCAACATCAGCAACAAGTGCAAGTAGCAGTGAATCGTTCTTATGTATGGTGCTCTCTTTCCTGCTTTTGGCAATACTCTTAAAGGGTGAGACTATTTGGGTTCCTTTTTTTTTTGTACTGTTCATCTTACGGAGGTTTGTGCCTACCAGTAGACGATTATGAACTAGTGTATGTTTGCTGAGCAGCCTTGCTGGCTGCTGGTTTTGGCTTGCATTCTTGCATTTAAATCTGTATCCCGGAGTTTCAAGTCATTACAATGAACTCAAAGTATAATAAATACAAGGAGTGAGAGGATTACTTTACAGGAAATGGGGGTTATTAAAAAATGCTACCATGTGCATAGTTTTCTTGAACGCTGTATGAAGAAACTTCTGAGGTTCACTTTCATTTGATTAATCTACAAGTGTGTTTCGCATGTTTGGTATTTGGGTCACATGGACTTTTATCTTATTGAATAATATAGGCAAAGATAACATTGGTCTGTCCCTCCGCTTCTTGGATCCCAGTTCTGACTTGCACTTTATATGCAGATTTGAGCACCAATGTTTTTCCTTGGGTTAGCTGCAGCTTTTAGCACGAGTTGGCCGGCGAGTTAATCTTGATTGAGTATGGAGGTCTTGAATCAGTGCTGGAGGCCGACCTGTGGCCAGAGAGCTCTTGTTTGCAGCTGCGGGATTCACCGCGTGCAGCGCAGAGGTCAGCGTGTGGGGGGCTTGTAACTGAGCGCCTCTATTGCTATGACCCAGTTTGCCGGCCCGCTCTGCTGTGAGCCGGCCTTGGCTCTCGTCCATATGCCTCTCGGGCAGACCCGTCGAGGACTGGGGCCCCGCTCGAAGGAGCCTACATGGCGGTCCAGGCCTCAATGTGTCCATTGCTGCCTACAGGCAGCATCTGCCCTCGATGATGGTGATATATTTCCTAAAGTCGTAATGCGTGGGTGTCCGTGTATGTGAATGAACGACAGAGATGAACGTCAAAACAAAATAAAACATGGAAGAGTCGGGTTGCCGCTGCAGTTCTGCAGCTGAATTTCGAACTCATTGGGATTGCCGCCTGGTGCGTTTACCTCGGCTTGTTGTTTTGCAAGACCTTTGACAGAATGTGTCTGTCGGTCTTGTATTGGAGGGGCTGGACCTTCAGTGTAGTTCTGATGTGATTTTTATGGTCAGTTTTCTGTTCTGGGCCCTGGTCCCAGTCTGCAGCAGGGAACGAGGCAGTTCATGCGTCACAGTCAGGAGGAAAAATGAAGCTGTATTTCTCTCTAAGAATTACCATGCATGTATGCAGTGCCGTGTAACAGGTGGATGCCTGCTTTACCTGTGGGATGTTTTTTTTATGACTTTTCTGTGGACTCAGCTCTTTGCTCTGTGTGTGCCCCCCCCCCCCCTCCCCCACCTCACTGCAGGGTGGAGCCCCTGCCACACGACACACCAAAGCCGGCGGGCTACACGCGCTTCGTCTGCGTGTCAGACACCCACTCGCGTACCGACGGCATGCAGATGCCCTACGGCGACGTGTTCGTCCACGCCGGCGATTTCACTGAGCTCGGCCTGCCCAGCGAGGTCAAGAAGTTCAACGACTGGCTAGGTAAGAGGGCAGCCCCGTTTGCCGTAACCTCGCCGCATTACCTCGACAATGACCAGCTTTCTCAGAACTAGCCTGAAACACGAGTCATGTGCTGGGATCACCGTGCGATACATTTACCTTATCGGCCTTTTATTTATTATATGCTGTATATATTTGAAATATTTTTGGTATTTTTTCATTTAACATAGCTACCTTCCGTCCACCATTCCACCTCTTACTCTGCTCAGAGTCATGGGGGGTCCGGAGCCGATCAGCGGCAGCTTAAGGCGCAAATCTCTCTGCGTCCCGGGTAGGGTGCCAGTCCATTACTGCCAAGTTTTTCATTAAGGTGCAAATAACAAGAACATCAAACATCCAACAATACAATTACAGGAACAGGAGAAAAATCAGACAGCAGAAGGACAGGCATAGGGGGGAAAGAAATATTAACAATGTTATTAACAATATTATTAATAATAATATTATTAATCATCTTCTTATTAATAATACATACATGCATACACCTCCCATATACACAGTTCTGTGTATAAAAATAAGGGCCAAGACAGACATCAAATAAATTAGTAAATGATTGAATGGCAACACAAAAAACCATAACCCCTGTCTTGACATATGAATATCTTTCTTGTAAACTCTTATTTTTTAAATCTAGGGATATAAAAAAACCCAGTGTAATTATTTTTAGCAAATTATATGCTTAACATGGGAGCAAATATAATAATTAACAAATTAATGTCAAGAAAAGGAAAAAACAAAATGTACATGCACACACACACACATACACACACACACACACACACACACACACACACTATAGGGGAAAGTGGAAGGGGCATTAATTCTCTGTTGTGCTATCCAGCCAATGATGTCTACATGTGAATGAATTACATTGTGTAAAAATGTGTGTTTTGTTTGTGGTTAAATAATTCTATTATGATTGGAGTATTGCTAAGAAGGAATTCCAGATTTATATTTTTCTTTTATGATGTGTTTCTTCAAGTAAACTATATTCCAAAGGGAGATTCGTCCATTGTTAAGTGCATGAGTTTTATATCACCAAGTAAGCACAGATATGGAGGTAATGGGATGAGAACAAAGTGTAGACGATAGCATCAGAGTTACTGCTGTCCAGAGTGTGTGAGCTGGTTGGCAAGTCCACATAGCATGGAAGTTAATTATCACCTATACTGACACAGGAGCTTTGGGAACATACGCCTGTGTCGACAAGGCCCATTTTGAGCATTTTCTGCTGAGTGATAGGGTTGATATAAATTACTTCTTACTTAATTAATTGAAGTCTTGTATTGGTGGTAGAAATGTTAACATTAAATGTTTTTAAATGTATGTGTCCAGAAGTCAGTGTCAGTAGGGATTCCTAAATCATTCTGTTTTGTTACTGGTACTGTTAGATTGTCTGAGCTTGCCAAAAGTCTATAAAGTTTAGTCGTCATGTATGTCCATTTCGCTGAATAATTTTGAAGGGTGAAGAGGATTATTTCTTAATCTTTCTATATCTTAAATTTAATAATTGTTTTTAATTGTTCATAGCGAAGATATTGATGACTTTCTAATTCATATTTCTGGGTTATGTATGAAAAGGTTAAGAAACGGTTATCGCTGAGATGGTGGTGAAGTCAGGTATTCCCTTTTTCATGCCATTTAGACACGTACAGAGTGGTGTTACCTGCAATTAAATTGTTTGATAGTTTTATTTTAAAGTTATATATTTGAAACAGATATTCTGAAATTGTTTTTCATGTTGTTCAAGTCCACAAGTTATTAGAGAATTGCTGTTAAATGTATTTAACTATGTAATGTAACTGACTAGTTCTAAAATAAGAAACTAATAGGTGCTTCTAAACCAACATGAGATGTTTTCTTCTGTAGTGTTGAGAGTTTGATTTTCTCTTTTTCTAGTAAAACTTTGTGACTATGCTGTCGAGATTTGGACCATTAATCAGGAGGAGAAACATGGAGCATTAAAAAGAGAGAAATGATAAAAACTTTCCATTCTGTAGTAGCAGTTTGACCTGTGAGGTTCATTGATGCACCGGTGAATATCATCTTAGATTGTTTTTAATAGCGGTTTGTAATTGAGGTCAAGCTCCGATAACCTCAGGGAAACATTAATACCTAAGAACTTAATATTTCCACTATGAAATGGGAACGAGGACTTAATGCTTGGGATCCTACAGCTTTTATCAACATAATGGAAGTATAATTGATTTGCACCAGTTAATTGTATGTGGGTTAGTCTAGAGGTTAGTTACTGATTACAGTCAAAATTTACGAGTTCATTGGATTTCTGTGATTTGATCATTCTGTCTTATGGCTGCTGCGAGAGGTTCAATAAAGATGGTGAAAGTGTACATTCTTGCCCGATTCCCTGATAAAGTGTAAAGCTTTTTAAGCTTTGGGTGTGGTGTATAATATTTTAATCCAATAAATTAACCTAAAGCCAAATTTTCGTAATGTGCTAAATAAAAATAGCCAGTTAACTTTGTCATATGCTTTTTCAGCATCTAGTGATAGGATTAAAATCTTCGAAAGTTGCTACTGTTAAAGGCTGATTAGATTGAATAGTCTTCTCATATTATCAGCTGAGTGTCTGTTCTGTATGAATCCTGCCTGATCCGGATGTATCAGCAATGGGGTGACTGTTTCCATTCTAATGGCTAGAGAGGTTAGGGGACTCTTTGTTAGGTTCCAGAATTTATGATATATCTACTGTATTCGTGTATGTGGGCATTAATGAAGTATTCTCAATAACAGCAGAAGAATAACCCAGAAATGTTTATAGGACCTGGGAGGAAACTCGTCAGGGCTGGGTGATTTGTTGTTTGTCATTTGATAAAGAGCGTTTTCAAGTTCATCTGGAATAAATGGAGAATCAATTGTATCTGATAATTCAAAAATTCTGAAAATGAAGGTAAATCTATTTTCTCTAGATTTTCTCTCGAAAGATTCTATTTCTGATAGATTGGTATTAAAACCAGGGGTGTAGAGCTTATTATACAAATTTCTAAAAACAGTATTGAGTTCAGATGGATTTGAGTTATTTTACCCGCTGAATCAAGTTATTGATGTAATTCTTGCCTTCTCTAATTGAGTGCCAGATAGCTACTTATTTTGTTACTATGTTCAAATTGATCATACTCAAGTTGTTTTATTAAGAATCTGATTAATTTATATAATATTTCTTCTAATTGTGTTTTGATATTTAATTTAAGATTTCTTAGTATGAATCTGTTAGAGACTTTGGTTGCTGTTCTAGGTTATTTAAATGATGTTGCTGTTTTTTCTTGTATGATTATTATGAATTATATTTTCTCTGACCACTGTTTTGCCTGTTTCCCATAATACTGAAGCTGAGGATTCTGCAGAGTCATTTATGTCGCTGAAATAAATGACCATTCTTTTTTGATTAAGGTACTAAAGTTAGGATGTATTAAAATGCCACCTATTGAAATTTTTAAGGGAGGGCTGTATATTAATATTCAATGATACAGGGGTATAATTATAATCGGATGTATTGTAGTATGTAAAACTTTCAGACTAAGTGAATTACTAGTTAAGAAAAAATCAATTTGAGAACTAGATTTATATACAGAGGAAAAATAGGAATATTCTTTAGCTGATGGGTTTTCATTTCTCCAAGTATCAGCCAAGTCCATAATCAGTCATGTATTGTTTTATTATCTCAGTACCAGATGACTGCCAAGTTTTAATAAAATGTTCTGACAGGCAAGTGACTTATTGGTGGGCGAGAGTTTGTGCCTAATCCCTTGTCGTGCTACACCTGCATCATTTATTCTATCAGTATATGTTTTGACCCACATAGGCCACTTGTTTTTTTACTGGATCATCATGCTCCAGACTTCAACAGACATGTCCCATTTACCGTACATCCTGCGCCGCGTTTGAGTTTAGCACAAGCAGCTGAAGCTGAGGAAAGAGAAGGGGTTGCAGAGGTTTGTGAAGCTTTTTGAAGGTTTGTGACACAGTGATGTGGGCCGTACGAGGCAAAACCCTTTCTAAGTTCCTCCTACCCTCCAACACCTTAAAACCTAGCATTCCAAAATGTTCCTCATAGTAATTTATCACCAACTTTGTTCTATTTTGTGTGGTTTCTGATCAATTTATAGTGTTTGAGGAGAGTTCATGGGTGACGCACGCTGCTTGATTGTGTGAGTGCACTCCCCTGCTCTGACCCAACCTGTGTGTGTTCCCAAAAAGGACATGACACAGTGCGAGGGACATGACCGTATCGCAGGCTCTGTGACTCGGTGAATGTGCATTACTGCGGAAAATGAGCGGTTAGATTTCAGGCCTTGAAGGGGGGGCGGCTCAGTGGCAGCCCCGCATTCTCATACCCCTGGGGGGTTTAGGACCATCCCTCGATTTCCTGCAGTCCTGCCTCTTACATTTATGCCTGTCCCCTCATAAATATGTAGATCACTCGATCCTTGGCCCTGTTGGAGGTTGGATGTCTTTCTTTGAACGAGTAGTATGCTTTGAACAAGTAGGAGCTGTTATTTATTTATTTCCCGTACCGCCTCCATACCCTACCCCACCCCCCCGCCCAAAGGGACGCGGTCGTTTATTTGAGTGTTCCAGCTGAGCGAATCATTCCACACGGCAAGCACAGCAACGGGTCCTGATTGACTTTCTCCTCCGCGTATTTTATGCTCACGTGGCCAACACTGTCCCCCCC